>SJYG01000202.1:947488-972858 GCA_006410535.1 Litocranius walleri | reverse complement strand
AGATGGAGACGCGGCCTCCATGGGGGCCAGGCCTCTTCTGGAGCCTCCCCAAAGAAACTCCGTAGTCAGGGGCCACTGCCACAGAGGGCCTTGCTTCCCCCAGCCCAGGGCCCCCACTGGAAGGCCTGGGCCGCCTGCTCCACCTTGGCCCGGGCCCCCCCGCCAAGCACGGTGCACAGTCCACCCCGCCCGCCTCGCCCCCAGAAGGCCCTTCCCCGAAGTCCCAGCCATCAGCCTCAGACGAGGAGCCCAGAGCTCACAGCCAGGATGCCCTTGCTGGGCCAGGGGCCGGCAGAAGGGAGGCCTGGCTTCCAGCCCTCCCGGCTTCACGTGGGGGCAGTTCCCTGGGCCGCCAGGGCCTCCACCGGCTCTGCTGGAGGGGCAGCCCCGAGGGAACAAGCCTGGAATCCCCCCGCCTGCGGCTCCGGCAGCTCCCAGCCCCTTGCTCTTTGGCAGCAAGGCCAGCAGGCCCTCTGGGGGGAAACGGCAGCAGCGTGCGTGGTGACAACTCCTGCGGAAAAGCTTCCACTAGACGTGTCGTCTCGCCAGTCCCTGGCCCCCTGGGCCAGCAGCACTGCCGTTGCATGTACGGGGTGGGGGACTCTGACCGGAGAGATCCCCCCAGCCTGCCTTCCCCACTGCAGTCCTGCAGGGGCCGGGTCAGAGGCTGCTCTCAGCACCCCCAGGAAACCTGAGACCCAGGTCCCCACCAGGCAGTGAACAAGGGTGAGACGTGGCCCCCCAGGACATGCAGGGAGCCTGTGATGGGGGGGTCCCGGCAGCTCTGCTGCCCACACAGGGGAGACTGGGGACGGGGGTGCTTCAGGCTCAGAGCCAGGACTCTCGCTGACCCAGAAGGTGGCGGGGGGTCCACCCTCTCTGGACACAGGGAACCACCTGCCTGAGCCCAAGCGGACCACTGAGGACTGCGCTGTGGTCTCCAGTGAACGCGTGCAGACACAGGTACACACACGCACACCTGGCACACAAGCATCACACATACATCACACCGGACATGCAACACGTGCACACAAGACACGCACACGCCACATGCAAGTGCATGCACGTGTACACGCGTGCGCACACCACATGCCACGCTTGCGCACACACCTCATACACAGTGCACATGCATGCACACGTCACACGCGGACACATACCACACACGCATGCGTGGGCCCTGGGGGCTGTCCGAGGCCATTCTCCTGGTTCATGCTTCCGGCGTGTTCAGGCTTAAGGCCGACCAGACAGGCAGGGCCTTGTGCAGCTGCGACCCATGGGCCAAAGGAGGCCCCCGGATTTCAGAGACAGCGAAAGGCCCCAAGCGGCAGGGCCGGGGCAAGAGGCGGAGAGAGCCGGCCGGCCACACGGAAAAGGACAAGACGGTAAGAAAAAACAATTTTATTTCCAGTCTAAGAAGGTCTTACAGTGTCAGGTTTTAAAAATGTGAAAAGAGCAACAAACGGTCTTCAGCCGACAGTGAAGGTACAAAGCGGAACATTTACAGGTGAGCTGAGCGCAGGACGCCCGCCGCCCGCCGGCCGGAGCCCAGATGGGCGGCCACAGGCCTCGCCTTCCGCCGGGTCGTCCGGAACCAACCACGGCGCCAAGGGACACAGCAGGCCACGCAGCCAAAGTCCATGCGGGTGAGCAGGCTGCCCCCGAGGGCGCACGTGGTGCCTGGGGCCCCAGAGCGGGAATGGACGTCCCCACCCTGCACCTTGTGGTCCTGACCGCTGGCCTTTTCAGCTCGGCCAGGATTGGGGGGTGGTGGTGGTCCTGGGGCTCCTGACCCGTGAGCCTGACCCTGCCCTGCTCCCCGCCCACAAGAGGCTGCTGTGAGTGAGCCACGGAGGTGCCAGGATCCCGAGAGCAGACCCCCACCAGCCAGCAGTCCCCTTGAGCCCTGGGGTCCTGTTCAAAGGATGGGCTCCCTGTGGGCGCAACTCCAGCAGGAGGCGTGGGGGCCAGGCAGGTGGAGGCCCCTGGGGCACACGTTGAGGGGCCGCGGGGAGGTCCTCAGGTTCTGCCTCCCTGAACCTGCCTAGGACGCAGCCCTCCCTGCAGGCTGGGCCCCTACCCCCACCCCGGGCCCGGCCCACCAAGCTCAGCGCCCACCCCAGGCCACCACCACCCTCAGGGAGAGGGCTTTACCTTCAGTCCTCCACAGATGGGACACGCGGAAAAGAGCGCGGGAGGGGGCCCGGCGTAGGGGGCACCGGCTTCCCAGGACTCGCCGGCCCCTGCCGCCGCCTCTGGCGCCGGTCCCCGCCGTCTCTCGCCAGGCCAGCCAGGGGTACACCCCGAGTCCCGGGCGGTGCCCCCTTCGGGGCTGCCCGGCGCGACGGCGGGCTGGTCCCGGGGCGCCTGGCGCAGGCTGCGGGGCGTGTCGTAGTGCGGCCGCGGGGCGGCGGGCACCTGGTACTCCGCCGCCCCGGGCGGGCAGGCGCACAGGCTGTGCTCCGGGGCCCCGGCCGCCGGCAGGCTGAGCAGGGAGCCGAGCTCGTCGCCAGCCCGCCACACGTCCAGGCTGCTGCCCGCACACGACGAGAAGCTGCCCGAGTAGGAGGAGTGGCTGCCCGTGGCGATGCCGCTGTCCGAGGAGCTCTGGCGGCCGACCTCCTGCAGCTGCCGTGGCCGCAGCGGCTTCGGGGCGGGCCTGGCGGCGCCCGTCGCGCCTTCCCCAGGAGCCTGGGCGGCAGCCAGCCCGGGGCCCTCCTGCGACGTGCTGGCCGAGGACGAGGACGGCTCTGGCCACGGCGTGAGCCGGCTGCTGGCACTGACGTCCGAATGGCTGGCCTCTGACGACGAGCTGGATACACTGCGGTCGTCTCCTGGGTGGGAGAGCCTGGGGCTGAGGCTGCAGAGGGGCTCAGCCACTCAGGTGGGCGGGGGCAGGGGAACCTGGGTGGGGGGCTGACGCCTCCCCGACTGTCGCTCTGGGAACCAGAGGTGAGCCCCTTCTCCAAGGAGATGGCAGCCCCCAGCACACCTGAGACCCCCTGCTAAGGGGCCTGGTTGGGCCGCCGTCCCCAGCGTACACCCATAGGGCTGTCGACCACCCCAGAGGACGGAGGACCTGCAGGGCTCCTCTGCTCTGGCCCAGGAGACCTCGGTGCTGCTCCCCCTCTAGAGACGCCGCAAGGGCCCTCAGCCCCTTCTGTCCCTGTCCCCATGAACCACAGCAGCGGGGGCTGACACCTCGGGCCCCTGCTCTGGGTACAGATGGTGCAGCCACGCCTCACCCGGCCATTTCGCGGTCAGGAGGGGGGCGTGGTGGGTGGGAAGAATTCAAGCCCAGCCCACCAGCTGACTCTGCAGCAGCATCCAGGCCAGAGCTGGGTGAGTGTGGCCCCTTGTGTGAGGGGAGCAGAGGGGTGGGCAGGAGCTGGGGTGGGGGGTGGAGGTGGGGGAGGGCAGCTTAAAGGAGTGGTCCCAGCCCCAGGGCTGCCGGACCTCCCCCCACCTCAGCTGGGTCACAGCCCTACCTCCGCTGCCCGGCCGGCCGGAGTGAGAAAGAAGGCTGAGCCGCTTCTCCAGCTGCCGGGCTTCCAGGGCCTCCTGCGCCACCCTTTCCTCCAGGGCGGGGCCCCCAGGGCTTGGGTCTGCAGCAGAGTGGGGTGTCAGTGAGGAAGCGGCCCCAGGCCTGTACCGGCAGGGTCCTCCCCGTGACCCCAATGCCGTCGAAGCCCCGTGGATCCTGGTCCAGCCCCAAAATTAGGACGGAGAGCCTAGGGGAACCCCCACCATGCCTGCACACCAGCCACTGGAGCCCGAGCTCAGGGTACCCCAAACATCCTCATGCAGGTGCCCCAGCCACCATCCTGTGTCCTGGGCCCAAAGAAAGGAGATCTCCTCAACCACCAGCCGATGGCCCTGGCCCAAAGCGGACAGTCCCTGCAGGGGGTGGTCAGGACGCCAGGACACCTTCCTGCGGCTGGCGGGCCTGCAAGACGCTAGCGCTGGGCGGCTCGCGGCCCCACCCCTCGCCCTCCCCGAGCCTGGCGTCCGCGTCTGCACCCTAGTCACAATAGGGCCCCAGTGGAAACGCACGGGCCACATGCCCAGGGCAGCGGGACCCTCAGAACTCTAATTTCTCCCTTCCTCCTCGTAATTCTGTCTGTCTGAGGCAGCCCCTGCCTCTGGGCCTTGGTGTCCGCGTGGGCCCCGGCCGAAACCCGGTCAGCTGGAGGAGACAGTCCAAGATCCCCGAGGATTACGGCTGCGCACCCAGTGGAGGCCACATCTCAAGAGTCTCTGACGATCACGGGCCTTGGCGGGACGCCAGCCAGGCTCAGAGGGCAGAGCCCCACCAGCTCCGTCCACACCCCATGTGTCCACCCCTGCCCTGCCCACACCCTCCCCACCCACGCCACCCACACCCGCCTGTGGCTGCAATGCAGGAAGGTGCCAGCAGAGGGCACAGCCTCGCCACCCAGCAGAGCCTGGGCAGCGGGGCTCTGGTCCCGGGAGCTCTGTCCCTGCAGCTCACCTCCCCGCCTCCCCCCAGCTCACTGCAGGGTTGGGGGCCCAGGGGCCGAGGCGGGGAAAGGGGGTGCCTAGCACAGCCCCAGCCTCACAGGAAGGCTCACCTGACCCCCGCCAGCTCAGGCAAGGAGGCCGCAGCTGGGAGCTCAGGGACCAGCGTCTCCTGCCTGGGCCAGGGGACGAGCGCTGCCTCACGGGGGCCAGGGCAGCAGAAGCAGTCCCGGGTGCCAGCGCCCAGAGGGCCTCGGTCCCAGGGAGTGGCGATGCCCAGGGCCCACCTTTGTCCCTCCCAGGGTGGCTGGCCCCAAGCAGAGGGGACAGAGCTCACCCAGTGTGAGGAAGTGCCCGGTTAGCATGCCCTCAGGGGCCAGCAGCACTCCCGGCCCAGGACTCTTGAATAAGAGGGGTGCCCCGCCCACGCCAAGGAAGCGGGGAGAAGGCCAGGCCAGCTCAGTGCGGCGGCCCCTGGCCCCACCACCCCAACGTGTGGACACCGAGACCCCACCTCGCAAGGCGGCCTCCAGCCCAAACACCGGCCCAGTCAGGGCCAGAGACCTGACCCCAGTGACCTGGGGCAAGGCTCTCAGCCAGGTCTGGGAGGCAGGCCACGCTCAGAAGGTCTCGGGGGGTGGTCCCACTTGTGCTGGTCCCTGAAGCCGCAGCCTCTGAGCGTCTTGTGAAGGAGGGGCTGTGCAGGTGTGAGCAACCCCCACCCTGGCAGCCCAGCGAGGGGTCACAGCAGCAGCCCCGCTAACCCTCCCGCCAGGCCAGGCGCCCCCTCCACCTGCCACACACTCACCTGGGAGAACCGGCCGCAGCCCGAAGGGGCCCTTGGTGGGGGAGATGCCTCGAACGATGCAGTCGAACAGGAAGCTGATCTGGTCTCCCTCGGCGGAAGACAGGAAGAAGACACCGGCCCCTGCACAGGGAGGATGGACCCCGCTGTCAGCCTTGCCCAGGGCTTCAGTGGTGTGGGACCCCCGCGAGGTGGGCGCGGGTCGCCAGGTAGAGGCTGCCACAGAAGCCAAGCAAACCCGCGAGGCCCCCCAAGTCCCTGCACCAGGGCGACGCGAGCCCCTTCCTCGCCTGAGGAAAATGCACAACTTGCCCAGGAGGCTGTGGCACAGACTGCTCTCCCAGGCCTGCAGGCACCATGCCGGGCTGAGCAGCCTGGGCGGGGTGGGGGAGGGTGTCCTACCCACTGGTCCCTGGCCATCAGCCGTCTCCCAGGCCAGCGTGAGGAGCTGGGTGACTTCTGAAGGACGAGGGCCACGGCGGAGGGTGGCCGGAGGCTGAGCGGGCTTCCTGCCTGCACAGAGCACCCCGCAGCCCCTCCTCACGCTCCTCTGAGGGGTGGGGGGGCAGGTGCACCCCTCAGGAGGCGGCTGTGGGGCCTGGCTTCCTCATCTGGGACCATGCTGAGGAGCCTCTCCTCTTCCCAGGAGTGTTCTCAGGGTGGGGGGCCCTGGAGCACCCCCACCCCAGCACTCCCACCCACAGAGGGTCCAGGGAACACTCACATCTTCAGATACAGGAAGGTCACTGTGGCTCATGCAGGAGTTAACTTGAATTTGATGCTAAGTGAAGCCACCTGTTTGCAGCCTGTCAAACATGCACTGTACGTCTGCTTTGACCATAAAAAAGGGCGCCCTGACCAGATGTAAAGAACGTCGGTGTTAAAGAAGACAGTGCTGGCCCTCCGTCCAGGGTGAGGCCCCTCCCCAGGTGCCAAGGCCACGCTGACTCACTGGGCACACGGGCCAGTCTGTTCTTTTGGGGGGAAGAGGAACCGTGAGAACATGTAACCCAGTATCTAATGTTGACTTCTTCAACGTTCTTTGCTCTGATGAGATGAACTCCGATAAGGCAGCGGAAAACCCCTGCTTCTGCAGAGACGTTTGGCCAGCAGGCTTACAGGTCAGTCCTCGAGTGGGGCTCAAACAAAAGTCTTCTTTTTCTTGTGACAGAGGTTTTGTCGATCACTGTTGTTGACTGGAGGGGGAGGCCGGCTAGGGTCCTAGCCCCGGGGAGGGGGCCGGGAGAGGAGGACAGGGCACCTGGGCCTGCCTGGGTGGAGAGCGGCAGTGGGGGAGCCTGCTGGGGTGAATGGAGTCCCGCAGTCACGTGAATGGGGACACTGGGTCCTGCAGCCGCGCGCCCGGTGTGGTGTCATCGCCCAAGAATCTCTCGTGCCTCTCCGCTGTCTGCCCAAAGAAAGGCCGGCCCCGCGGAGGAGGAGGGCGCTCGGGGTGGGGCGGGCGGGCCGGGAAGCGGCACAGTCACGCTCGCCTGCCCCGGATTCCATGGCCCCGGGCCAGCCCCACACGTGGCGGTGCTGCTGTGCCCCAGGGCGGCCCCCAAGGCCCTAGCTGGTGACACGCCAGCCTGAGAGACAGGAAACAGAGACCCAGGGGGCGGGGGTGGGGGGGCACGCCCGGGCACCAGGAGCCCCGACCTTAAGCAGAGTGAGGACACTCCCTCCCGCCCACCAGCCCCCTCTAGAGCCCCCTGAGGCTCGGCTGCCCGCAGGGCTGGGCGGGGTCTCTCTCTCCTGGCCCGGGGGAGGGGGGCTGCTGACCAAGAACTCGAGCTGGGACCTTGGCCGACAGCGGGCGGACAGGGAGGAGGCCCTGTCCCGGCCGCCTCGCTCAGCTGGGGCCAGGCCTCTAATCCAGAGCTTACAGTCAGCTGGCAGTGCCGGTGGCACAGCCAGTCCCCCGACTATAAAGAACTGCATTACAGGAGGGAGCAGAGCCGGCGGCATTCCGCGGGCATCTGCGGGCTCCTGCTCCCTCACCGGCTGCCACCCCACCTCCTCGGCGGCCCCAGGGCCTCCCGCAGGGGACGTGAGCCTCTGAGGGCCCACCCGAGCCTCGAGACCAAGAGACGAGGCCGCCCAGACCCAGCGCCGACCGCTCACTGACCCGGGCTCCCCTCTCCATCCCAGGCTTTGAGGAGCAAACACACCTGGCCCCCTTGGGACACCTCCCCGGGGGTGGCCACACCCGCAAGCCCCTCCCCGCCCCACCCCCACCCCTCTCCCCCCACCTCAGCTGGGTCACAGCCCTACCTCCGCTGCCCGGCCGGCCGGAGTGAGAAAGAAGGCTGAGCCGCTTCTCCAGCTGCCGGGCTTCCAGGGCCTCCTGCGCCACCCTTTCCTCCAGGGCGGGGCCCCCAGGGCTTGGGTCTGCAGCAGAGTGGGGTGTCAGTGAGGAAGCGGCCCCAGGCCTGTACCGGCAGGGTCCTCCCCGTGACCCCAATGCCGTCGAAGCCCCGTGGATCCTGGTCCAGCCCCAAAATTAGGACGGAGAGCCTAGGGGAACCCCCACCATGCCTGCACACCAGCCACTGGAGCCCGAGCTCAGGGTACCCCAAACATCCTCATGCAGGTGCCCCAGCCACCATCCTGTGTCCTGGGCCCAAAGAAAGGAGATCTCCTCAACCACCAGCCGATGGCCCTGGCCCAAAGCGGACAGTCCCTGCAGGGGGTGGTCAGGACGCCAGGACACCTTCCTGCGGCTGGCGGGCCTGCAAGACGCTAGCGCTGGGCGGCTCGCGGCCCCACCCCTCGCCCTCCCCGAGCCTGGCGTCCGCGTCTGCACCCTAGTCACAATAGGGCCCCAGTGGAAACGCACGGGCCACATGCCCAGGGCAGCGGGACCCTCAGAACTCTAATTTCTCCCTTCCTCCTCGTAATTCTGTCTGTCTGAGGCAGCCCCTGCCTCTGGGCCTTGGTGTCCGCGTGGGCCCCGGCCGAAACCCGGTCAGCTGGAGGAGACAGTCCAAGATCCCCGAGGATTACGGCTGCGCACCCAGTGGAGGCCACATCTCAAGAGTCTCTGACGATCACGGGCCTTGGCGGGACGCCAGCCAGGCTCAGAGGGCAGAGCCCCACCAGCTCCGTCCACACCCCATGTGTCCACCCCTGCCCTGCCCACACCCTCCCCACCCACGCCACCCACACCCGCCTGTGGCTGCAATGCAGGAAGGTGCCAGCAGAGGGCACAGCCTCGCCACCCAGCAGAGCCTGGGCAGCGGGGCTCTGGTCCCGGGAGCTCTGTCCCTGCAGCTCACCTCCCCGCCTCCCCCCAGCTCACTGCAGGGTTGGGGGCCCAGGGGCCGAGGCGGGGAAAGGGGGTGCCTAGCACAGCCCCAGCCTCACAGGAAGGCTCACCTGACCCCCGCCAGCTCAGGCAAGGAGGCCGCAGCTGGGAGCTCAGGGACCAGCGTCTCCTGCCTGGGCCAGGGGACGAGCGCTGCCTCACGGGGGCCAGGGCAGCAGAAGCAGTCCCGGGTGCCAGCGCCCAGAGGGCCTCGGTCCCAGGGAGTGGCGATGCCCAGGGCCCACCTTTGTCCCTCCCAGGGTGGCTGGCCCCAAGCAGAGGGGACAGAGCTCACCCAGTGTGAGGAAGTGCCCGGTTAGCATGCCCTCAGGGGCCAGCAGCACTCCCGGCCCAGGACTCTTGAATAAGAGGGGTGCCCCGCCCACGCCAAGGAAGCGGGGAGAAGGCCAGGCCAGCTCAGTGCGGCGGCCCCTGGCCCCACCACCCCAACGTGTGGACACCGAGACCCCACCTCGCAAGGCGGCCTCCAGCCCAAACACCGGCCCAGTCAGGGCCAGAGACCTGACCCCAGTGACCTGGGGCAAGGCTCTCAGCCAGGTCTGGGAGGCAGGCCACGCTCAGAAGGTCTCGGGGGGTGGTCCCACTTGTGCTGGTCCCTGAAGCCGCAGCCTCTGAGCGTCTTGTGAAGGAGGGGCTGTGCAGGTGTGAGCAACCCCCACCCTGGCAGCCCAGCGAGGGGTCACAGCAGCAGCCCCGCTAACCCTCCCGCCAGGCCAGGCGCCCCCTCCACCTGCCACACACTCACCTGGGAGAACCGGCCGCAGCCCGAAGGGGCCCTTGGTGGGGGAGATGCCTCGAACGATGCAGTCGAACAGGAAGCTGATCTGGTCTCCCTCGGCGGAAGACAGGAAGAAGACACCGGCCCCTGCACAGGGAGGATGGACCCCGCTGTCAGCCTTGCCCAGGGCTTCAGTGGTGTGGGACCCCCGCGAGGTGGGCGCGGGTCGCCAGGTAGAGGCTGCCACAGAAGCCAAGCAAACCCGCGAGGCCCCCCAAGTCCCTGCACCAGGGCGACGCGAGCCCCTTCCTCGCCTGAGGAAAATGCACAACTTGCCCAGGAGGCTGTGGCACAGACTGCTCTCCCAGGCCTGCAGGCACCATGCCGGGCTGAGCAGCCTGGGCGGGGTGGGGGAGGGTGTCCTACCCACTGGTCCCTGGCCATCAGCCGTCTCCCAGGCCAGCGTGAGGAGCTGGGTGACTTCTGAAGGACGAGGGCCACGGCGGAGGGTGGCCGGAGGCTGAGCGGGCTTCCTGCCTGCACAGAGCACCCCGCAGCCCCTCCTCACGCTCCTCTGAGGGGTGGGGGGGCAGGTGCACCCCTCAGGAGGCGGCTGTGGGGCCTGGCTTCCTCATCTGGGACCATGCTGAGGAGCCTCTCCTCTTCCCAGGAGTGTTCTCAGGGTGGGGGGCCCTGGAGCACCCCCACCCCAGCACTCCCACCCACAGAGGGTCCAGGGAACACTCACATCTTCAGATACAGGAAGGTCACTGTGGCTCATGCAGGAGTTAACTTGAATTTGATGCTAAGTGAAGCCACCTGTTTGCAGCCTGTCAAACATGCACTGTACGTCTGCTTTGACCATAAAAAAGGGCGCCCTGACCAGATGTAAAGAACGTCGGTGTTAAAGAAGACAGTGCTGGCCCTCCGTCCAGGGTGAGGCCCCTCCCCAGGTGCCAAGGCCACGCTGACTCACTGGGCACACGGGCCAGTCTGTTCTTTTGGGGGGAAGAGGAACCGTGAGAACATGTAACCCAGTATCTAATGTTGACTTCTTCAACGTTCTTTGCTCTGATGAGATGAACTCCGATAAGGCAGCGGAAAACCCCTGCTTCTGCAGAGACGTTTGGCCAGCAGGCTTACAGGTCAGTCCTCGAGTGGGGCTCAAACAAAAGTCTTCTTTTTCTTGTGACAGAGGTTTTGTCGATCACTGTTGTTGACTGGAGGGGGAGGCCGGCTAGGGTCCTAGCCCCGGGGAGGGGGCCGGGAGAGGAGGACAGGGCACCTGGGCCTGCCTGGGTGGAGAGCGGCAGTGGGGGAGCCTGCTGGGGTGAATGGAGTCCCGCAGTCACGTGAATGGGGACACTGGGTCCTGCAGCCGCGCGCCCGGTGTGGTGTCATCGCCCAAGAATCTCTCGTGCCTCTCCGCTGTCTGCCCAAAGAAAGGCCGGCCCCGCGGAGGAGGAGGGCGCTCGGGGTGGGGCGGGCGGGCCGGGAAGCGGCACAGTCACGCTCGCCTGCCCCGGATTCCATGGCCCCGGGCCAGCCCCACACGTGGCGGTGCTGCTGTGCCCCAGGGCGGCCCCCAAGGCCCTAGCTGGTGACACGCCAGCCTGAGAGACAGGAAACAGAGACCCAGGGGGCGGGGGTGGGGGGGCACGCCCGGGCACCAGGAGCCCCGACCTTAAGCAGAGTGAGGACACTCCCTCCCGCCCACCAGCCCCCTCTAGAGCCCCCTGAGGCTCGGCTGCCCGCAGGGCTGGGCGGGGTCTCTCTCTCCTGGCCCGGGGGAGGGGGGCTGCTGACCAAGAACTCGAGCTGGGACCTTGGCCGACAGCGGGCGGACAGGGAGGAGGCCCTGTCCCGGCCGCCTCGCTCAGCTGGGGCCAGGCCTCTAATCCAGAGCTTACAGTCAGCTGGCAGTGCCGGTGGCACAGCCAGTCCCCCGACTATAAAGAACTGCATTACAGGAGGGAGCAGAGCCGGCGGCATTCCGCGGGCATCTGCGGGCTCCTGCTCCCTCACCGGCTGCCACCCCACCTCCTCGGCGGCCCCAGGGCCTCCCGCAGGGGACGTGAGCCTCTGAGGGCCCACCCGAGCCTCGAGACCAAGAGACGAGGCCGCCCAGACCCAGCGCCGACCGCTCACTGACCCGGGCTCCCCTCTCCATCCCAGGCTTTGAGGAGCAAACACACCTGGCCCCCTTGGGACACCTCCCCGGGGGTGGCCACACCCGCAAGCCCCTCCCCGCCCCACCCCCACCCCCACAGAACCACCCTTCTCCTGTTGCGATCTGCTCCTGTGACAAGGCCTTTCCTGGCCCCTGACCCCTGTGCTCCCTGCAACGCTTTCATGGGACCCCTCCTCTGGGGCAGACCCAGGACCCTTTCCCTCCCTTGTGTGGACGCTGTCCAGGCCGCCAGGCCCAGCACCTCGAGGCAGGACCACTTCTGGGCCTTCTGTGGACTCCAGTATCTAACTCAGGGCCAAGCCCCAGGAGGGGCCCCCACTGAGCCTGGATGGAAAGAGGGGGGTGCAGAGGCAGCCAGGCCCCTACCCCTTCCCAGACACCCCTCCCCTAGAAAGGGTCTCCACGTTTCGTGTTTGCTTGTCTGTCCACGAGGAGAGGAGCAAAGCTAGAGCCTGGCCCTGTCTTGCCTTGCTGTGCAGACGAGCTCACTACAGACGGCAACCACAGCCGTGAGACTGAAAGATGCCTGCTCCTGGAAGGAAGGTTATGACCAACCTAGACAGCACGTTAAAAAGTAGAGACCTTACTCTGCCAACTAAGGTCCATTTAGTCAAGGCTGTGGTTTTTCCAATGGTCATATATGGATGTGAGAGTTCAACCATAAAGAAAGCTGAGCACCAAAGAATTGATGCTTTTGAACTGTGGTGCTGGAGAAGACTCTTGAGAGTCCCTTGGACTGCAAGGAGATCCAACCAGTCCATCCTAAAGGAGACCAGTCCTGAGTGTTCATTGGAAGGACTGACGCTGAAGCTGAAGCTCCAGTACTTTGGCCACATGATGGGAAGAGCTGACTCATTTGAAAAGACCCCGATGCTGGGAAAGATTGAAGGCAGGAGGAGAAGGGGACGACAGAGGATGAGATGGTTGGATGGCATCACTGACTGAATGGACATAAGTTTGGGTGAACTCCGGGAGTTGGTGATGCACAGGGAGGCCTGGCGGGCTGCGGTGCATGAGGGTGCAAAGAGTCGGACACAACTGAGCGACTGAACTGAACAGGTGTGGTCACTGACACCATGCCCCTCCCACCCGCCTCCTCTCATCCACATCTGTGAAGCCTCCACTCCACCCCGAAGCGGATCCAGTCCCCTCCCCTGGGCTCTGGACCACAGGGAGTGGTAGAAGGGACACTCTACAGGGTTTGGGGCCCAGGCATGAGGGGCTGGCAACCCCTAGGTTCCCTGTCTTGGAACCAGCCACCCAGGTTGTCCTGTTGGAAGGTAAGGCCCAGAGGAGAGCTGAGGCGTCCCGGCCAGTAGCCAGCACCAGGGCCCCAGGCCACGCCTGGGGCCACCCACGAAACACCACTGCCCAAGCGACTCTGGCCTACCGCGCTGAGCAGAGGGAGCCACGCAGACCACTGAGAGTCGCAGCCAGGAAACGGCACTAAGGTTTGGAGGTATCTGTCTCGCAGCAATAAGTAACATGAAAATTGAAGATTCGGAGGAGAGCGTCCTGCCAGCAGCAAGCAGCTAGCTGCAGGTTCACAGCCGCCCTTCACTCTGGAGACAGACGCTGTGGGTCACAGAGGTGCAGCAAACCTCACTCCCGTCATAAAATTGCTCCCGGGAAGAATATCTCCAGGGGAGAAGCACCACGTTCAAGTCGAAGATTCACTAGCCGTGAGAAAGAAAAGCCTTCCTTCAAACGTCCGATGAGCCTGGTTAGATCCAGGCTGATCCCTCTCTTTAATCTCCAATGTCCAGACCTTTGTCCCTGGATCTCGGTACCCTCAGCTCTTCAGAGAATTCCACTCCCTGCTGGCAAAGACCACACAGCAAAGGCCAGTCAGGGACAGAGACCCTGAAGGACTTTCCTGCTGAGAAGGTTCTAGAAAGCTCCGTCCACACAGTACTGGTTATCAATCAGAAAGCTGGCAGAGCTAACTGAGCCAAGCTTGGGATGTCATTTTGCAGTTCCTAATAGAGTGAAACGTCTACTGATTGAAGTTTCATTTGTCTCTGCCTCTATTTCGGGAGAAAGAAGCAAAGTGTGGCGAAATAAAGTCACGTGGAATGAAGTTTAATCTCACCTGATCATCTCATGCCCACTAGGGGTGCGTATTAAATGTATTCAAGTAACAGGTGTGCTATTTAAACAACACACAGAAACAAAACAGAGAACAAGTGCTGGCGAGGGTCTGGAGAGACTGGGACCCTCGCACACTGCTGGTGGGAACGCAACATCGGACAGTCGTGTGGGAAGCAGCGTGGCAGTCCCTCAGAACGTCCAACCGAGAGCCGCCATCTGACCCAGCAAGTGTATTTCTGGGCACGCACCCAAAAGAATTAAAAGTAAGGTCTCCAAGAGATATTTGCCTGCGACATCATTCACAATAGCTAAATGCGGACGCAGTCCAAGTGTCCATCGACAGATGGATGGATGAACACACCGTGGTCCGTCCATACAGTGGAATCTGATTCAGCCTGAAAAAGGAAGGAAAGTCTAACACCTGCTGAACGCGGATGAGCCGTGAGGATGCTGAGCCAAGTGAGACAGGCCAGTCACAAAAGGACAGACCCTGAGTGATTCCACTCAGATGAGGTCCCCAGAGTTGTCAAAATCAGAGGCAGAAAGCAGAATGAGGGCTGGGGGCTGGGCGGGGAGGGGAGCACGGAGCTGGTGTTTGATGGGGACAGAGTTCAGGACGGTGAGGAGGTTCTGGGGACGTCGGTGGTGATGGGGGCACAACCACGTGAACGGATGTGCTCACTGCCCCTGAACCACAAAAGTGGCTTAAACGGTGCGGTGAGCATGTGGACTCAGCCACGGTGAGCCAAAAACAAGGACAAATACCAAGCAAGTTCTCCAGAGAGTCGGCTCTGTCCTACCCTCCAGCGAGCCACCTGCACCCCCACACACCCAGCAGGGTGCAGCCACGCGGTCCAGGCACCTCACATCCTCGGAGCAGCTCCCGCTAAAGGCCAGGAGCTCATTGTAATCACCCTGACAATGCCCCCTGCACACGGGAAGGGGGGCGCCCAGCCCCACCCTGAGCAGACAGCAGGGGCATCAGCCTTGACTCTGGACTCTGTCCCTGGGTGGATGCTGGCCTCCAGCTCCCAGTCACCCACTGACAGCCTGCTCCAGCCAAGGCGACTCGCTGGTGACCCACCTCCCTCCAGTGCTCCCGCCAGTGCTCCCCCAACTGCCCCCCACAGGGGTGCACTGGACACCTGCCCAGGGGAGGGGCCCCTCAGGGGGAGCCTGGGGCCTTGCTTTCCTCTGCATCTCCCCAAGTGCTGGCTGAGGGTCCTGCTCTGAAATGGTGTCTTGAATGACTTGGCCACGGAGAAGGCCTGCCCCTCCCCACCTCCACCCTGTCCCCCAGGGGTGCAGGAGGACAGCGGACTGGGTCAGCTGGTGTCCCCACCCCTGCATTGGGACAGGGAGCTGAGGTGCGGGCTGGGAAACAGCAGGTGGAGACCCAAACCCAGGCCCCACTGGCCGCACGGTGCCTGCCGCCCCCTGGGGCCTGCCATGGTGAGACTCGGAGGCCCAGGTAGGAAGGACACTGCTCAGACAGAGTGCTCACAACTGGGAGAATTCTGCCAAGCACGCCTGCCAGCCCGGGGCCATCACGGAAGTGGGGGCTTGTGCCCCCCGCCCAGTCCCTGCAGGGCAGAGGCCCAGCAGAAGAGCCTCTCCCTGAGAGAGTGAGGCTTGGAGTCCGCTCTAGAGGACGCTGCCACCCACGGCCCAGGCGCCTGGCTGCACCAGCAGCAGACACTCCTCGGCCAGAGACCCGCTGGTGCGGTCAGTTCCCACCCACGAGAGGCTGCGAAGCTGGGGTCCAGGTCACCAGGTGGCACACGCCTCCCAGGCAGGGGCACAGGAAGCCGGGGTGGTACAGATGAGGGACTGAGGCTCAGAGAGGCTGAGATGAGTCAGACTCACCCCTGGGAGCCTCGGGTGGGCCGCACTTCTTGCCCACGGACCACCTTTCTCCCACGTGAAGATGCGGGATGCAGCTCGCGCGCCATCACGTCCAGATGGTCCTGTGAGGCCACCCTGCCCGTCCCCGAGGACGCAGTGGGCCCGCTTTTAGGCCTGGGAGGAGACAGACTGAAGCCAGAAGGGGGCCCCGCCCCACTCAGTCCTGGTGCCAAGAGGTGCTGGGCTGGGCACCGAGGGGAGCCACCTCGCTCAGACAGACAGACTAGGGCAAGTCTTGGGCTGCTCCGTGCCTCGGTGTCCCCATCTGTAAATGGGTGTGTGCACACACCACTGAGAGTTGGTGTGTGGATCTGGGCCCCCCCTCTAGGTAGGGCATCCTGCAGGGGCCTTGCAGGCCGACTACCACCCTTAGGCCCTCTCTCCCTGACCCTGAGTGACCCCCCCGGCCTCCCTGGACACGCAGAGGCTCCAGAACCGTCCCCAGCTGCACATGCCATCGTGGGCTGCAAAAAAGTGACAGACCCCACCCCAACTCCGGCCCGGAGAGCACAGACCTCGAGGCAGAGGGCTGAAATCGACCGCAAGTCTGTCCAAAGTGTGACAGAGCTCTAGACCCAAAGGGAGACTCCGCCTCCAGGGGTAAAGCTGATCTGGCTCTGGACGGGCTCTGAACCCTGCCTGGCGGCCTTCCCCTCCCATGGGCTGGGCCCTGGAGCTCAGCACAGGCCCCTCTCCGCAAACCCTCCACTCGGTGTCCTCGCCACCCACCCTAGCTGGCCCTCCTCCCACCCCCCTTCCTAACGCTCCTGAACCTGCATTGAGCCTGCAGGCCCCGCCCCCAGCCGCCTCCCACCCCGCCCCCATCGCCCCAGCACTCTGGGGCCAAAGCCACCACCCTCAGGCCTGCTGGTGGCACCATCCCACTCCAGCACCTTCCAGGGCTCCCTGCTACCCTGGGAACACAGCCCAGCTCTGGCCCAGCCTCCGGGGCCTCCTGTAACTGGGACACGGCTTCCACCTTTGACCTCACCTCTGCCACTCTACCAGGGTCCCCCCACACACCATTCCTGCCACCAGCCATGCTAATGTCTGTCTGGAACCCCTTTTCTCTTCCCTCCACTATACCCTACCTTCAGCAGCCAGGCTCAGTTGAACTCCTATTCAACCTGCAGAGGCCCCACTGAGGCTCAGCCTGCAAGGGCCTCCCCAGCCTCCCCAGCCTGTGGCCCTTCCAGGCTCCCCTCGCACCCCTGAGGACTCTGAACATCCTTGTCTTCCCGGCGCGGCATGGGCTCTCCACTCCAGCCTTGCACCCAGGGCGGCACACGGAGAATCCCCTGAACACATTCCCCCTCCTCCAGACTCCCGGCTGGGGACCGCGGCTCCGGCAGCTCCAGCAAGACCAGCACCTGGACCACAACGCCCACGAGAGGCGGCCGAGGGCTTCTCAGTGCTGGACAGGTGACACGGTGGTCTCTCCTGCTCCGGAGCATCACCCTTCACCCAACTGTTTGTTCTTGTAGTTCAGTGGCTAAGTCACGCCCAACTGTTTGTGACCCCATGAAACTGTCCTTCACCATCTCCCGGAGTTTGCTCAGACTCATGTCCATCGAGTCAGAGATGCCATCCAGCCATCTCATCCTCTACCATCCCCTTCTCCTCCTGCCTTCAATCTTTCCCAGCATCAGGGTCTTTTCCAGTGAGTTGGCTCTTCACATCCGGTGGCCAAGGCATTGGAGCTTCACTATACTCGGTTACATGCATATATCCACTATCCTCACTTATATGCCCATGAAGAATGGACGCTTTTGAGCTGTGGTTTTGGAGAAGACTCTTGAGAGTCCCTTGAACTGCAAGGAGATCCAACCAGTTCATCCTAAAGGAGATCAGTCCTGAATATTCACTGGAAGGACTGATGCTGAAGCTGAAACTCCAATACTTTGGCCACCTGATGCGGAGAACGGACTCATTAGAAAAGGCCCTGATGCTAGGAAAGATTGAGGGTAGGAGGAAAAGGGGATGACAGAGGATGAGATGGGTGGATGCCCTCACCGCCTCAATGGACATGAGTTTGAGTAAGCTCCAGGAGTTGGAGATGGACAGGGAAGCTTGGTGTGCTGCAGTTTATGGGGTCAAAAAAGTCAGACACGACTGAGTGACTGAACTGAACTGAACTGAACTGAACACTCACTTTGTGAAAATGACTTACAGTGCTCGCTGTTCCCCAAGGGGCTGACGGGATGGGCTGGACCCCAGGAGCTGGGGAGGAGGAGAGGCGGAGCCGCGGGCCGAGGCTTGGGCGCCAGCCTTGGACTCCGCCGTCCGCCACCCGCGGAGTCCCTCCGCAGTCAAGGACCCAGATCCTTGGGGCCGCAGCCGGCTCACGCGGAAACGCCTTGGAAGTGTCCTTGACAGGACCTGCCGACATGAGAGACGGGGACTTCCCCTGGCCCCTGTCCTAGAAGCTTCCACTCCCCCTTAGGCCCTGTGCAAATGCCCCCCTGAACATCCCCAAAGCCTTCCCGGCTGCGGCAGGATGCCTGCCCCCCTGCCCCAGGTCCACCACTCTCCCTGTGGCTGAGCCTGTCCTGGGTGAAGGGTGCCCCAAATCTCTGGGCCACCCCCATCTGCATGCCCTGCCCCTGTCTGGGAGCCCTAAACACACCGCCATGCCCACCCCAGAGACAGAGATCTTGGGCTCCTGTTCAACGAATCTCATTAGGAAGCCCCAGAGAGCACACGTCCACCCATGGGGTGCCCAGAGCCACACGGAGCCGCCTCCCCTAACCCCTCCCCAACACCCAGAGGGCGCTGACCCTGCCCCCACACCCCCGGGGCCTCTCTCGGCAGTCGGTCACTGGGGTCTCAGTGTGGGTGAAGGGGCCGGCGTCCTGTTGCTGCTCTGCGGAGTGGTCTGGGGGTGTGGCTCTAGGGCCCAGGGGCCAGGCCAGGGCCTGCCCTGGGCAGGAGATGTTAATTCCTTCATCCAGAACCTTCCAGAGCCTTCTGGTGACTCTAACCCCCGCTCCAACTCGGGGCCCACAGACTCCCTGAGATCTGAATTCCGACACCTTCAGAGTTGGGGTGATCTTGTCATGGGCTGGATGGTGGTCCCAAAGGATAGGCTCACATCCTAGAGCCTGCGACTGGGCCCTTATCTGGAAAAGGCTCTCTGCAGGTGTGCCCAAGTGAAGGCTCTCAGACCCTCCTGAGTATCGAGGGGCCTTGACTCCAGTGACCTGTGTCCCATGTGAAGTGGACCTTGTGAAACCAGAGCAGACAGGAGGGATGTGGCCACAAGCCTGGGAACACTTGGGACCCCTGGGGACTGGAACAGGCGGGGAGGACCCGCCCAGCCCCGGCCTGACCTTGATTTGGACAGAACGGTGAAGGGGCAGACTGCTGTTCTCAGGTGGGCATGAGGTCATTCACTACGTGGCCCCCGGGCTGAACCAGCCACCCTCCGCCCAGGAGGCCCGAGTCCCGAGTGGCCTGCTGGCTCTGACCACGCACAGGGCTGCGTGGTCCCTGCTCACCCCGCCCTGTGTCACCCGAGCTGGTGACAGTCTACAAACCGGCAGAGCCGCAGCCCCTGCCAGGGCCTGGAGGAGAACAGTGCCCCGTGGGACCCGCCAGGTGGCAGAGTGTCGGGAAAGGCTGGCCCAGCCACTCGCTGCACCCACCGTGTTCTCTGGTCACTGCTGACCGGCCGGCACTGGCCAGGGGCCTCCAGACAGTCTGCAGGGGAGAGGAGGACCCTAAGAGGGACTTTCTGTAGGAGGGAGAACCAGGTCCGGGCAGACCCGTCGGGCCCACCCAGAGCCCAAGGCCCAAACTCGGCCCTTGCACAGAAGCCCCAGGACGGCCAGCCATAGTTCACACAGTTCACGCTGTTGGCCTGCCTGACCGGGACAGGACTCGGCAGCTTGAGCTGCAGCTTCCGCCCTCCCAGGAGGCCCTGTGACTTCTGATGCCTGGAATCATCAATGGTCAGAGAAGGAGCCCACTCACACCGAGAGCTGGAATTTTAAACTCTGAGGTCTCTGGGGGAAAAACATCCAGCGGACTCTATTACATTACGTCCGGGCAAATAAAACAGTCTCCAAGGAACTGGTCCTCCCGGCCGCCCCCGCTCGAGGGCACACGCCAGGGCCAGCCGCGGCCTGCACCGCAGTCCTCACGGCAGCTACAGGCCACCCTGCCCGAGTCTCGGCCCCGGGAGTCCCACCAGGCCAGCCAGGACGCTGGTCTCTGTCCCGCCAGGGCCCCCGGCAGCTCCAGGGCACCCCCCTTCTCAGGAGAGAAGGGCGGCCCCACACACCAAGCATGCTGGAGCCCGCTGCCCCCCACCGTCCATGCAAAGGAGGGGGTCGGAGCAGGGCCAAGGCCCCCCACCCGCCCACTGCCGGCAGCTCTAAGGTCTGGCAGTAAGGACTCTGGACGGCGTCCCAGGCAGGCCTTCCTCACCAGCCCCGGGCGGATGGGCCAACAGCTGCGCTCACCTCTCCTTCCTGCTCGAAACCCCTGGGCAGGAAAACGCACTGGCCGAGCCTCTGGCTGTGGCACCCCAGCCCACCTGCACCTCCACTGTGTCACCCCTCCCCGCCTCTCTCTGCAGCATCTCAGAGCTTCTAACCACCCTGGCGCCCAGGACGAGCCGTCAGCACGAAATCCAGGGGCTGCAGTCGGCCTGCTGTCTCAGCCGCAGCCCCAACCTGCTGGTTCACCTGTGTGCCCAGTTCCTCAGCAGTTTGCGTCTCATCCCGTCAAAGCCAGGGCCCGCGGACCCATCCCACCTCCACCACCCCCGCCCCGTGTGGAATGAGGCCTCAGGCCCAGCCTCCAGTATGACCTTGTCCTCAGGTGCGTTCCCTGTGCCCAGAGAAATCCAGGCGCGATCAAGCTCCGGAGCGCAGGGGGGCGGGTGCCTTGGGCCCTGTGGGCACCCCTGGCCGGCTCTGTCCTCTCCAGGGGCTGTGGGCTGGGGAGCGATCTGTGCTCCTCTAAGAGGGTGGGGAGGTAGCCTCCAGCTCGGAGCCCCGATCACCCTTCACACCTGGGAGGAGTCTGTGACCCCCCACCCATGTCTGGGGTCTCAGGCTGACCGGATTTGGGATGCGCAGCCCCACCCAGGCCGCACCCTCCAGCCCAGCACCGAGGTCATCGAGGCAGCCCAGCAGGAGGCACTCAGCCGGACAACAGCCTGGGCGGTCGCAGACAGGGCTCAGGCCCTCCGGACAGAGGAGGACAGGGACTGTCCCCGCCCCCAACAGCAAGTGCAGGCCCACAGCAGCCCCCTTCGCTGGGAGAACAGCGGGCTGGGGTGCTGGGACACATCCCCCACCGCCCTGCACCCCGAACTCTCCACCGAGGGCCTGTGCGCCCCCCACCGAGCCTCCCGGCTGGAGGCAGCTCCCAGCAGCGCTCACCTGGCCTGGGACACCACCTTGGCCCTGGGCACCCCCCCGACTGCTGCACCCCCACATTCAGCCCTCATTGCTGACGTCGGCCTGGGTGGGGGGCTCAGGGCCCAGGGAGCTGAAGTGTCCACTAAGCACAGCCTCAGTGGACACATCTGTTCTCTTTTTTTCCCGGCCCCCCGGGCGGCCCTGTACTGACTTCGTGTGGGAGGGTGCATGCTCACAGTCCCAAGCCCCTGCCTCCGGCGGAAGCGCAGGGTTCAGGCTGGGGGCTAAGCACCCGCCTCTTTGAGACCGCAGGCAGCTGCGGGCCCAAGAGAGGCCAGGGCAAGCGGGAGGCCCGGCTCTGGGGCCACGGCCCGGCCAGCAAGCCTGCGGCCCATGTACTTACAGAATCCACACCTGGTCCCGCCTTCAAAGATGAAGCCGTTGGGCACGGCCCCGTAGCGCCGGAGGTCCGACAGCTTCCACTGCCCTGCCACGGCGGGGGGGACGTCCCTGGCCACCACGAGGATGTCGTTGCAGAGGTGCAAGGTGGCGGGGCCGCTCTCCAGCTTGGTGCCCGGAGCCACGATCACGGGGAACCTGTGCACTGGGTGGGGCGGGGGCGACAGAGTGTTGCTGGGAGCAGACGGCAGCCAGGAAGCAGGAGCCCAGGTGTCAGCTCCCGAGGGCAGGGCCACCCGGCGCCACAGCCTCGCCCTGTCCCATCCTAAGGGTTCCCACCCTGAGTGCCCCCACCTCCCACCCTAACAAGGCTGGACCAACCCCAGCGAGCTCCAGGAGAAGCACACGCGCCACGGCTGCTAAGTCTGAGGCCTCGGGCGCCTCCTCTGAGAAATCCCCACCCAGTGTAGCTGCTGTGGTCCCATTCCAAAGATGGGAACACGGAGGCCTAGGAGGCCCAGCCTCCGGCCCCTTCTGGAGAGCCCCAGCCCGGCTCATGGACACACAGGAAACCCCAGGCCCTCCCCGCTCCAGTGAGAGGGTCTCCCTGGCGCTGAGCATGACCATTAGCTCCCTGAGACCTCCTCTCCGCCTCCGCTCAGCCCTTTGCCCCTGAAGCCCCTCAGGAAGGCGGTGGTGAGCTCTTCTCTCCTCACAAGCCCCCCCAGCTTCAGAAGGACCTTGGAAGAGGGGTGCATCCCAGAGCATCCAGGCCTAGGAGCGGAGGGCGGCCTCCCGGCCTGTGCCCACCAGACTCGTGTCCATCCCGAAGCCAAGGGACCAGCCCCAGCCCTGCCTCCTCCTCCCTCCCTGAGCCCATCCGATCCCCGTGGTGGGAAGCAGCCCCTGGGCGAGGACCCTCACAGCCTGGCCCCAGGGGCCCGGGGGTCCACAACCCATCATCACATCCTGGTGATTTCTATTTAAGGTGCCAGGACAGGGCACTGGCTGCCTCTGCACCAGGCCCCTGCCCACTCCCCCACCTCCAGCCCTAACAGAAGAGGAGTCACGCGCTGAGCCAGACTGAACTGGCGGGAACCCCAGTGGGAGAACTTTCTGGAAAAAACTCTTTCCTCCTGCCCCTGCGCCCCCTCACTGGGCCATCCACACATGTCCCCCACCCTAGATGCCTGGTCTGGGGGCTCCCAGAGGAGGGACGAGCCGCTGACCCCTAGCTGACCTGGGCTGAGGTGAGCGAGGCCCCTTACTCAGGGTGCAAAACAGGGGCCAAGATCAGTGATATTTTAACGATGATTTAAACAACAAAAAAATCAGTGCAAAAAGTCCATGGTGAGTCAAACAGCTTAAACAAAGCCCAGGCTGGCTGTGGCATTAGGGCAGATGTGGGTGGGAAGGTTTAAAGACAGCTCACAGACCAGCTTCGCTTTAAGATTTTGACATTTCTGTTCATCATGAGCTTCGAGCTTTCATTTTTAACTGTTTAATATTGTGTTAAAACATCGTGGCTTTTGAGGTAACGCGGAGCTTTGGGATTAAACCGTACACACCGCTATATGTATGTTAGGCAAGCAACACGGTCCTACTAGACACACACAGGGAGCTACGTTCAGTGCCTGAGATGCACGAGGACCTGAAAGAACACACATGCATGCCCACACACACATGCACGTGTGCCCACACACACGCACGCGTGCCCACACACGCGCGCACAACCAAGCCACCCGCTGCCCTCCCGAAGCTGACGCAGCCCTGTGAGCTAGCTGCACTTCGATAAAAGAGGCAGCCGTGGCTTCTGATGACTCAGCTGGGGGCCGGCCCGCCTCTGCTCGACCAGCCCAGTGGGCAGCTGTGGGGGCTGGGTCTTGCCCTTCTCCTGAGAGCACCCCGTCCTGCACCCCACACCCCCCTTGTGGGACTCCAGGGTCGAGCAGCCACCACTAGGGCTAAAGGCCCCCAGGTCGCATGGATGTAGCCAAGTTCAGGAGCTCGAGAGGTGTCTCCCCACGGACCTACCATTATTTCAGCCACGGCCGACCAGAGGGCGCTCAGCCGGCACCGGGGGTTGCGACCTGGCCTCTGCAGCCCAGCAGTGAGACCCCCTGGGATCCCTGCGAGCAGGCAGAGGCCGTCCCCATGGGCCCTGGGCACACTCACCCTCACCCAGCGCATAGCGGATCCGGGCATCCCAGGCGCACATGGCCTCGCGGCTGTCGAAGCCCAACATGACGGCCTGCGACAGACAGATGATGGCCAGTGTGTGTGCCAGGCCCTCGTAGGGCAGGCCGGGCTCCAGCCCGCAGATGTCCTCCAGCATCAGGCTGCTACGCTCCCGAAGCCCCTTGGCGCGCTCTGACTTGTCCTTGTAGGCCAGCATCAGCAGGCAGTCTGCGGGGAGTTCAGGGGTGGGGGTCAGTGCGGCCACCACCCTGAGTGCCCCACACCACCCTCGCCACCCCCAGAGACCAGACCAGGATGTGGTCTCCAGGAATGGCCTGCCCCCAGCAAGCCCCGGGCACCCTGAGCCTCCAGCCCCTCGTGTGCAAAAGGTACTCCCACCCCACACAGCCACGGGCCACGCGGGCAGAAGTGGGCTCAGGACACTCCCTGGTGGGGACCCACCCACCCAGCCCGGGGCCCCTGCATCCCTCCTGAGCACAGGTGCGCCCCTCCCAGCCACCGCCTGGTTTCTGCTGAGGGTGAGGGTCCCAGGGCCTGATGTGAACACCTAGACGCTAGAGTGCGAGGTGGCCCTGAGCTCAGCAAACCAGCCCCCTATTTGGGGCAGGAGAGGGCTGAGAGCGGGCACTGGAGGACCTCTCGGGATGGAGCACTTCCCCACCCCACCCAACACTGGAAACGCCTCCCTGCAGACCCAAGGGACACCCGGACCCCAGAGCCTGATTCCACATTCAGCTCGGCCAGCAGATGGAGAGCAAGGGTGGCGCCTCCTGCCTGCCCGCTGTCAACCCCTGCCCCGTGAAGACAGAGGGCAGACGGTGTGTCCTGGACGCACACTGCTGCGGTCAGGTGGAGACGCAGCCACAGGCAGATGGGACACCAGCCTGCGGGACGAGCTTGCTCGGGCCAACTCCTATTCACACATCTCCAAGGCCTGTGAGGGGGCTCTGCTTCCTATCTGTGACCCTGTCCCTAGCATTTGAAATGCTTACGTGAAGGAAAAAAAAAAAAAGCAAGGCTGTTTTCATTCTCAGGAGAATACACAGAACCCCAGAGCCCATGGAAAGCCACCTGCCACCCAAGGGTTCGGGCATATTCTCTCCAGAACACAGCTCCCTTGGAAATGCATGGCCCAGCTCAGAGAGAAATTATAAGCACAGGCAGCGGCGGCTGGCACACTAAGCATGGCCGAGAGCTATGCCACGTCTGAGATCAGGGGCAGCGGCCTACAGTGCCAGGCTGCAAAGGCACAGGAACAGCCGAGAGGAGCTACCCCACGTCTGAGGTAAGGGGCGATGGCCGGGAGGAGATACCCCGCGTCCGAGGCCAGGGGCAGCAGCCGGGAGGAGCAACTCCACACCCGAGGCCAAGGTGGCGACCAGGAGGAGCAACCCCACGCCCAAGGAGTGGTGGCTGTGCGGGCGCAAGAGGGCCTAGAGGAGCCATCCCACGTTGAAGGTCAGGAAGGGCGGTGGGAGGAGATAGCCCTCGTTCAAGGTAAGGAGCAGCGGCTGCGCTTTGCTGGAGCAGCCATGAAGAGAAACCCCACGCCCAAGGTAAGAGAAACCCAAGTAAGATGGTAGGTGTTGCAAGAGGGCATCAGAGGGCAGACACACTGAAACCACACTCACAGAAATCTAGTCAATCTAATCACACTAGGACCACAGCTGTGTCTAACTCAATGAAACCAAGCCATGCCTGCAGGGCAACCCAAGACAGGCGGGTCATGGTGGAGAGGTCTGACAGAACGTGGTTCACTGGAGAAGGGGATGGCAAGCCACGTCAGTATTCTTGACTTGAGAACCCCATGAACAGTATGAAAAGGCAAAATGATAGGATACTGAAAGAGGAACTCCCCAGGTCAGTAGGTGCCCAATATGCTACTGGAG
>SJYG01000202.1:920943-935730 GCA_006410535.1 Litocranius walleri | reverse complement strand
CCGTGCGCCGCCGGCCGGCTGGGCGGCGGGCGGGGCGGCGCACGCGGCGGGCGGGGCCGAGGTGCCAGCCCGCCGGTCCTGCCCCATCCGCGCCGGCCTGGGCGAGGCGCCCCCCGCGGCACCTGGGGCCACCTGAGCGCCCTGCCCTCCGGGACCGCGCGCTGCTGAGGCTGGGACCCTGGGGCTCCGACGCTGCTCACCCGGGCGGGGTGGGCTGGGGAGGGGTCCCCGCTTCCGAAAGCAAAGGAAACGACCCCCGGAAGAGGCATCCGCCCCGGGTGGGCCCCCGTTTGCCAGTGTGCCTTCCTCTAAGCTGGCTTCACCCTAGCGCACCTGTCCCTCCCACCACCCCTGAGCTGTCACCGCAGTTGGCTCTGGCCAGGACGTCGCCTCACTCCCCCAACCCAGCTCCCTGCTCCCTTCCAGCCCCTCACACCACCCCTGCTCCATAGGCAGGAGGAAGCGGGCGTTCATTCCTGTCCCCTGGCAGCAGGGACCCCGGTGCAGACTGCTCCCAGGGGTTAGTGGGGCCTCAGTGCCCCAGTCTGAGTCTGGTCCCAGACCTGCACGCCCCGCCACTGGCTGCTAGGGTTGGGGAGGTCCATCCCTCCAGGCCGCTCCCTAAAAGCCCATTAGAGAGCCCCCACTGCAGCGGGGAGCTCTGAGCCTCTGGCTTCCCGTCCTTCCACCCACAGCCCCTGGTCAGCTGCCCAGGTTCTTTGGGAACCCAGGTGGGTCCACATCTCAGACTTCAGCCCCCGTTTCTGAGACGACCTCCAACACTCACGCCTTTAGGAGCGTCGACAAGGCCCAGGCCGGCACTCTGAAAAGCAAAGAGAAAGAAGCAGTGCGCCCCAGCCGGAGTCCCACCCTGAGGCGGCTGAAGATCTGGTTGGGAGAAAGGGGGAAGGCTCTGCGGTGTCATGTTACCCTGAAATCCGCACGGGTAGGAACAGGGATGCGTGTCATCATCCCGTCCAGGTCTTGCCTCTCACAGAGGAGGATCTAACACTCAGAACCGCAGGCACCTCCAGGACTGAGCCCCGCTGGCTGAGCCCCGAGCAGAGCATGGGGGCTGTATGGGCGGGAAGACCGCTGGGCTGGGGTCCCAGCTCAGCAGCCATCATGCTGGGCACAAAGAGGGCCAAGTCCGTCCTCTCTGTGCATCCCCCATCCCTGTTGTCCCTGAGAATCTGAGAAGGCAGGGCCCTAGTGGGGGGCAATGAGCTCGGTTCAAATGTCCCGGGAATGCGTGCCCAGGGTGCGATGCAGAGCAGGGTCATCCCAGGCCCAGGAGGCGCCTCGCTCTCCCCTCCTCCAGGGGCACTGCCTCTGCGGGGCAGCTGCCCGCTCATCCCAGGCCCCCCAGCCGCTGGCCCAGGACAGCCGGCAGCGAGCCGGGCGGTGCTGGGGGCCACCAGCACATCTGCCACCCCCGGCGCCTGGCACGTGCTCATCCCTGCGGGGAGGGCCAGTGCCCTGCTGCATTCCGCAGCGCTGGCCCCGACCCAGGCTCCTGCCACGCCCGGCAGCTGCACCTGCTCCCACACGGGCCCCAGAAAACGTGGGCTGCCTGCCGCCCACCCGCCTCCACGCAGGCCACTGAGAGGCAGGACCACCTTCCAGCCGGGCTCGCTCTGGACCCGGGGCGGGGGGATCCTGGCCTCTCATTCCTAAGCTAATGCTGTGGACCAAATGCTTGTGTCCCCAACCCCCAAATTCATGTTGAAGCCCAACCCCCCCAAGGGGATGGTACGAAGAAGCAGGGTCTTTGGGAGGTGATAAGGTCGTGAGGGTGGAGTCCCCAGGACAGGATTAGCGTTCTCGTGAGAAGACGTGATCTTTCTCCCCACCCACCCTGAGGACACAGCCAGAGGCAGCCATCTGCACGCCCGGAAGAGGGCCCCCACCCCAGACCCCAAGCAGGCCGGCAGCCTGAGCTCTGACTTCCGGCCTTAGCAACTGTTGAGAACGGCATCTGTTGTCTCTGTCATAGCTGCCTAAGCAGGCTCAGATAGCTCCCTCAGCCGCGGCAGCCAGAGTCGCGGTGGCAAGTGGCAGAAGCTGACTCTGGTCCCTGAAGCGGGAAGGCATCTGTGGGAAGATCATCAGGCCTCAGGTGGAACCCAGGGCAGGCAGGGATCAGCAGGAACTGCAGGAGGCGGGGGGCGCAGCCACGCTCTGGAGACCTGACGCCACCCCAGCTCTGCACCACTGCCCGGCCGGCCTCCACAGCCACGGGCCACGGCTGCTGCCCCCCAAGAAGCCCACCGCCACCATGGGGCAGAGCCGGCTGACCGCACAGCTGCGGGCGCTGCTGCTGGACGCCGCTGCTGAGGACACTGCCACCACGGCCAGACCCCGCGGCCACAGGGCGCGGCCACCCCAGCAGTGGCTCTGCAGCCTCGGGACCTGCCGTCTGACGCTGCGCCTGACACTCGACACCCAAATGAACTCTGACCGTTGCACGACTCCTCTGGCCTGTTTCCTCTCCAGCCCAACGTTATGATGATGAGCTCCTAAAGGCCAGGGCTGCCCTGGTGGCTTGGATGGTCAAGAATCCGCCTGCAGTGCAGGAGGCCCGGGGTCCATCCCTGGGTCGGGAAGATCCCCCGGAGATGGGAATGGCAGCCCACTCCAGTATTCTTGCCTGGAGAAGCCCATGTACAGGGGAGCCTGGCGGGCTGCAGGTCATTGGCTGGCAAAGAATCAGACGCAAATGAGCAGCTGAGCACACGCCTGAATGAGAGGATGTGTGTGAGCACCTTTCAGGATGATCATGAGTTTTACATACACGAGGGAACACGGGGACTGGGGACAGGCTGCCTTGCCTCTTGTCTCCAGGTGCTCAGTGAGGCTGGAGAAAAACACGCGCCAGCTGATCGTGGCAAACACTCCGCCTGACTCCCTGAGTCACCCCCCTGCAGGTCCCAGCTCCCCGCAGGTAGGTGGGGCCACATGAAGGAGTGGTGGCCAGCAGAGTGTGGGTGGGAGTGATGACCGCCACCTCCCAGCCCTGCAATCTCCTACACTCCTCATTCATCACATGGTGAGACGGGGCATTACGGACCCACCTATGTGCCTGCTAATCCACCTGTTGAGGCCCTAACCCCAAGGTGACTGTGTTTGGAGCTGAGATCTCTAAGGAGGCAACAAAGGTCAAATGAGGTCATAAGGGTGGGGCCCTGATCCCATAGGACTGCGGCCTTTTAAGTAGAGGGAGAAGCTCTCTCTCTTTCTGTGTCTCAGCACGTGCACAGGGCGAGGCCACGTAAGGACAACAGCAGGAAGGCCTGGAGGAGAGTCTCCCCAGAAACCCACTCACTGGATTGTGAATTCACCCCCAGAACCACGAGAAAATAAATGTCGATTGCGTGAGCTCCCCAACCTGTGGCCTTCTGTTACAGCAGTCCCAACAGACGGGCACAGAGAGCATGTAAGATTAAAAACACTGCAGCATCTCTGGCCTGCATGCCCCTTGACACGCGACCTTCCACTGAGAGCTGGAGTGTGTCTGTCTACCCCAGCATCGACGAGTGAAGTGCACGGGGACACTCACATCCACGGTTTCTTTAGAGCCCGGCCTCCACCACGTGAATGGGCCCAAGGCAGCCTGCCAGATGACAGATGTGCGTCCCAGTCACCTTGCCACCCCAGCCGAAAGCCAGTCAGCCCCCAAGGACAGAACCGCCCAAGACCCACCGATGACCCACATACAACCCGGGCCTTGAGAACCACCCCGTGAGCAAAGCCAGGGACCTACAGGCCCAGCATCGTGAGCTGAGTACATGGCTGCCTGCGTGTCGCAAGTTTGGGTATCATCTGTGACACTCTCGCGAGTCCCTCGGACTGCAAGGAGGTCCAACCAGTCCATCCTAAAGGAGATCAGTCCTGGGTGTTCACTGGAAGGACTGATGCTGAAGATGAAACTCCAGTACTTTGGCCACCTGATGCGAAGAGCTGACTCATTTGGAAAGACCCTAATGCTGGGAAAGATTGAAGGCAGGAGGAGAAGGGGATGATGGAGGATGAGATGGGTGGATGGCATCACTGACTGAATGGACATGAGTCTGAGCAAGCTCTGGGAGTTGGTGCTGGACAGAGAGGCCTGGCGTGCTGCAGTCCATGGGGTCACAAAGAGTCAGACACGACTGAGCGACTGAAGTGAACTGAGCCGTGACACCAGAACAGTCTAATACAGAGCGTCTGTGGCAGACTCAGAGCCTCGTACGATACTGGAAGCTCTGCAGAGAAGGAGCCTGGACCCCGAGTTGCCACGGCCAAGGGCACCAGCAAGCGTCCAAGCTGAGCAGGGGTCGGCACACAGCAGGCGCAACGAGACAGAGAGAGGAGGACCCCTGTGCGTCCCGAGTGAGAGCACAGCACATCAGAGACAAACACTCCAGCGCTGAGCATCACAGGGGAAAATGATGTCAGAAGAACTAGAATTCACAGTTCGACTTTTTTTCTTTTTTGGCCACATGGATCGTATGATCTTACTCTCACAACCAGGGATGGAACCTGTGCCCCCTGTATCGGGCACGTGGAGTCCTAACCACCAGACCGCCAGGGACGTCCCCACGATTCCATTTAAAGCAGATTTCTCAACAGTAGGAACAAAAGCCAGTGGGATACCTTCCAAGTGCTGACAGGAAATCGCTAGCAATACATGTAAGATGGAACACCGAGAGAATAGCCCGAATGATGCTGTGGCGATGAATGTGGCCATGCAGACAGATAAACTCACCCAAATGCAGCTTCCCAAACTAGCTCAAGAAGAAACAGAGCTCCCCACAAGCCCCAAACTATTAGAAAATGGTCCAGCTGTTAACCATCACCCGTAAGACACCGGCGCGGGCCGGGGCGGCAGGGGGGCCTTCCCTGGTGGCCGAGTGGTAAAGGCTCCGCCTGCCAGCACAGGAGACATGGGTCCCATCCCTGATCTGGGAAGATCCCACACGTCACAGAGCCCTGGAACCGAGACCACTGGGCCTGTGCTCCAGAGCCCGGGGACCGCAGCCAGAGAAGAGCCCTCGGACAAAGACCCATAAAGAAAGAGAAAAGAGAAGACAGGGCCAGGGGATCTCATAGGAGATGCCACCAAACTCGGTGAACGGACAGCTGGCTTTCTGCAGCCCTCCGGTGGACCGGGAAAGGAGGGGCGGAGTCTCTAAAGCTCACTCTGTGAGGTCTGAGGGAAGCCCTGTAAACAGCCATTCAAACAGTGTAAGGAAGGAAAATTACAGGCCCATCTCACTCGGAAACATGAATGCAAAACACTAAAAGCAATAAAAGCGAGCTCTGAAAAAGCTGCTGAAAAGGTCAGCGTGCGTTGGCCAGGGTCCCAGCTGCTGACACGCTAGGACAGTTCAGAGAGGGTGTGTTTACAAAGCTGTGGTCTTGGAGGGGACCACCAGCGGTGGTGACTGTACGTGTGTGTGTGTGTGTGTGAGTCACTCAGTTGTGTCCGACTCTTTGCAATCCCATGGACTGTAGCCCGCCAGGCTCCTCTGTCCGTGAGATTCTCCAGGCAGGAATACTGGAGTGCGTTGCCATTCTTTTCTCCAGGGGATTTTCCTGACACAGGGATCGAACCCGCGTCTCTTGCATCGCAGGCAGATTCCTTACTGTCTGAGCCCCCAGAGAAGCCCACTGCGACTGGGCAGCCCCGGGCTAGCTAGAGCTGCGCAACTGCCTCGACACCTGTGGGGGGGGCCTGAACCGCGAAGGGGCGTGACCCACACCTGGGAGGAGCGCAACCTTCAGGAAGGGCTCCGGGTGTGCCCTTTGCTGGGATACAGAACAGAGCGCCACAGCTGCTGCTGCTGAGTCGCTTCAGTCGTGTCCGACTCTGTGCGACTCCACAGACGGCAGCCCGCCAGGCTCCTCTGTCCCTGGGATTCTTCAGGCAAGAACACCGGAGTGGGGTGCCACTTCCTATTCCAAAAAGCACCACAGACTGGGGCTTTAACTAACAGAAACTGTCTCACTGTCCTGGAGGCCCGAAGTCCAAGATGAGGATGTCAGCAGGGCTGGGCCCTTCCTGCCATCCTGAGGACCTGCTGGGGCCTCCGGCCTCACCCGCGGATGGCCATCTCCCCCTTGCGTCTCTTCACATCACCTTCCTCCCGTGTGTATCTCTGTGAGCACGATTTCCCTTCTTACGGGAACACAGTCATATTGGATCAGGGCCTACTGCAACGATCTCATCTTAACGTGACCCCCTCTCTGAAGACCGTCTTTCCAAATCAGGTCACATTCTGAGGTCCTGGGGGTTTGGACTCCAGTCTATGAACTTGGAGAGGACACAATCCAATCTGTAACACTGAGGTCACCCCAGAAGAGGGAGCCAGGAAGTCAGCACCCCAATCTCACACTCCCCTCTACCCTTGATCTCCTGCTGGGCTCCCCCCACCCGAGGGCACAGGAGCCCACTGACACAGCCTATCGGGGTCAGCGGATGGGGCACAGCACAAGGTGGGGAGGAAGTCCGGAGCAGCCCACAGAAGGTAGCTGGCTCCCTCCCTGACTCAGCACAGCTTGCTCCAGGAATACAAGGTTGGCTTGACTCTCGGACCATCTATAGACACACGTCACCTCTTTAACAGTTCCACACTCCCCACCCACAGGGAACAAGGTCGGGGAGAGCTCACACCAGGCATAGGTCCAGGGGCACTGAAGCCACAGTGTTCCTGGAGGCTGAGAACGGGTGGTCAGAGGCCCCAGGTCCACCAGTGGGAGCTGCTGTGCCTTCCGGGGGACGGAGGCCAGCACCGGCCTCTGCCACCCCAGCTGTGGCCCACATGAGCCCCAGCCCACTGGCAGCTCTGAGCCCCACCCAGGCGTTGGGGCAGCAGGCACCCACTGTGGTCATCTCTCTTCCTCTGGCTTTGCCAGGGGGCCGGGCGCCTTCCTGGTGATGTCTGATCCTGTCCTGACAACTCTGTTCCCTGCCCTCCCAGCCTCCCCAGAAGCTGGGTGTGGCCACGAGACCCTATTCGGGCAGACAGAGCAAAACACAAAATCTGCTAGTGAAGAGGTCCCTGCGGAAACCCGTCCTCTCCTGGTAAGGGGGCTGTGGCTGACCACTGGACTTCCCGCTATGGGAGGGCAGCAAGGCTCTCCAGCCCCATCAGTCAAGTCTGAATGCAGTCCTGCTGAGATGGGGCCAAGAGGGGAGGGGTCTGTGCCTACCTGTGTGCGTGACGATGGGGAGAGACTGGAAAGGACCTGACCGCCAGGCCTCCCAGGACGTCAAGAGGTTGCGTGGAGGGCTAGGGGCAGCAGTGGGAGCAGGGTGAGCGAGGGGCTGCTCAGCTTCATGAACACAGGGAGGCCGGGGTGGCCAGAACAGTTTGGAGGTCAGGGCAGGGCAGAGGAGGGTCTGAGACCAGCCTGGCTGGGAAGAAGGTCCCACCCACATCTCTTGACCTGAGTCTCCAGGCCGTGGGGCCAGACCCCTCCCAGTGGGGTTGCAGGCTCCCTTCTCCACTGAGGAAGGGCAGCTGGGGTGCTGGCTCAGGGGGACCCCCAGCCCTGAGGGCCTGTCATCCACAAAGCCGGGTGGGGGGTCATGGCCTGGGAGGAAAGGCAGGGCTGGGGGCTTGGGCAGAGGGGCCGGCAGTGTGGGCGGGGTCTTGGAAACATCTTTATTGGCAGAAAGGAGGGAACAGCAGGACACAAGGCTCCGGGGTAGAGGGGGGCTCAGGAGGGACTCGCGGGCCGCTTGTGGGGGCGAATCCGGTCGTTGATCCAGTCCACGTAGTTGGCCACGCGGGTGTAGACGCCAGGCTTGTTGAGCCTCCCGCAGCCGTCGCCCCAGCTGATGATGCCATACAGGTAGGCCACGCCATTCTTCTCACAGGCCAGTGGCCCACCAGAGTCCCCCTATGCAGAACGGCCCATTAGGGCCTGAGACCCGCCCGGAAACCGTCCACCACCCCTCACTCCAGCCTCTCGCACCCCAACCCTGAAAGTGCCTCCGCAGGGGTGCAGAGCTCCCTGGGATGCAGATTCTCCAGGCGGACCCCTTTGGCTCCAAGCTCCGGGGTGGCGGGCTGTCCCGGCTAACCTGGCAGGCATCCGACCTGCAGTCGAAGTAGCCGGCACACAGCATGTTGGGGCTGATGTCGGCCCCATACACCTCAGGGCTGCTGCACTTGTGGTCCGCGACCAAGGGCACCAGCGCCTCCCGGAGAGAGGGGGAGTAGCCGCTCACGCCTGCAGGCCGACACGGGGTGCAGGGTGCTCAGGCCGGGTCGGGCCGCCGCTCCTGGGGGCATGACCCTGGCCCCCTGCCCGAACTCACTCTCATCCTGGTGGCCCCAGCCCGCTATCTGGCACTTGTGTCCTGCGGGGAAGGGGCTCCCGGGCTCGGGCAGGCAGATGGGCTGGACAAACTGCGAGCGGACGGCGCAGCGCTCCCCTTTCTTCTCCAGCCGGATCAGGACTGGGCAGGAGAGAGGTCGGAGGTCAGCCTGCCGCGCGGGGGCCCGTGACAGCCGAAGGTGGCCATGGAGTCACACGGGGGGCAGCCCGCTGGGCCTTGGGGGCTATGTCCCGGGAGGCCCCAGAGGGAACTGCAGACAACCTTCCCATCCTCCTCACCTTCTCCCTCCCTCCGCCCTCCCCCAGCCCCCATCTCCCCCACCCCTCCCGGCAGAGTCTGTGGACTCCCCCAGGCCGGCCTGGTGTGGCGGAGCCTCACCAAGATCGTGGTCACTGGGGTTGAACACCGAGTACAGCGGGTATGGGATGTACTTCTCGATGCCAAATGTCTGTGTCACGTCCGTCGTGCGGTTGAAAAAGTGCTGGCCCAGGACCACAGAGACGCTCTCCCTGGGGGGGCTGTACAGCGGGGGCTGGTGGCGGCACGACCCTCGGGCCCTGAGGTCGGCTCGCCCCTCTGGCACTGTGCAGTGCCCCCGCTCCCAAACTCTGGGGAGACCTGGGCAGGGGTGCAGCGGGCTGTCGTGTGGTGGGGCGTGACGGGCTCCAGCCATACCCGCAGTCCTGGCAGCACCACCTCTAAGAGGGCCAAGGCCCGCGTGAGCTGGGGGCCTCTCATGTGTCCAGGTGGGCTTGGTGCTGAATGGGGCCCNCCCGCCCCCTCTCCCCCTCCTCCGGGCGCCCCCAGCCCCCATCTCCCCCACCCCTCCCGGCAGAGTCTGTGGACTCCCCCAGGCCGGCCTGGTGTGGCGGAGCCTCACCAAGATCGTGGTCACTGGGGTTGAACACCGAGTACAGCGGGTATGGGATGTACTTCTCGATGCCAAATGTCTGTGTCACGTCCGTCGTGCGGTTGAAAAAGTGCTGGCCCAGGACCACAGAGACGCTCTCCCTGGGGGGGCTGTACAGCGGGGGCTGGTGGCGGCACGACCCTCGGGCCCTGAGGTCGGCTCGCCCCTCTGGCACTGTGCAGTGCCCCCGCTCCCAAACTCTGGGGAGACCTGGGCAGGGGTGCAGCGGGCTGTCGTGTGGTGGGGCGTGACGGGCTCCAGCCATACCCGCAGTCCTGGCAGCACCACCTCTAAGAGGGCCAAGGCCCGCGTGAGCTGGGGGCCTCTCATGTGTCCAGGTGGGCTTGGTGCTGAATGGGGCCCAAGCGAGTGCAGGTCCAGGTTGGGGCACGGTTCTGCCCGGTGCCCTGGCCTGGAAGCAGGCCTTCCTATGAAGTCACCCGGGGGTCCAGGAGCCTGAACATGCCTCTCCCTCGCTGACCCCATCACACCTGCCCATGCACACCCGGCTGCAGCCACGCTTGGCCCAGGCCTGGGGCCCCTGCTCTGGGGCCCCGCCCGCGGAGCGTGGGTACCTTCACCCAGCTGGGCCCTGGCTCTCCTCCTCCAGTCTGTTAACCACCCCCACCCCACTGCGTACACGGGAGGCTCCAGGGCGCGTTTCACAGGTCCAGCAGGGAAGGGAGCAGCCCAGGCCACAAGCACTTAGCACAGGGCTCGTGCCCACCGCCCCCACCCCCGCAGTGTAGTCCTTAGGGTGACTGGGGGGTGGTGCTCATTTAAGCCCCTGACCCCTGGGATGACACTGGACCCCTCCCCCCACCCCAAGAGAGCCCCTTCCCCTCAAGGCAGAGAATTTAGGAGAGGTGGATGAGCAGGCCTTTCCCGGCTCTGAGCTCACTGCTCCTACCCCTGGGGTGTGGTCGTGGGCCTCACACCCCTGACCCCGACCCCGGACGCCAGCCTCGGCCGTCCTTGCCCACCCGGAGGAGCCGAGTGGGCAGGTTCACCGGGCCCCTGCATGGGGCCACCTGCTCCTTCTGGGCAGAAGCGGGGCAGGAAGGGGCGGGGCCTCAGGGCAGGCCACGCCCACCGCCTGCCGCGCAGGCGCGCCACCCCGCCCCGCCGCGCCCCAAGCTCCAGACCGGGCAGCGCCCGGGAGAGGACCGGCCACCCGGACAGAGACTGGGGACTGCGCCCCGGGGCGGGAGCGCGGCGGCTCCCGCAGTCTCCCGGCCCAGCACCGAGCTGAGCGCGGAGCCCCACCTGCGTCAGAGGGGCTACGGGGAGCGGAGGGACCGAAGGACGGGGCTTACACGGGTGAGGTGGGGACGCGCGGGTGATGCTTAGGAGCAGCGGGCGTGTGCGCGGATGGCTGGCGGTGGAGCCGGGACGCCGCGCGTAAGGCTGGGCGGGTGGGCGGGCGGAGAGGCGGATGGTTGGAGGGGGGACACCGGGATGGATCGTGGACACTGGGACCCAGGGCCGCTCACCTGTTGGAGAAGCAGTGGGCGGCAGACACCACCCAGCAGGTGTGGACGAGGCTCCCCGCACAGAAGTTGTTCCCGATGTAGATGGCGGCCAGCCAGGGGTGGGAGCCCGGCAGCGAGGAGGAGCCGCCGATAATGCGGGGCCGCAGGAAGGTCCTCTTTTTGTGCCTCTTGCCGCAGGTCTGGCGTCCAGCTGGTCCAGCGGCTTCGGGCCCAGGCAGGGTCAGCAGGGCCTCGGTGGGCGGGGGCTGAATCCTGGCCAGGGATTCTGGGGACACAGATCACTGGATCACGCCGCAGGTCCTGGCTGTGTCCAGGATTCTCTAGGCCCCCCAGTGGTTCACCTGCCTCCAGCCCCAGCCTAGGCAGCTCCTCTGAAAGAAGAGCCTCGCTCAGGCCCAGCTCTGCCCTTGGTGGGGTGGGCACAGGACTTACTCTGAGCCTGATTTTCTCACCTGCAGGATGAGAGCTGTGTCTGATCACAGGCTTTGCAGAGCCAGGGTGGCCCAGCAGGCCTGGCAGGGTTCCTGCCCCTGCCAGCAGCCTGGGACCCCAGAGCCAACCCGGGATGGGTCAGAGAGCCCTGGGGCAACGGGGCCAGAGGGCAGGCTGGCCTCCTGGAGCCGCCTACCCACCAGGGGCTGACCCCAGGGACACCCAGCTATCCGTGTCCATGGGGACTGTCCGGGCACAGTGCAGAATGCCTGGGCCCCCTGACCTCTGGTGCCGACCCACTGCGTGGCCTTGGTCCAGCCCTGCTGTGTGAGCCTCAGTCTCCCCATCTCTCAGATGTGCCCGTGGTCCTCTGGGGAGAGGCGGCCGCGCATGGGGGTGGAGTGGGGAGACCCCAGTTGGGGTGAGTCCAGCCCAGTGCCCACCCTGCTCCTCCCGAGACCACCTCCAGCTGCGCGCACCGCAGGCCGCCAGGCGGCAGTACTCCCAGGAGAGGGCGCTGTCCTTCACCACGTAGCACCAGGGCCTCTCGTCCTTGTCTGGGTTCCTGGTGGACAGGGACAAGCGGGTGGGTGGGGGTCACGGCCCCTCAGAGGCAGGGTGGGAAGATGGGGATGCCTGCTGGGGTGGGAGGTCCTGACCCCCCCCCCCCACCAGAAGCCTCTGCTCCTGCCGGCGGCCCTGATACCCGGCCCCAGGCTCCGCTCCCTGGGCGGCCTCCCAAGCAGAGGGGTCAGGGCGGTGGGGACAGTGCTGACCGGCAGTAGGCATGGGGGCCCAGGCCCAGGAGGGCCGCGGCACCCACGGAGTCCACGTGCAGCTCCTGGTAGAGCAGGTCGGAGTTCCAGGCCAGGCAGCTGAGGCCCGAGGCCGCCGTGCTGGCCACGCCTCGGTACTCGGTGCCGGTCCCCATGAAGCAGTGCTGGGCAGGCACTGTGGGCAGTGGGAACGCAGTGAGCCTGGGCCGCGCGGGACATGGGGCCCACACCGCTCCAGGCTGGGCGACTCACCGATGTTGCAGAGCCGCCCGGCATAGCCTGAGGGGCAGGCACAGACGGTGGTCCCGGTGGCCACGATCAGGTGGCAGGAGCCCCCGTTGAGGCAGGGGCTGCTCAGACAAGCTGGGGGGAGCACTCAGGAGCTAGGCCTTGGCCCCGAGCCGGGGGCGGGGTGGGGTGCCTAGGCCTGCTTCCCTCCCCAGCGCCCCTCTCTGGGGGCCCCAGGAAGTCCCTTCCCAGAGCACAGGCTCAGTGACGTGGCCCGCCCCCCCGGGTCGCACCCTCAAGTACCTGTGTGACGGGCTGCCTCACAGCGGACCTGGCCCCCCACACACTCGCACTGTTCCACGTGGCCCTGGTGCACGCGGGCCCAACGGTCACCCGGCTCCAGGTGCTCGTAGCGGCTCTCATCAAAGCACTTCGCTGGGAGTGGAGTGGGGGCGGGCGGGGGGTGCAGTGAGCCGCTGCTCCTGCCTGTGGCCAGTGCCCCGCCGCCCCACCGCCCGGCTCACCTGTGCCGCAGTCCGGACCGGTGAAGGCCTCAGGGCAGGTGCAGTGGTGTGACTCGGGGTCCTGCGTGCTGGAGCATGAGTCCCCCCCCCCCCACCAGAAGCCTCTGCTCCTGCCGGCGGCCCTGATACCCGGCCCCAGGCTCCGCTCCCTGGGCGGCCTCCCAAGCAGAGGGGTCAGGGCGGTGGGGACAGTGCTGACCGGCAGTAGGCATGGGGGCCCAGGCCCAGGAGGGCCGCGGCACCCACGGAGTCCACGTGCAGCTCCTGGTAGAGCAGGTCGGAGTTCCAGGCCAGGCAGCTGAGGCCCGAGGCCGCCGTGCTGGCCACGCCTCGGTACTCGGTGCCGGTCCCCATGAAGCAGTGCTGGGCAGGCACTGTGGGCAGTGGGAACGCAGTGAGCCTGGGCCGCGCGGGACATGGGGCCCACACCGCTCCAGGCTGGGCGACTCACCGATGTTGCAGAGCCGCCCGGCATAGCCTGAGGGGCAGGCACAGACGGTGGTCCCGGTGGCCACGATCAGGTGGCAGGAGCCCCCGTTGAGGCAGGGGCTGCTCAGACAAGCTGGGGGGAGCACTCAGGAGCTAGGCCTTGGCCCCGAGCCGGGGGCGGGGTGGGGTGCCTAGGCCTGCTTCCCTCCCCAGCGCCCCTCTCTGGGGGCCCCAGGAAGTCCCTTCCCAGAGCACAGGCTCAGTGACGTGGCCCGCCCCCCCGGGTCGCACCCTCAAGTACCTGTGTGACGGGCTGCCTCACAGCGGACCTGGCCCCCCACACACTCGCACTGTTCCACGTGGCCCTGGTGCACGCGGGCCCAACGGTCACCCGGCTCCAGGTGCTCGTAGCGGCTCTCATCAAAGCACTTCGCTGGGAGTGGAGTGGGGGCGGGCGGGGGGTGCAGTGAGCCGCTGCTCCTGCCTGTGGCCAGTGCCCCGCCGCCCCACCGCCCGGCTCACCTGTGCCGCAGTCCGGACCGGTGAAGGCCTCAGGGCAGGTGCAGTGGTGTGACTCGGGGTCCTGCGTGCTGGAGCATGAGCCCCCGTGGAGGCAGGGGCCGGAGGCACAGGGGTCCCGGGGGGCTGGGCACACGCGAGCGAGGGAGGGGGGTGTCTGAGAGTCCCGCAGGCTTCGGGCCCGACCCGTACCATGACACTCCCTGCTTGCCGAGGGCCTGCCGCCTTCAAGATGCCCCTTCTAAGGCCCCTCGGGGTGTGTATGCCCTGCAGGCCTCCGCCCTCCCCACTCCACCCCTGCCCAGCTCTCAGAGCCTGGGCAGGCAGGCCTCTGGCTCCGCATCCAACACCCCAAGAGCCAGACCCCGACAGGCAGCACACTCCCCCAACCTCGCATCTTGCACGGGGACCTGTGGGGCCCAGCCTGACCAGCAGGGGGCAGCGTGGCCCCAGCAATAGCCAGAGCAGCACTGTGGCCCCCAGAGAGGGTGAGACCCTGCCTTGTGGGTGGGCAGGCGTTCCCTGCTGTTGCAGGCCCCAGGCAGATGGCTCCTCCAGCCCCCAGGCCTGCAGTACGATGAGCCGGAGACAGGACAGGAGCCCCCAGCCCAGCTCAGCTCTGACTCCCCCCCAAGAGGTCACTCCCACCCCCGGCTCCAGACCCTCAGGCACCCACCTGGGCCCCCCTGGGGAGCGGGGTCCTGCACACAGTAGCCCCAGGCCCTGTCCCGGTCGTAGTTGTGAGTCGTGGCACACCTGGGGGTGAAGGGGGTGCTGGTGGGGGAGGGCACCCAGAGACCAGCTCGTCCCGACCCCGACTCAGGCTGGCTGGCCGGCCGCTCTGGAGCGCTCTCCCGCTCAGGCCCTCATTCGTTCACTCCACCTGCTGCGTGCTGGGCTCAGGCCGGAGTCGGAGTCGGGAGGGCAGAGGGCGGGAGGGCCTCCAGGGTGGACTCGGGGGCGCGGGGACCAGGACCCACCACTTCCTGTGGGCGCTTCCCTCTGCAGTGCAGGAGTGCAGCATGCGGCCGCCGTAGCGGAATGGGAACCTGCAGGGCCGCCCGGCCTCGGTGAGCACTGCTGGGGGGAAGCGGGGGTCAAGAGCTCCTGTGCTGGGCGCCTCCCCACCCCCATCCCCCACCCCACT
>SJYG01000202.1:890189-909991 GCA_006410535.1 Litocranius walleri | reverse complement strand
CGCCCTTACGCAGCTCTGTCTGCAGACACACCCGAGGCGCCCAAGTGTACATAGAGGGGTCTATTTTCAAAAGCCAGTATATTAAACAGTGCATTACACAGAAATGTGCAGTGTTTGCCATGGATTTAAATACATCAATCGCTTTCTAAAGAGAAAATAGGTTTTCAAGTGAAGGAGGAAAGAGTTTTCAAGCAGTCCAATGGTCAGACGTAGAGTTTATTTCTCCTGGAGGCAGCGGCAGTGTGCAGGAGATGGCAGGGGAGACGGGGTCACAGAGCAGGCCACATGCGAGCAGGAGGCCCGGCTTGGGTCTCCGCGGGGAGCCCACCCACACAGCCGGTCCTCCAGAGCCACCCCACGCACCGAGTCAGACCACCGCGGCCCGGGGTCCCCAGAGATGCGGCTGCGGGTCCCAGAGGACCCGTCCCACGCGGGACTCAGGCAAAGGGAGCCTTCCCGGCCGTGGAGCAGCCCACAGGGAAGGTCCGTGCACCCCAGGAGGCGAGGAGCCGCCCCGCGGGCGTGGCCCTCTGCAGGCAGAGGGCTGTGGCCCCTAAGCTCCTTCTCTAGGAGGCCGGGGGCCTCGCTTTCCCAGCCAACATTCATGCGTCTTGGGACCAGCTCACGTAACACGTTCACGTTTCCGTTTGGAGGAACCGTGCTGACCTCCCGGGTGAGTGAACCCCAGGCCCGTGGGCCCCCACGTGCTCTGACCGATGTGCAGAGGAGGAGCAGCCCCCCACGGCCGGACCTGGGGGTCACCGTGGGCCTCGGGCTCTAAGCCACACAGGGCTTGAGCACTTGCTCAAGACATAAAAATTTTTTTTTCAATCAAGATTAAAATACTGAAAGTGCTAGCGATCTAGACTGTAAAAATAACAACACATTTTTCAGAAATCCCCAGGACCTTGCTTGGTGGCATTACTGCCCCGGACTGGGGGGAGGTGCAGGGGAGCGCCAGGGCCCGGTGGGGGCCCACAGGAGGCCTCCTCGGTGCCCGCCGCCCCCTCCCACCGTCCTGGCCACTCTCCGACCTCAGTGGCGCTGGGTCTTCTCAGAGAGGGCGGGGCAGCCAGGACAAGCACGGTCACCGAGGAGGAAGCACGCTGAACCCTCCCTCGAGACTCCAGGCCGGGGGTTCACTTCCCACCGCCCTCTCGTTTTAATTGGAAACTGGACAATGTCAGCGCCAGGCGGACGGCGCGGGGCCAGCGGGAGGAGGGCAGTCAAAGGGGAGCAGGGGCGGCGCGCCCGGAGGTACCTGGTCTCGGAGGTGCGGCCGCGTCCCGCGGGGCGGGGGGCGGCGGCAGGAACGTGCTGTTGGGGCTGCTGATGTCCCCCTCCCCCGTGAGCGTCAGGTCGGCCACGTGCTCGCCCTCCTCGGTCTGGACGCTGCCGACCTCCACTTCCTGGGCTGGCGGGCTGGGGGTCCCAGGGGCACCGAGGGGCAGGCTGTCGCCGGAGCCGGGGCTGCTGGCCGGGCTTTCTCGGGGCCGGGGTGCCCGCTCCTCGCCGTGGCCCGTCACGGTTCTCCGGCCGAAGGCCTTGGCAGCGGCTGAAGGGGAGTGGGCGAGCCCTGGGGGGCTGGGGGGCAGACGCAGGAACTCGGGCAGCACGAGGTCCTCCTTCCTCAACAGCCCGCGCTGGTCGTCTGCTCTGCTGCTCTGAGCTTTGGAAATGAGCTCAAAAAACTCTGGGAAGAAATCCCACATTGACCAGGTTTTAGAGCGGGTCCCCTCTGGCCCAATGCAAGCGGCTTGTCTAGAAAGTTCTGTCCCGCTGCCCCAGGGCCTCCCCACCCTCTAGCCTCCACCCAGAGCCCGGGAGGCTGCAGGCCGCGGGCACGGCTCTGGTCCTCCCTGGACTGGCTCTGGGCGCTGGGGCAGCAGCCACCTGGTTCCCTTCTGAGCAGGGCAGAAGCCGCTGACCAGACACCAGGGCCTGACAGGGCCAGGAGCCAGGTGTCTGGCGCTGGAGAACTTATGTGCGGGCGTCCTTGGGCACTGTGAGCGATGCCTGGCCCTCGACCCCCTCCTGCAGCCCCGGCACCCCTGGCCAGGTACTCTACCTTCCTGGAGGCCCCCCAGAGTTTTCCTGTTCCTGAAAGTGGAAGTGTTAGTCGCTCAGTCGTGTCCCATTCTTGGTGACCCCATGGACTGCAGCCCCCCAGGTTCCTGTCCATGGGATTCTCCAGGCAAGAATACTGGAGTCGGGTGCCATGCGTTCCTCCAGACTGCCCCTACCCAGGGATCAAGCCGCGTTCCTCGTGTCTCCTGCACTGCCGGTGGGTTCTTTTGACGGCTAGCTCCACCTGGGAAGCCTGGTCTTACCGGGGCGGGTTCTCAGCTGTAACTCGAGTCCACCATCCCAGGTAGATGGTGTCTACCCTGAGCCTTCCTGGGGTTAGCTTAGCTAACTTAGGTTACAGTCGTAGCTTCTGACCAACAAGGAGCCTGAAACCTCACACCTGAGGGCGCTCAGAAGGCGGGCGCTTCGGCGCAGGCGCGGCCGGGCAGCGCAGGAGCTGCGACGAGGCAGCCGAGCGGAAGTGCTGCCGGGTTCAGCTCAGAGCGGGGCTGCTCCTAGCGCTTCTCTGCGATACAGGCTTCTGGAGAGAAAGCTTCCCGCCTCCCTGTCTCTCACGCGCTGCCCTCCTTCGCCCTGCGGTCCGGGGGCAGCGTGGGCGGCCAGCCCCACGGCCTGACACACAGCGTCTCCTCCCGGCCTCTGACCAGGGCGGTCAGTGCAGCCAGGGCTCCGCCTCACCTGGGACCCGCCCCCGCGAGGGCCCGCCCCCTGCCAAAGGCCCGCCCCCTCAGGTAGATGGTGTCTACCCTGAGCCTTCCTGGGGTTAGCTTAGCTAACTTAGGTTACAGTCGTAGCTTCTGACCAACAAGGAGCCTGAAACCTCACACCTGAGGGCGCTCAGAAGGCGGGCGCTTCGGCGCAGGCGCGGCCGGGCAGCGCAGGAGCTGCGACGAGGCAGCCGAGCGGAAGTGCTGCCGGGTTCAGCTCAGAGCGGGGCTGCTCCTAGCGCTTCTCTGCGATACAGGCTTCTGGAGAGAAAGCTTCCCGCCTCCCTGTCTCTCACGCGCTGCCCTCCTTCGCCCTGCGGTCCGGGGGCAGCGTGGGCGGCCAGCCCCACGGCCTGACACACAGCGTCTCCTCCCGGCCTCTGACCAGGGCGGTCAGTGCAGCCAGGGCTCCGCCTCACCTGGGACCCGCCCCCGCAAGGGCCCGCCCCCTGCCAAAGGCCCGCCCCCGCGAGGGCCCGCCCCCTGACGAGGGGTCCGCCCCAGGAATTCTGAGCCTGACCGCGCAGTGAGGGGGACACAGAGACCACCACCTGCTGCAGCCCCAAGCGGGGGCTCCCTAACTCCCGAAGGGCCCGGCCCTCGGTCTGAAAACTGGGGCTTTAGTAAGGATACACAGACAGCCGCAGACCCACGCGTGTGACTTCTCAGTGTGAAGGGGTCAGTCACCCCAGTGGCATAACCCAGAGAAGGTTCTGGGGATCCTACGCATTCACGAAAAACGTGCAAGTTTTAAAAAGTACACGTACCCTCTGCTTCGTCCAAATTAATTTTCTGATATTTTTTTTTCCCAATCTTTGCAATAGATTCTTCTCTCTTTGAAAGCCGGGGCTCCCTAGCATTCTTCCCATTTTCTCCTTTAATTTTAATAGAATTAGACTTGCCTAGCGTTCTCTCCTCTCCCTGTGTCAGAAGGAAAGTCAAAGTTCCACTCACGTTGCAGACACGACAGCACGTTCATCAGTTACATAACAGGGGACTTGGAAACACAGACTGCACGGATTTGGACTTCACATGAGTTGCAGAAGTCAGTTGCAATAAAGACTGCGTGTGAGGCACACACACCCACTCAGGAATTCCCAGGCCAGTGGGAGCGGGCAGCACAAAGGGGCCCTAGAAGAACCCCCCACCCAGGGGCACAGGCCCGACTGGAGCAGAGAGCCGCGGGGGCCACCGCCCCTGAGCTTCGCAGGTGCGGGGGGAGGGCAAATTACCGTAGCCGAGTGATTCCTGGAGCTGGCGTTTACAGCTGTGCTCTGTCTGACTGGCGCACTTCTCTGTTTATCTGTGGACACCGAGCACAGCTGAGATAGACTTCATGCTGCAGTGAGCCGCAGACCCATCTCCACACTGATACAGTGGCGCTATACATCCCCGAGAGCAAAGCTGCACGGAAGCCAAAGGGCCTCTGAAAGGGCCTCCTGGGGACTGTTTGGCACGAGCGCCTTTAGAAAGCGGGAGGCTCTCACATTCATTACGTGTTTTCACCCATGGCCCCTGCCCCAGGTCAGGGCCACAGGCTGGCCCCCAGCCCTCCCGGTGCACGGCCACTGCTCTGGCCCAGGACGGGCTGCCGCAGACCTGCCGTCCCATCTGTGGGCAGCATTCCGCACCCGGCTCACACCTGCCCGCGGCTGCACCTTCAGGCTTACCTGTGCACACGGGCCAGGGGGTCCGACCACATCAGACCCTGGAGGGGCACTAAGCACCCACCACTGCTCAGGCTGCTCGGCCCCCAGACTGGCCGCCGGGCAAGGGGAGGGTGCACTGCACCCTCAGGACCCAGATGGGCCTGGAAGGGGACGAGGGGCTGTGCTGGAGCCCTGAGGGCAGAGAGGCCACCACAGCGCAGGTCACCTGGGAGACACAGACGAGTGGCCAGCGCCCCACTTCAGAGCTGAGTCAGCCCGGGGAAGGGATGGGGCAGCTCCCGGCACAGCCTTCTGCTCGCCCTGTTCAGTGGACTCCAGGGGCTCCCTGCAGGAGGCACAGCTCCGCTACCCTCTGCCTGAGAGGGGCTGAGTGCTCCGGGGAGTGCCGGTCCCCGAGACCCAAGGGGAGGCCAGGTGACCTGAGAGAGCCCCAGCGGTCGCAATGCCGCGGGGATCGCTCTCCCTGAGAAGCCGCACGGCCAAGGCCGCAAGCGTGGGGAGAGCCGCAAACCACTGCCGCCTGGTGCATGGGCCGTCACCGCCCCACCAGGCCCCACTTTAGCCACCGCTGGGCCCAGAGCGGCAGCAACACCCTGGGGTCCCAGGCCCTTGTTCAGAGGATGGGGGTCCCCGGGAGCAGAGCACATTCCAGGGCGCGCTGAGGCATCCCAGGCGGCCCCGGGGTCTCAGCAGGGCTTGTCGCCCTTCTCCCAGCAGAGGAGACTCGCTCGGCAAGGCCCCAGCACTCTTGCCCACAGTCAGATGCCCGTCAGGCTTGAGCTCGGCCACGGCAGGGAGCTGCCGGGGCCCAGGAGACCCTAAAGCCATGAGCAGCCCTCTGCGGAGTCACACTGAGACCCGCTCAGCAGAGCCCGGGAGCCGCCACCTCTCCGCTCACCTTTCCCTCGGGAGGGATCCTTCTCCTCCAAGATGACCCGCTGTCCATCCAGACTCGAGATGGGGGCCCCAAGGTCCAGGGGCTCCTTCTCTCCACTCTAGAGACAGAGATGGTGTAATGAGCAGCCCAAGCAGGCTGGAGCTCTCCGGAGCAACCACGTGTGGTCCTTCTGCCAGCAAGACCACCCCAGGCTTGATGGAGTCACACAGGCCAGCTGACCCCAGGTCCTGCCACCTCTGCAGGGCTGGCTGCAGACTCCTGACGTGGAATGGCATGGATCCCAAGTGCTGGCAGGCCTGCCCAAGGGCAGGCACCCTGAGGAACCCACGTGAATGGAGCTACCACCCAGAGCCAGCTGTGGGCTACGCCGAGTTGGGTTGAAGACTCGGGGGTGGGGTCACGTGGTGGCACCCCTAACAGCTGCGTCCCCACGTCAAGCTGGCCGAAGCCTCAGGACCACCCTCAGCCTGGAGGGGGCGACCCCCAGCCCACCTCGCTGGTCCTCAGTGTGCCAGGAAGCATGTGTGGGGCTTCGCGCCCCTCCCTGAGAGCAGGAAGCAGGCAGGTCTGAGGCCCAGGGTCCTGCCCTTCTTCCCTGGGAGACTGTTTGGTTGTTCAAGTCCCGCAGCTTCTGTTAAAAAACAATCTGAACATGCAGTCTGGCTCTTGAACTACCTAGCGACCTGACACCCAGCCAAAGCTCCAGCAAGTGGGGAGCGGACAAGCGGTCCAGGTGGCTCACGAGCTCCTGGCCTCAGCGGCCCACAGCTCACCCAGAAGGGTCCGAGAGAGGGTCCCAGGGCAGCCGTAGCCTCGCATTCTGCCCTCCCCAGTTCCCCCGGCCCCTCCCCTGGAGTGGCTGGACTGCCCTTCTGGCTCAGGCCCCAGCAGGGAAGGAGCCCTGCCCTCCAGCCAGCCCCCGGGACAGAAGCCCCACAGCGACCCCACGAGCAAGCTGCCCTGACTCCGCCACTTCACAGATAGGGCTACAGGTACAAAGCGTTAGCTACGGCTTAGGATCACAGCCACGGGAGGGCAGGGAGGCCACGTGGCACCCAGGCTGTGCCCTTCTCCATCGAGCATATGCTAGACTCCAGATTCTGGGGCACGCTCCCCCCATCCCCTCCCCCACCATCCCAAGCTGGTGGGGGAGCCCTGGGCTCCCCTCGGGACTGGTTCTCTGTCTCACTTCAAAATTTCTGAACAATGTGGAGCTCATCTCAGAGAAAATAAAAGTCCTGAAAATACTTGCGATCGTAGTTCTGATTCAGTGTGTTTTGTAAAGAAAGGAGAACACAGGCCAAGGGGCCATGGGTGCCTGCTCAGTCGCTTCAACGTGTCCGACTCTTCGTGACCCCATGGACTATAGCCCACCAGGCTCCTCTGTGCATGGGATTCTCCAGGCAAGAAGTGGTTTGCCATTCCTCCCGGAGTGGGTTGCCATTTCCTCCTCCAGGGGATCTTCCCCACCCAGGGACCCGTGTCTCCTGTGACTCCTATGCTGCAGGCACATTCTTTACCGCTGAGCCATGGGAAAGCCCCCAGTGGGTCCCGAGTCACATCTCAAAGCAAACACATGGCGTGTGTGGGGACAGGTCCGAGCCTGCTGGCCCGAGTCTTCCCAGACACCCTCTGGCAACAGGGTGGGACTCTGCTCTGTCCCTCCTTAACTCGTTCACCAAGTAACCCGATGGCCGGCTGGGAAATGCCACAGTGCCAGCAGACCCTCGGCGTGTGGGCAGCCGGGCAGTTAGTGGGCACACACGGGGCTGGTGTGGATGGATCGGGCAGCTCCCGCCCTTGATCTGGCATCTGGTCAGATGTGCAAACGGCAGGAGGCTGCAGGGTTTCCCTTTGTTTCTTTTCTTGGCCTCCTTGGGCCCAAACCCCCGAATCTCAGCCTAAACCCAGAGGGCACAACGGAGGCACAAACAGCGAGCGTCTGCACTGCAGGATGAGAAGCAGGTGGGCGGGGGTGACGACCTCCCAGCCATCCGGGCGCCGCCAGCCGTTCTTCGCCCACCCCTTGCGATGCCGCAGCTCTGTGAGTGACTGGGGGCAAACTGCGTCCCAGCAGGCAGGAGCTCGTGGGCAGCTTGGCACACAGAGGGCCCTGGGTCCCCGGTCAGCTGGTCACTCACCAGCCGGGCCACCAGTTCATTCAGGCGCAGGCCATACTTGGCCGCCACGGGACGCAGCACCTCCGTGACGGGCTTGCTGGGCTTGGCCTTGAGTCCCACCGATCGGTTAATCGGCACCAGATCCAGCCTGGGCAGAGGGGGAGAAACAAGCACGCGTTTGCCACACGCACGTGCAACCCTCACGCAGACGCTCTCCCTTGAGAGCACAGCGGCCCCCACAGAGCCTCCATCACCAGGGCTGCCCGGGTTCCACAGGGAGCACCCGCGGGGGCTTCTCCAGGGCCTGGGGGCTGCCAAGGCGGTCACAGCCGGCAAGGAACGGCCACCCCACCGGACGGCCCTGCACTGGTGCAGCCTGACGGCAGTCGCCGACAGGGAGCGTGACCCTCTGGCCCCGGGGGGCTCCTGCCCCTTCCAAGCTCACAGTGGGGGTGTCAGCCCTCCCGTCTTAGCAGAGCGGAGGCCAGCAGAGCAAGTGGTCAGAAATGGCCCTGTGGCTCTGGAAACCTTATGGAACCAGCAGCTGCATTTTTCTTACCGGAATAAAGTGCGTTTTTCTAGGCGCAGGTCCCTGGACTCCAAGATGCTACTGTCCTGATGCAGCACCAGAGGCTTCGCGCACACGGAAGGGACAAAGAGGGCCGTCAGCGGGGGCCGGGCGCGCAGCCGCAGGGAGCACAGTGCCGCTGCGGAGCCCGGAGAAGGCTGCCTGCAGAGGGAGCTCACAGCCGGGCCGGGCTCCCGGCCGGGCCTCCGGCAGAGGTGAGGTGGACAGATAGGGGTGGGCCAGCCCCCCACGGGACAGGCACCCCCCGGAGAAAGGCCTGAGGTCCCCGCAGCCGCACCTTGTCCCCGCCCGCCAGGAAGAGGTCCACGGCAGCCCCGTTGATGCCGTGCCGCTCGCAGAGCCCGGCCAGCACGTCCTTGATGGAGAGCCCGGCCCTGACCAGCACCACGCAGGCCGTCCCGTCAGGCAACTGGACGCTGCAGTGCTTGGCTGGCTTGTCCCGCTCGGGCGCAAGGGTCCTGCAGGCCTCTGGCTGGGGGCAGGGAGACACGGCGGTGGGCATGGGGCAGGGTGCTCGGGCAGGGCGAGCGCTGCTTGCACATGAGGGCGGGGCAGCAGGGCGCCCCTGTGCACACCCAGCTCCAGCACATGAGCACACGACCCATTCTGACAAGTGCACGCTGCGTCGCAGGGCCTCTAGCCGACTCAGGAGGGAGCCAGCACTTCTCTCACCCTCGGGCGCCGGCCAGACAGGCCCACCCTCCAACCTCTGGGTCTAACTCTCACAAGGGTTAGGCTGCAGCTAACCACATGGCTCTCCTGCTCAGAACAGGACAGGTCTTTCCGCTGTGGTTTCTGGGGGTCCAGTGGTGGCCTCCTGACCCAGAAGCGCATGGAGCCACCTCTGGAGCTCCGTGGGGACCACGAGCTGCACTGGCTGCCTGCTGCTCAGTCTGGGGGCCGCGGACACGAGGTGGGCTGGACCAGCGCTGAGGGCCTGCGGCCTAATCCCTGCTGCTTCTGGTCCCTTTTCTGGCTCTTTCTGTCCAGTCTCCCAGGATGGGAGGCCCTTCTGGGAGGAGCGGGCTGGCGGACAGCAGGGTGAGGTGGGGCGGCCTGGCCGAGGCTCAGGGGGAGCAGCACATGTCCGAGGTCAGAGGGGGACAGGTGGGGGGAGGCGGCGTCGGCTAACAAGGGCCCCAGGCCCTTCTCCGGGGGAAGGCTGGGGGCTGCAGCCTGCGGGGCCCGTGGCCCGGGCCCCATGGCGGGGAGCCCTGTCTGCCAGGGGAAGGGGCCGGGGCAGAGCAGGGCTGCGGCATCTGCGTGGTGTGGAGGCAGCGAGCCCGGGTGCACTCAGAGCCGGGTCCCAGGGCAGGGCAGGAGCCACCCAGCGGCCCAGCTCCCCGGGCAGACCCCAGGTTCCTCCACAATGCTCCTCCGGGTCCCTGAGCCACAGGAGCCCCGCCTGCCGGAAGGGGCTCCCCACACACATCCTCCTAAGGTCTGACCTACCCTGCTCCTCAGGTTCGTAACACACTCTCCTCCTGGGGTCCGAAAATCCCTTTCACCCAAATGCGACTTCAGAAAACTAGTCTGTAGGTGGCAGACGGATAGAAAATGGCCCCAGGGTGCCCTTCTCAGATGCTCATGTGATACACACACCCTTTGAAGCCGCTGGGCCACAGGTGCATGGGCCGCCTGACAACTCTACCTGGTGCTGCCTCAGCTGGAGAAGAACGCATCCTACATTAACCACCACGTGATCATTTCAAAAGACTAGGCTGCTGACAACAAGGTTTTCCAAAGCTGGTGTCAGACAGCAGCTAAGAAGCCAGCCGGTCCGCCGACGCCTCCTCAATGTCACTGGAAGTGGGGGCCCGGCAGGCGGCTCAGCAGGGTGAGGGGCACGGGGCCGGGCAGGTCGGACACCACCCCCTGTGTATGGGTGCGGCCACGGGGTGTCAGAGCTCAGAGCTCACGGCTCTGCGGGCATGCAGATGCCGAGAGAAAGACAAGCACCTGCTGCTCCCGTGGGCATCCAGAGACACATGCCCGTGAGAACAAAGGCTGGGAAATAAAGCCCGAGATATTCTCGCTGCTCCAGGGCGCCTACCCACCCATCCCTGCTCCTCCCAGAAGCCCCGTGGACAAGGGCAGGCACTCACCAGGTCCAGGCTCCCGGCTGAGGACACAGAGCCCTGTGACTCCCGGCGGCCCAGGCCCCCGTTGGCGTGCAGGGCATCTGTGGGGACACAGGCACTCAGGACACGCGACCGCACCAGCCTCACGGCTCCTCACCTAACGCAGCCACCCCCCAAGCGTGGCGGGGCCCCCATACCCCCAGTGGCTCAGGCTGGACAGACGTACTCGGGGGACAGGAGCCTGGCACCCAGTGGAGCCGGGAGCTGGACCCAGGCCTGTGCTCGGCTCTGTCTGCGGCCGTGCGCCCCCCAACCCCCTGCCCCTGCCTCACAGTCAACACACAAGCAAGCGCAGAGCCTCGCGGCCCCTCACTCGTCCACAACTGTCACCCCTGCACGCGGCTTAACAGGCCGCGGACGACTGCGGCTTCACCATCAGCTCCCGGGAAGTCCTGACCAGCGATGAGCACACTGTCTCATGTCACTAACGGAGCTAATTATGGTCTGAAAGTTGCGACTACTCTGCCGCAGAAAGGCCGACTCCCGGATCAGGCCTCTGTGCAGGGCCCTGGGGCTGAGCAGGGGTCTGATTAGACGGAGGCCCCCAGGGTCCACTGACCACCTTCCTAAAGCAAAGACGGCCAGTCAGAACCCCTGGGGAGGGCCCTGGACTCAGGGTTTAGCGCCCTTCCAGGTGGCTCTCTGAAAATCGAGGTGTGGCGGCCCTGGCCTCCTGGGGTCCTGCCTGGGGGCAGAGCCCTAGAGAGGCAGACATGCCCCCATCTCGGGTCCTCGGGGGTCCCTGACCCCACTGACCACGGCGCCCCCATCCCCCAGCGTCTGCCCTTCCTTGTGGTAGGACTGCTGTCCCAGCGGCCCCGGCTGGCCCGGAGCCTGAGGTCCCCACCAAGCGCACAGCCCCCCAGCCCTCTGTACAGCCCCCCAGCCCTCTGCACAGCACCCCCAGCCCTCTGCACAGCCCCCTAGCCCTCTGTACAGCTCCCCAGCCCTCTGTACAGACCCCAGCCCTCTGTACAGCCCCCCAGCCCTCTGCACAGCCCCCCAGCCCTCTGCACAGCCCCCCAGCCCTGGTGCAAGGCTGCTTTGCGGGCTGCTCCGAGGGGGAGACGAGCACAGTCTACACACCGCTCAGCACAGCACGGGCCCCCAGCCACAGGGAGGCCGCCTCCACCCCTTCCGCAGCTGCTCCCTGTCTGAGCCCCTGACGGGCTCCGAGTCTAAGTCTGGGGACCAGGCCTGAAGCCTCCAGGTTACTTGCTGGAAAATAACCCCGCTCACGGCAGTCTGTGGAAGCGGCCCCGTCCTCTGCTGCCCCGCCACCTCCTCCCAGCAACACCTCCACCCCCCTCACTCTCTCTTCTCAGCCACACATGAGAAAGAAGCATGGGGGAAAAGCTCTAGAATGCTGACCTTTAAGAATTGCAATAACAAAATGGCGATTTTGAAAATGCTTGATAACCAAGCTATGGTGTCACATTTTCTTTAAAAGACAGGCTCATGGACCCCGGCACACCGCAGAAAAGCAAGCGCTGTCTGGGTGGACGGAAGGCAGACACCTGTGTTCCCCTCTTTCCTCCTGGCTGTATCCTCCAAACTTTCTACAAAGAGCATCTGTGACTGCTCGGGCAAGACGGGGGCTGAGTGCCAGGCACCAGGCCCCCGCAGGGCGCCCAGGCTAGGGAGGCAGGAGCAGGACGTGCCCCGCGCCTCTCAGAGGACCCGGAGCTGCCCCACGGCCCCTGCCGGCCACCCCACGGGCCAGCTCATAGCACAGCCCACACCGGCTCCTCTGCGCTCCCGCCCCCTGCACAGGACAGACTACGAACCGTTCGGACGGTCGCCGTGGTCCTTCTTCTTCTGGGAGCGCCCGGTGCTCCTGGTCCGCGACCACGAGAAGAATGCGCCTTTCCGCTTCCTCTCGTTGTCCTCGTCCCCCAGCTCTTCGTTCAGGGACCGTCCTGATTTCGATTTTCCACTCAACTGCCGTCAAAGGGAAAGCGCTGTTAAAACAGTGTGACGCTGCTATACTGTCGCAAGAGATGCAGGGGGAGGGAGGCGGGGCGGAACGACCAGGCAGGGTGCCAAGGGAGGTGCAGCCCCACCAGCCCCTCCAGACCGGCAGCTGGCCCCCGCCCACCCTGCCCGGAGCCCCGGGAGTGCAAGCCTTTCAGGGTCTGTGAGTGAGAGAAGATGCCAACAAGGACGTCTGCTGGCTGCAGAGTGCCCTCCCAGGGAAGGCCGGAGCGCGGGATGGGCACCTTCTTGGGCGTGGACGTGTTAGAGTGGTCTGAGCTGGCGCTGTGCTTGGAGGCGGGGCTGCTGGGGACCTGCTGCGCGTCGGGCAACGGGCGGCCCTCCACCTCCGCCAGGATGCACTCTTGGTACAGCGGGGATTTCAGGAACCGCGTGTAGCTGTCGAACTTCATCAGGTTGAAGATCTGCTGGGAAGACGCAGTGCCGTCCCGACGCTCAGAACCGGGCCCTCGGGCCCAAGGGGCAGGCCTCTTCCCAGAGCCCCTCGCCTCCCCCCGGAGGTGTTGGCCAGGCTCCTCAACATGTGAGCACGCTTATCGTAACACGCCAGCCCCTGGGGTCACGCTCACAACCAGCCCGTTCTCACACCTACATGAAGCCAGCGCCTGAGGGGACTCAGGACAGCCAAGGACAGTCGTGAAGAACCTTGACTTTGTTAAATAAGAACAAAACCAAAGGCAACCGGAACCTAAAGGAAGTGAGACCTGCCTTGAAAATACTTTCCTCTGGGACTTCCCCGGTGGCCCAGTGGCTAAGACTCCGGGCTTCCAGAGCAGGAGGCGCGGGTTCAACCCCCAGGCAAGGAGCTAGATCCCACACGCTGCAGCTAAGACCCGGCACAGCCACACACACAAATACACACAAGGAAAGGAAACGCCTCCCTCCATCTGTTTTCACCTTGGTGGCTAGGCAACAGAAGGAGCCTCTGCTGAGGCCAATGGACAAGTGCTCTGACACTGGGTCCGCGTCCGGACGCGGCTCTGACACCGGGTCCCCGTGGACGCGGGCTCTGACACTACGTTCCACACACACTTAGCATCATCGTGATGTCCTAAAGCTGAAAAGACCCAAACGCCTAGGAGCTCTGTGTGTGTCGACGCCCAGGAACCTGTGAGTGCGCGCAGATGCACACAGAGAGGAGCCAACAGACAGGGGCGCGGTGCTGGGCCTTCCTGCTCCAGGCCCTGCGGAACCCTGGCCCTGAGACGGGAGCCCGGTGCGGGGAGGGCTCCACGACACTCCCTGCGGGGGCTGGCACCTGCGGGGCAGCCCTCCAGGACCCCACCCTCCGCCCCGCCGAGCCCGTCACCTGGAGCTGCTGCTCCTTGAACATCTCAGGGTGCGGGGCGCTGAGGACGTCGTCTGCCAGCTGGGCCTGGCTGTCGATGTTGACCGGCGTGGTGGCCTTGCTGCTCAGGAACTTACTGAAGATCTCACGGGCCCTGTAGGAGAGCTGACACGGCAGCGTGTGAGCGGGACACACAGGCCACACACGCCTTTTGTGCCTACCCACTGCTGCAGCCCCAACGCCTGACATGGCCGCAGGCACTGGACACACAACTTCTTGGGACCTAATAACCATCTCTTGGTTGAAATCTGACTAAAGTGCCAGCTGGCATGGAACTTTTCAATAAATCGGCTCCTCTCCGAGTTCTGTCAAAGGGCAATCCGAACGCTCGGAAGACCTGGGCTGGGGCTCCTGCCACGGGGTCCCCGCAGCACTGAGCGTGGGGGGCAGGCCGCATCAGGGCAGGCCGCGCCGGGACCCCGCCTGCCCCACGCAGCCTGCACGTGGCTGCCCGGACGGAAGCTCCTGGAAGGCGCCCCCACCCCCAGATTCTCTCCCAGCTCCCCTTCCACACTGGGCAGCAGGCAGGACATGTGCTGAGGAAGCGTCAGGGCTCTAGGCGTTTATGCAAAAGCTAAGTTTAGGCAAAATTAAATATCACATATATTAAGAAACATTCTGAAAGAGGCATTTTTTAATCGTGTGAAAGTATTTGTGTGTGGACTTTTCAGACTGCACTAGGTGTGAACCTCTGCTGAAAACACCCGCCCCCAATCCCCCCATGTCCTTGCCTGAGGAACCTACCTCCTTTTTGTCGTGTGCGGGAACATGGTTAAAGTATTCGCAGGCCTGCCAGAACAAAATGTTTTCTTCACTGAACTCCTTCCTTAGAAAATCCTAAGGAAAACACCATTGATTACCCGTCACACAGTCGTCAGAAGAGGGCCAGTCAGTGGCGGGGGGGCCTCCCCCTCCTGTGCTCTTCCCTACTTTACTCTGATTTTCCCCCTTTCATAGAAACCAGAGGTGCCAAGCGCCTCTCCAGAGTTTCCCTGAAGATAAACCCGAAGGCTGGGGACGCCCGAGGAGCTGAGCATCCCTCCCGAAGGCCAGCCCATCTCGCAGGCAGCTGCTGAGGGTTCATGGAGGCCCTGACGCAGCAGAGAGAGGCTCCCTCTGACCGTGGAACTGAATGTCCGGGGCTGAAGCAGGAGGAGGCGACGCCTGCCCTGCTTGCCGAGTCCCGCTGAAGGGGGTGCCTGCTGCCCATCAGACTCACGGAGAAGTAGCGAACGCCGAGTGGGTCCTGCAGAAGGCGCTCGAAGGACACGGCCCAGCTGGCCACTCTCCGCTCGCGCAGACGCCGGCAGCTCTGCACGCTGGGCAGGCTGGCATTGCTGCTCAGGCTGTGGTTGCTCACGCAGTCCTTCAGGTCGGCGCCGGTCAGCTCTGCGGGCCACATGCACCTCGCTCACTGCGGCCCCTGCCCTCCCGCCCGTCGCCTCCTGAGCCGCCCTCTCTGGGCAGGGGGAGCGCCCACGCTGCCGCCTCGCTGTCTGGGTGCCCAGGGACGAGACGGAACGCGCCTCCTGTGGAAGAGGCGCACGCAACAAGGGCGCCCCCGGGTCGCGGCCAACCTGCTACAGGCACCACGGGGAGAGAGCAGAGTCCGCCAGGGTCCCGAGGTGCCCGGAGCCAGAGCTGGGTGATGGTGGGCAGAGCAGAGGGCAGGCGGCACGGCAGGTTCCCAGGACCCGAGAGGCACGCACGTCATTCAGCATGCCACGGTGCCCAGCAGGGAGCAGGGCGCACGCACACAACCGCCTGGACCTGCCCTGCTGGAGCTCGACACTCAGAACCCCGAGAGGAGAGCTCTGCTTCTGCGTGCACTGACCGGAAACACACTCGCCATGTGCACTGGCACACTCACAGGCCGGCTCACACACACACACACTGACACACAGGCCGGCTCACGCACATACACACACTGACACACTCACAGGCCGGCTCACACACATATACTGGCACACTCACAGGCCGGCTCACACACACATACACTGGCACACTCACAGGCCAGCTCACGCACACACACTGGCACACTCACAGGCCAGCTCACACACATACACTGGCACACTCACAGGCCGGCTCACACACACATACACTGGCACACTCACAGGCCAGCTCACGCACACACTGGCACATTCACAGGCCAGCTCACGCACACACACTCCCCTCCCTCCTCCCCCTGGGCTGGGGTCCTGGAAGACCCCACGGCTCCACAGTTGACTGAACCCCAGAGACGCTCACCCTTTGAGTCAACCTCTCCTCCTGACACACTTCCCCACCTCTGCTTTATCAGATCTGGACAAAACCGAGTGTAGAGGTCCATGAGGACAACTACACAGGACAGAGGAAGCCCACCCTACCCGACGCCAGACACACTGCACACAGCGGCCTGAGCAGGCTGCGAGCGGCGGCTGCTGCAGGAGCGGTCACCAGGGGGCGCCGCGGGCCAGCGGGGGCACAGGACCTCCCGGTCACCGGGGGCCACCCGGACAGTAATGGAGCGGGGACAACCCCCACGCGGCCCAGAGATTCAGGCGTGAAAGGTGAAGGCAGAGAAACACTGGCAGGGAGCGCAGGAGAGCCCCTGAGATGCCGAGTGGGGACACCTGGAGCGGGGGACAGGCTTGGAGCCTCCGTGTGAGCACAGGCTGTGTGGTGCCAGGGCTGGCAGCGTTGGTTGGGGGGCCCGAGGGCACGAACGCCAGTCCCAAGGTGAGCCGTCCCTGAGGCAGGGCACACAGTGAGCGCAGTCAACCCCGCGTCTGAGAGCGCGGCCCCGAGAGCAGACAGTGACGAGCTCTCCGTGTGCGCGCACTCAGTGTGTCCAAGCCTGCGGCCCTGCGGACTGCAGCCCGCCAGGCTCTCCTGCCCATGGGATTCTCCAGGCAGGGATACCGGAGGGGGTTGCCATGCCCTCCTGCAGGGCATCTTCCTGGCCCAGGGGTCGAACCCGTGTCTCTTACGTCTCCGGCAATGGCAAGCGGGTTCTTTACCACTAGCGCCCCCTGGGAAGGCCCACAACTTCTCATCTCAAAAGTTCTGCAACGTGCGCGGTGATTCTTTGATGACATATACACATTGTGAACCATCATTGTACGTCTGAAACGAAGCTGTCAACTACACCTCAAGAAAATAAAGTAAACCTCAGTATGAAAAAACACTGCAAGTGAAGTCAAAACACCAGCAAGAAGCTGGAAAATGCACGTAACACAGTGCACAGCTGGAGGACTAGCTTTCTGCATCTTTAAGAGCAACTAAACATCATAAGGAAAAAGATCAAGAAGCCAGAGAAAAGCGGGAGAAGGGCGCGGTCAGTCACCAGGCAGGGGCTTGGGAGGACCCCAGCCCACGAGGCCACCGCAATGGGAACCGAGAGCCGGCGCCGGGCGCGGGGGCTGAGCCAGAGGCTCTCCTGCCGCACGCCACGCTGAGAAACGGCTGTCTTCGTGAGACAAGCAGTCTTCCTGAAAACACCACGGACTGTGAGCACCGAGACGCTCTCCAGCTTTCTTCCCTTGAGGGCACGTGGCTGAACTGACAGCTGAGGGGTGCACGGAAGGGAGCCGACCTGAGAAAAGCCTTGCGTGAGGACGAGCACGTGAAGACACGGCTCACAGCTGCGGTGGCTGGGCGCCGGACGGGCAGGACGGCCCCCGGGGCAGGGCCAGCGGGGCGGGTGGCGGGCCCCAAGCTGTGTGGGCTTCCCCCTGGGGGCAGCGCCAAGCAAGGGAAGGGCAAGACGGGAGAGAATATTTCCAAACGAGGCACACGACAAGGCTTAATCTCCAAAACAGAGAAGCAGCTCATACAACTCAACAACAAACAACCCGACGGGAAAATGAACTGAAGGCCTAAACAGACATTTCTCCAAAGATGATCTACAGAGGGCCTTTAGCACATAGAAAGATGCTCAACATCACTGATTACCAGGGAAATGCGAATCAAAGTTACAGGAGGCATTACCTCACGCCAGTCAGAATGGCCGCCATCAAAATGTCTGCAAACGATAAACGCTGGAGAGGGTGTGGAGAGACAGTGTGTCTGTTGGTGGGAATGTGAACTGGCGCTCATGTTACGGAGAACGGACTGGACTCTGATTGAAAAGGCAGGCGTGCCGCTATGTTCACAGCAGCCAGGACATGGAGGCCGCCCAGGTGTCCCCTGGCAGGCGAGTGGGCAGAGAGGATGTGGCACACACACGCAGTGGAGTATTATTCGGCCGTGAAAATAACAAAATCGTGTCATCTGCAGCAACACGGATGGACCTAGAGATTGCAGCACCAGGAGAAGCGGACGAGACAAGGACGAACATCACACGCCACTGACCCGAGGAACCCAAAATACGACACACACGGGCTTGTCTGCGGAACAGACGGACGCACAGACACAGAGGACAGTCCTGCGGCTGCCAAGGGGGAGGGGTGGGGAGGGTGAGAGAGAGGCTGGGGGGAGCAGATGCGAGCTATTACGCACATAACACGTGACATGCACCCCACAAAGTGCTGCGCTCAACATGCCAGCAAATCTGGGACACGGAGCAGTGGCCACGGGACTGGAGAAGGGCAGTCTTCATCCCAACCCCAAAGAAGGGCCATGCCAGAGAATGTCCAGACTACCACACAGTTGCACTCGTCTCGCATGCTAGCAAAGCAGTGCTCAAAATTCTCCAAGCGAGGCTTCACAGTACGTGAACCACAAACTTCCAGATGTTCAAGCTGGATTTAGAAAAGGCAGAGGAGCCAGACTGCCAACACCAGAGGATCATAGAAAAAGCAAGAGAATTTCAGAAAAACATCTACTTCTGCTTCACTGACTATGCTAAAGCTCTTGACTGTGTGGCTCACAACAAACTGGAAAATTCTTAAAGAGATGAGAATACCAGACCGCCTGACCTGCCTCCTGAGAAATCTGTAAAAGGGACAAGAAGCAACAGATAGAACCAGACATGGAACAACAGACTGGTTCCAAATTAGCAAAGGAGTACATCAAGGCTCAAGGCTGTATATTGTTACTCTTATTTAACTTACATGCGGAGTACATCATGTGAAATGCCAGGCTGGAAGAAGCACAAGCTGAAATCAAGATTGTTGGGAGAAATATCAGTAATGTCAGATATACAGACGACACCACCCTTACAGCAGAAAGCAAAGAGGAACTAATGAGCCTCTTGATGAAAGTGAAAGAGGAGAGTGAAAAAGTTGGCTTAAAATTCAACATTCAAAAAATGAAGATCGTGGCATCTGGTCGCATCACTTCATGGCAAATAGATGGGGAAACAATGGAAACAGTGACAGATTTTATTTTCTTGGGCTCCAAAATCACTGCAGCTGGTGACTGCAGTCATGAAATTAAAAGATGCTTGCTCCTTGGAAGAAAAGCTATGGACCAACCTAGACAGCAAACAAAGGCCAACAAAGGCCAACAAAGGTCTGTAGAGTCAAAACTATGGTTTTTCCAGTGGTCATGTATGGATGTAAGAGGTGGACCATAAAGAAAGCCAAGCATCAAAGAATTGATGCTTTTGAACTGTGGTGTTGGAGGAGACTCTTGAGAGCCCCTTGGACTGCAAGGAGATCCCACCAGTCCATCCTAAAGGAGATCAGTCCTGCATATTCATTGGAAGGAATGATGCTGAAGCTGAAGCTCCAACACTTTGGCCACCTCATGCGAAAAGAGCCAGATGCTTGGAAAGATTGAGGGTAGGAGGAGACGGGGACATCAGAGGATGAGATGGTTGGATGGCAACACTGACTCAATCAACATGTGTTTGAGCGAGCTCCGGGAGGTGGGATAGGACTGGGAAGCCTGGCGTGCTGCAGTCTACGGGGCTGAAGAGTCGGACACGACTGAGTGACTGGGTAACAGTCACTGAAGAACTGAATAACAACAAATGCACAGAATGGATAAACAACGTGGTCCTGCTGTGCAGCGCAGAGAACTGTAGTCAATGTCCTGTGATAAACCAGTGAACAAGAATATTTTTAAAAAGAATGGACATATATATGTGTGTGTACATGTTGGCATGCAACTAAATCACTTTGCTGTACAGCAGAAATCAATACAACATTGCAAATGAACTACACTCAATAAAAAATATTGGAAAAAAGCATCACGTCTGTGTTAAAAAAATAAGACAAGTAATAATAATAATAGTGACAGAAGGGACCTGGTCCTCCTGGCTGCCGTGAGAGGCGCCCTGAGCGCTGCCCTGGCAGAGGTGCGGCTGAGGGCACTGGTGGC
>SJYG01000202.1:861000-889964 GCA_006410535.1 Litocranius walleri | reverse complement strand
CGGGACGGTGGGGGGAGGGGGCGCGGGCGGGGCGGAGAGGCCTGCAGGCTTGGACCGTGGGGAGTGGGGAGAGCTGGGCAGCAAGCCGCAGACCCAGCAGCTGCGCCTTTCGAGGGAGTGAGAGCTTCTGCTTGTCAAACGCGAGACATCTGGATCCCAGCACGGAGCAGGCATGGAGCAGGCACACGGGGCGGGAGGGAGACGGCGCGGGGCCCACGCTGCAGGCTTGCAGGGGGACTGAGGGGAGGAGAGGGTGGACGCTGAATACACATTTTAGGGAAACACAACCCGCACACTGACTCATTTCTGTTAAGACTCGGCAAATACGAATCGCTCTTCAGGACTCACAGATCAACAGCTGTCACTTTCAGTCTCATGGAGGGCTTCCCTGGGGGCCCGGAGGCACCAACGCAGGAGACACAGGCTGCGTCCCAGATGCAGGAAGACCCATGTGCCTCAGAGCAGCCACAGAGCCTGAGGTCCAGAGCCTGGAGCCACAGCCACCGAGCCCACGTGCGGCTCACCACCACGAGAGAAAGGCCGGCGGCCACGAAGATGCAGCACAGCCAAAAATAACTAAGATTAGTTTCAAACTTCTCATCGATAAAGACACTTTACAGTCAGAATAAAAGGAACCTCCTGGCCCCTTGGTGTGGGCTCTGTGGGTCAGCGGCACACTCTGGGGTCCGCCTTGATGGACTCCTGGCGGGAGCCAGATGGTCCCCGCGTGAGTCTTAGGGGCGCTGGCATCCTGCACAGGAAGATGGGGTAGGGGAGGGGTTGGGGAGGCTGGGGGGCTCCACCTGCAGACAGAGGCTCCCCCAGGAAGTTGCTTTGGCTGAAAACTCCTGCTCGCCTGAGGGGCGTGGGGACCCACAAGGTCAGAAAGGGGCCTCGCACCCGCACCGCCCCCATGAGCCCTTTCTCCGTCTGCAGGAGACACCCCCGCACTGCGGGTTCTGGGACCCGAATACCTGCTCCCTGGGCCTCAATTCTGGCGCCGGGGGCTTGAAGAGTGGACGGCAGAGACCCTGCAGGAGCACTCCCAGGCCAGGCCACGCTGCCCCCGTCTGCGGACCTCACTCAGACCTCAGGGAGCCCGCACCCACTTCAGAGGGGAGAATGAGAGGCGCCCCAGGAGCACACAGCATGTGTGAACGGTTCTTGTCACCATAGGAACTCCTGGTGAGACTTCACGTGGGACCCAGGTGCAGAGCCCCTCGGGGACGACAAAACCCGAGCGCGTCTATGTCCACAACACACGCGGAAGATCCCCTGGCCTTTGACATCCACTGTCAAATTCTGAATTTCATAATTTACAGCACCTTTCAGCTCTCAACACATGGAAAACGGTGCACATTTGTGGAAGGACTGCCCTTGAACACAAGTGAAATTCCTCCCAAGGCCAGGGTTCCCACCCAAACTCCAAGGCCAGTAGAGTCTCCGGGGTGTCTGGTGTTTGGAAAACCCACAGGCATCCTCCAACCCAAGAGGAAGACTCCGTGGAAGACCCCATCTCCCACCTCCCAGCTTCGCTTTAGAGACGCTTCCTGGGTTCTGTTGTCACTTTTTTTTTTTTCTCCCTTTCAATCTGTTTGAGTCAAAGAAACGCTTTCCTGGTGAGGAAGTTTATGAGGTCTGTCAAATTTGCTGAAAACAGGAATGCCAAGACCCCTACATTGGCTGATCGAACACACAGGTTACCCTCTGACAAGTGCCTTGAGGCCTGCCCCTGTATGAACGTTTTGTGGATAATCCTGTAACTCCAAGCCCTCTCCCATCATTATCTCGCCAGAATATCTCATCCACCATAACCTCCAGCACTGTAAAGACTTAAGCCCCCCTTCACGGTCATGCTGTAGGCTTAACGGCCGCCTGCCTGGGAGCCGACCCCCACCCCCACACACATACCTGGAGCCCGCGTGGTCTGCCTGCCCCCGCCAACCACGACAGGGCGCAGACCAGAGGGACTTTACCTGGGCAGAGCTGATAAGAGCCACCGTGATGCCACTTAACCAAATACTTCCAGCCATTCACCGCAAGCCACCCCTCTGAATCCATACCAGGCTCAGCCAGCACAGCCCCCGGGGCCCCGGGCACAGGCCGAGGCCCCACAGAGAGACATTGCTCCTGAGCTCGGCTCCCCGAGGAGGCAAGTCACTGCACTTTCTCCAGAGATGCCCGGCCCCGGGCTGGCAAGGGCAAGGCTTTCCCTTCAGTGCAAGGAGAAGGAGGCGCAGTACACTTAACACAAAGCCTCACAAAGACGCATCCATAATTCAGAGCAGACCTTTCGCCCGCGGCTGCGCGGAGCCTGAATTATTCAGCAGGCGGAGCAGCGCCCAGGGCTACTCTCTGAGGCTCCAAGGCTGGAGCTGAAGCCCTGGAAAAAGTGGTGAAGGGGAAACAGGTGTTTCATGATGAAACTCGTATTTCCCTATTACCAAAATTTCAGCCCCATAAACAGGAAACCTGTCTATAATGAGAAGGTGACCACCCAAAGCTCACAGCGTCAGGAATAAGCCTTCACTAGCTGATAAGCAGCCAGCCCAGACCAAACCACTTCTAAACCGTGAGGAGTACTGTGAGGTCAAAACAAAGCACACACGTGACAGCAGAGAAGGCTCTGTTTACCAACACGGGGGTGGGGGCTCTGTTGGGATGGGCGCTGCAGCATAAACTGGGCGACAGCTCTGTTATCAAGATGTCGAATCAATCTCAGCGTCCTCCAAGGGAACGATTAGGGGAGAGGCTAGAAGGCCCAGCCCCCGGGGGGCCACCTTCCCAGCACGCCCTTTCTGATCTCAAGTTTCCAAGGCAAGGCCACGTGCCAGCGAGGAGGCGCGGGCGCTCAGAAGGGCAGGCGCGGAGTTGGGCCATGCCCGCCGTTTGCCCAGGGGCTCGGCCACAGGTACAGCTGACATCGCTGGGGACAGGACGCTGACCGAAGTGCGGAAACACCTCCCCTGGCTCCCCTCCCTTAGGGTCACCGGTGCTACCCTGTGAGGGCAACTTTTCATTCTGGTATAAATTAAAACTTGCAGAGAGTTACAAGACAGTGAAAGGGCCCTTCTTGTACCCTCGACCCTGATCCAGCAGCGTCTAGTCCTTCCCTGTCGGCTGGGTGACCTCTCCCCGCTCCCGCTCACTCCCTCCCCTTCTTATCTGAATACAAACGCTGGTAGCTCTTCCCAAACTGGAGATTAAGCTGGAGACAGCATACCTCTAGGACCCTGAACACTTCAGTGTGAATTTCTAAAGAGCAGGACATTCCCTTTCGTATCCAGAGCACAGCTGTCAAGACTGGGGAAAGTCACACAGCGTGAGTCCCCGTTTCACCAAGGCCCTTTCTGGCTACTTCCCGGTCCAGGGGCCAAGTCAGTATTGCTCAGGGCTCGTGCCTCTTTAAAAGCTGGCGGCCCCTCTGTTCCCGAGACGCAGACGTGGGCCTGTTGCGTGTGCATGGCCCTCCGTCTGGGCCGCCTGGTGTCCCCTGCTGACCTGGCCGGTGCCCTGCTTGGGTTCTCCTTGGTGTGTCTCTGCAGGAGGGTGGAAGTCAGCCCATCGCAGGTGGCGCTGCTGCCGCTGGTCAGGGAGCCAGGTTTCTCCACAGTGGAGGCTCTCACGTGGTGGACACAGCCTGCTCCTGCATTTCAGCAGCCACGGGAGACTTCCTGAGGTCGCTGGTCCTCCTCCACTCAGCTCTGTGAAAGCGTCCCTTCTCCTCACTTGCTACAAGCTCGTTCATCGACATCAGTGTGCACTCAGCGGGCCTGCTTCACCCAACGGCGTATAATCCACAAACACCAGACCTGTTTTTCTTTAATGCTCGGCCTTCCTTCGAGCTGGCGCTTGGTCCTTCTGGTAAGTCCTCAGCATGCACTGAGCGCCTCCTTATTTTCTGGTAGAAGACGCCTGTGCGGGGCTCATTTTGTACTTTCCCTGCTCCAGCCCAGGAAATCAGTCTTTGCTCCAAGGAACCCAGTTCCTTTCATTGAGAGTGCTGTTTAGACACCAAGATCTGGACACAAGGGCTACTCGTTGCTGCTGGAGTTTCACTGCTTCCTGGTCCTTCCAGCAGACAGAGCTAAGAAATACTAACACACATACCCACACGTGCCTATGATACACAGCTCAGTTCAGCTCGGCCAGTCACAGTCATGTCTGACTCTTGGTGGCCCCATGGACTGCATCAGGCCAGGCTTCCTGTCCATCACCAACTCCCAGAGTTTACTCAAATTCATGTCCATCAAGTTTGGTGATGCCATCCAACCATCTCATCCTTTGCTACCCTCTTCTCCTCCCGCCTTCAGTCTTTCCCAGCATCAGGGTCTTTTCCAGTGAGTCAGGTCTTCCTCAGCGTCTAGTCCTTCCCTGTCGGCTGGGTGACCTCTCCCCGCTCCCGCTCACTCCCTCCCCTTCTTATCTGAATACAAACGCTGGTAGCTCTTCCCAAACTGGAGATTAAGCTGGAGACAGCATACCTCTAGGACCCTGAACACTTCAGTGTGAATTTCTAAAGAGCAGGACATTCCCTTTCGTATCCAGAGCACAGCTGTCAAGACTGGGGAAAGTCACACAGCGTGAGTCCCCGTTTCACCAAGGCCCTTTCTGGCTACTTCCCGGTCCAGGGGCCAAGTCAGTATTGCTCAGGGCTCGTGCCTCTTTAAAAGCTGGCGGCCCCTCTGTTCCCGAGACGCAGACGTGGGCCTGTTGCGTGTGCATGGCCCTCCGTCTGGGCCGCCTGGTGTCCCCTGCTGACCTGGCCGGTGCCCTGCTTGGGTTCTCCTTGGTGTGTCTCTGCAGGAGGGTGGAAGTCAGCCCATCGCAGGTGGCGCTGCTGCCGCTGGTCAGGGAGCCAGGTTTCTCCACAGTGGAGGCTCTCACGTGGTGGACACAGCCTGCTCCTGCATTTCAGCAGCCACGGGAGACTTCCTGAGGTCGCTGGTCCTCCTCCACTCAGCTCTGTGAAAGCGTCCCTTCTCCTCACTTGCTACAAGCTCGTTCATCGACATCAGTGTGCACTCAGCGGGCCTGCTTCACCCAACGGCGTATAATCCACAAACACCAGACCTGTTTTTCTTTAATGCTCGGCCTTCCTTCGAGCTGGCGCTTGGTCCTTCTGGTAAGTCCTCAGCATGCACTGAGCGCCTCCTTATTTTCTGGTAGAAGACGCCTGTGCGGGGCTCATTTTGTACTTTCCCTGCTCCAGCCCAGGAAATCAGTCTTTGCTCCAAGGAACCCAGTTCCTTTCATTGAGAGTGCTGTTTAGACACCAAGATCTGGACACAAGGGCTACTCGTTGCTGCTGGAGTTTCACTGCTTCCTGGTCCTTCCAGCAGACAGAGCTAAGAAATACTAACACACATACCCACACGTGCCTATGATACACAGCTCAGTTCAGCTCGGCCAGTCACAGTCATGTCTGACTCTTGGTGGCCCCATGGACTGCATCAGGCCAGGCTTCCTGTCCATCACCAACTCCCAGAGTTTACTCAAATTCATGTCCATCAAGTTTGGTGATGCCATCCAACCATCTCATCCTTTGCTACCCTCTTCTCCTCCCGCCTTCAGTCTTTCCCAGCATCAGGGTCTTTTCCAGTGAGTCAGGTCTTCCCATCAAGTGGCCAAAGTATTGGAGTTTCAGCTTCAGCATCAGTCCTTCCAATGACTATTCAGGACTGATTTCCTTTAGGATGGACTGGTTGGATCTCCTTGCAGTCCAAGGGTCTCTCAAGAGCCTTCTCCAGCACCACAGTTCAAAAGCATCAATTCTTCAGTGCTCAGCTTTCTTTATGGCCCAACTCTCACATCCATACATGACCACTGGAAAGACCATAGCCTTGATTAGATGGACCTTTGTTGGCAAAGTAACGTCTCTGCTTTTTAACATGCTGTCTAGGTTGGTCACAGCTTTCCTTCTGGGTGAGCACACAGGTGCTCATCTATTTATTCGTTTCTGCGTGCTCACATCCACTAAAGCCACGAGTCCACAGTGGCAGCTCCAGCTCCAACCCGACCCCAGGACATCCTCCTTCTCCAGTTCTGTTACTCCGTCCCAGCAGTGGAGAGCTGGGCTCCCATGATTCTTGGTGTATTTACTCATCTGCTGGAGCACACAAAACGTACTGTAAGAACCGATAAATACACACGTGCCAAAAACAAAACCACTAATGAGAGCTGGGTCTTTCTTTACAGTTTTTGAGATAAGATCCACATGCAGTTAAATGTACAGTCTTGGGTGCAGGACTCTGAGAGTTTTAACGTCACATCATTTACTTTTTAAAGCCTGTGCTTGCCAGTGAACTGGTCCACCCTCCAAACCGACCAGACCTTGAGAATCCCGGCCACACGGTCCCTGCAACAGTGCAACTTGGCTCCAGGGGGTAACCCAGGGGGAGACTCGTGCCCATGCTGGTCACTGTGGTTCTGGGTGGGATCGTGCGAGACGCTGCATGGACTTGAGTATCGTGACACCTTAGTTTCCCTTATTAGTGGAAAAATGAACAACTACAGGGCTTGGGCCAAGAGTAGACCTTTACACCGTGCATCCAAATATCGAGAAAATGTCAAAGAAGCTAACACACTGTTAGTAAGACTCTTCAGACGACCTGGAAAGCCAGCGTGGACTCTGAATTCTGGGCCATGCCCGAGTCCTGCACTGCAAGGCGGAAGCCCAGGAGGGCTGCTGGCCTTCAGCCCAGCCCTCCCTCCCCCTGCCCCATCATCATCAGCCGGGTGCCCGCGTCTGCCCCATCCTGCCCACGCCCTGCAGCAGTCACCCGGAGGATGTTCGCTTCAGTCCCCAGCTGCAACCCTGATATGCTTTACAGATGTAAAGACACAGTCCTTCTTCCCTCGAAGAAACCGCACAGGCAAGCCCCGTGAGTGGCTGGGTCACTGGGGAGGAAGAGGACATGGGTAAGAACGGGCGGGAAAGACCTCAGGCCGCGTCCTGCTTGGCCTGATGCAGCCTCGGGCAGGCAGCCCAGCTCCTCTCGGGGAAAGGCCGCCCTTGCTTAGAGCCAAGCTGACGATCAGAAGGTGTGCAGCGCCTTGCGTGCGCCCCCAGGCCGCCAGACATGTGCGCCCACACGGGAGAAGCCTACGTCTGAGTTCCTCCTGGGGTCAACATCAGAAAAGTCGAGTTATAACTATTCTGGCAGAGCAAAGCAGCACAAACTCCCTGGGTCTGAAATGACACAAGTCCTTCTGGAGACTGAAATGCCAAGCAGATGGGGGTGAGACGCTGGGAGAGCTCGCGAGGCCGCGAGTGGGCAGAACGGCAACCAAAAAGGGGCAGTGTGGGAAGTGGGGTGACACGTGGAGGGGCCGCTGTCACTTGTCACATTGAGGGTCCAGGACACGAGGTGCCGAGATAACAGCTGAGGCCTCACGTGGCTGCCCACTGACCGGCACCTGGCCACGGACGGCCCCCAGGACTCACCAATGAGAGATAGGGGATGCTTTCAAAGATGAGCCCTAAGCAACTTCATTGATTTGAATGGAAAAACTTACATTATTCACTTATAAATTCTTTTGTGAAGTTAATGTATTTCATTTTAGTGATTAAAATCATACACTCCATGAAGACCTCTCATTCGGGTGCCAAGGGCCACACGCGAAGCTCAGAGCCCCTGCTGTGGCCTGACCCTGTCTGCAGGCCACTGCTCAGTGCAGAAGCCCAGCAACCCCAAGTGGGGGCTCCACAAGGGAGACTCACGCCGGGCGCTGACCCCGCACTCAGCCGAGGCACGGAGGCCACAGCCACGCCTGGGCCCGGGTCTGCACAGAGACCACGTCGCCGGGCACCAGGTGCCCCCAGCACAGGGACCGGAGGGCCAGCCAGTAGAGAGGGAAAAGGGTCCAGGCTGTGGGATCACCTGGGTGCCCGGGGCAGGCGCTGCCCTGGCCCCTGCAGGGAGGGTGCTGAGTGCAGAGGAGCCACACTGAGACAAGGAGAGGCCAGCTCTCGTCTCAGGTGCAGCCTGTGACTCTGACCTGGGCTCTAAGACAGTTAGGTTTCGCAAAGCCTCAATAATGAAGGCAATACGTCAGGTGCAAAACTAGACCACACGCGCGGCTTTTATGTGATTTTCAGAGAAAGCAATCAAATTCAAAAAGTCATTGACCCAGGCTCACAAAATCTGGTCACCAGGCTGGCTCCGGTTCCATGGGGTCTTCAGGCCCGACGTCCCGCAGCCCCCGCCCCCCACCCAGGGAGGCAGGCAGCTCTCCTGCCCCTTCTCCTGCACGCGAGGTGGTGCTCAATTCTTCAGCGCTCAGCATCCTTTATGGCCCAATTCTCACATTCACACATGACTACTGGAAAAACCATAGCTTTGACTCTACAGACCTTTGCTGGCAAAGAAATATCTCTGCTTTTTATTATGCTATCTAGGTTTGTCATAGCTTTTCTTTCAAGGAGCAAGCGTCTTTTGATTTCATGGCTTCAGTCACCACCTGCAGTGATTTTGGAGCCCAAGAAAATAAAATCTGTCACTGTTTCCATCCTTTCCCCATCTATTTGCCATGAAGTGATGGGACCAGATGCCGTGATCTTCGTGTTTTGAATGCTGAGCTTTAAGGCAGCTTTTTTCACTCTCCTCTTTCCCCTTCTCTTTAGTTCTCTTTTAGAGGCTCTTTAGCTCTTCGCTTTCTGCCATAAGGGAGGTGTCATCTGCGTATCTGAAGTTATTGATATTTCTCCCGGCAATCTTGATTCCAGCTTGTGCTTCCTCCAGCCCGGCATTTCGCATGATGTACTCTGGACAGGGAGGCCTGGCGTGCTGCGATTCATGGGGTCGCAAAGGGTTGGACACGACTGAGCGACTGAACTGACTGACTCTGCATAGAAGTAGGGTGACAATATACAGCCCTGACGTACTCCTTTCTCAATTTGGAACCAGCCCGTTGTTCCATGTCTGGTTCTAACTGTTGGTTCTTGATCTGCATATAGGTTTCTCAGGAGGCAGGTAAGATGGTCTTTTATTCCCATCTCTTAAAGACTGTTCCACACTTTGTTGTGATCCACACAGTCAAAAGCTTTAGTGCAATCAATGAAGAAGTAGATGTTTTTCTGGAACTCTCTTGCTTTTTCAATGATCCAGCAGATGTTGGCAATTTGATCTCTGGTTCCTCTGCCTTTTCTAAATCCAACTTGAACTTCTGGAATTTCATGGTTCACATATTGGTGAAGTCTAATTTGGAGAATTTTGAGCATTACTTTGCTAGTAGAGAGGGAAAAGGGTCCAGGCTGTGGGATCACCTGGGTGCCCGGGGCAGGCGCTGCCCTGGCCCCTGCAGGGAGGGTGCTGAGTGCAGAGGAGCCACACTGAGACAAGGAGAGGCCAGCTCTCGTCTCAGGTGCAGCCTGTGACTCTGACCTGGGCTCTAAGACAGTTAGGTTTCGCAAAGCCTCAATAATGAAGGCAATACGTCAGGTGCAAAACTAGACCACACGCGCGGCTTTTATGTGATTTTCAGAGAAAGCAATCAAATTCAAAAAGTCATTGACCCAGGCTCACAAAATCTGGTCACCAGGCTGGCTCCGGTTCCATGGGGTCTTCAGGCCCGACGTCCCGCAGCCCCCGCCCCCCACCCAGGGAGGCAGGCAGCTCTCCTGCCCCTTCTCCTGCACGCGAGGTGGTGCTCAATTCTTCAGCGCTCAGCATCCTTTATGGCCCAATTCTCACATTCACACATGACTACTGGAAAAACCATAGCTTTGACTCTACAGACCTTTGCTGGCAAAGAAATATCTCTGCTTTTTATTATGCTATCTAGGTTTGTCATAGCTTTTCTTTCAAGGAGCAAGCGTCTTTTGATTTCATGGCTTCAGTCACCACCTGCAGTGATTTTGGAGCCCAAGAAAATAAAATCTGTCACTGTTTCCATCCTTTCCCCATCTATTTGCCATGAAGTGATGGGACCAGATGCCGTGATCTTCGTGTTTTGAATGCTGAGCTTTAAGGCAGCTTTTTTCACTCTCCTCTTTCCCCTTCTCTTTAGTTCTCTTTTAGAGGCTCTTTAGCTCTTCGCTTTCTGCCATAAGGGAGGTGTCATCTGCGTATCTGAAGTTATTGATATTTCTCCCGGCAATCTTGATTCCAGCTTGTGCTTCCTCCAGCCCGGCATTTCGCATGATGTACTCTGGACAGGGAGGCCTGGCGTGCTGCGATTCATGGGGTCGCAAAGGGTTGGACACGACTGAGCGACTGAACTGACTGACTCTGCATAGAAGTAGGGTGACAATATACAGCCCTGACGTACTCCTTTCTCAATTTGGAACCAGCCCGTTGTTCCATGTCTGGTTCTAACTGTTGGTTCTTGATCTGCATATAGGTTTCTCAGGAGGCAGGTAAGATGGTCTTTTATTCCCATCTCTTAAAGACTGTTCCACACTTTGTTGTGATCCACACAGTCAAAAGCTTTAGTGCAATCAATGAAGAAGTAGATGTTTTTCTGGAACTCTCTTGCTTTTTCAATGATCCAGCAGATGTTGGCAATTTGATCTCTGGTTCCTCTGCCTTTTCTAAATCCAACTTGAACTTCTGGAATTTCATGGTTCACATATTGGTGAAGTCTAATTTGGAGAATTTTGAGCATTACTTTGCTAGCATGTGAGATGAGTGCAATTGTGCGGTAGTTTGACTTCCTTTGGCGTTGCCTTTCTTTGCGATCGGAACGAAAACTGACCGTTTCTAGTCCTGTGGCCACTGCTGGGTTTTCCAAATTTGCTGGCATATTGAGTGCAGCACTTTCACAGCATCATCTTTTAGGATTTGAAATAGCTGAGCTGGAATCCCATCACCCTCACTAGCTTTGTTCGTGGTGATGCTTCCTAAGGCCCACTTGACTTCACATTCCAGGACGTCTGGCTCTGGGTGAGTGGCCACACCGTCGTGATGATCTGGGTCGTGAAGATCTTTTTTGTACAGTTCTGTGTATTCTTGTCACCTCTTCTTAATATCTTCTGCTTCTGTTAGGTCCATACCATTTCTGTCCTTTATTGAGCCCATCTTTGCATGAAATGTTCTCCTGGTATCTCTAATTTTCTTGAAGAGATCTCTAGTCTTTCCCATTCTGTTGTTTTCCTCTATTTCTTTGCACTGATCTCTTAGGAAGGCTTTCTTATCTCTCCTTGCTATTCTTTGAACTCTGCATTCAGATGGATAGCTTTCATTTTCTCCTTTGCCTTTTACCTCTCTTCTTTTCTCAGCTATTTGTAAGGCCTCCTCAGACAACCATTTTGCCTTTTTGCATTTTGTTTTCTTGGGGATGGTTTTGATCACAGCCTCCTGTACAACGTTATGAACCTCCATCCATAACCGGATACTAATGGCATAGGATGCTGCCAAGACTCCTCAACCAAGTCACTTGGCCATTCTGTAAGCCCACAGCAGTCACTGCATACAGGCATCAAAAGAAAACTGTGGCAAGGGTCTTCCCTGGGGGTCAGTGGCTAAGACTCCGCCTTCTGGAAAACAAGGGAATTCCAGAAAAACATCTACTTCTACTTCACTGACTCCACTAAAGCCTTTGATTGTGTGGATCACCATAAACTGTGGAAAATTCTTAGAGACAGGATCGCCAGAGCAGCGCACCTGCCTCCTGAGAAAATGGCACGGGAGCAACAGACGTGAACATGGAACAACAGACCCGCTGCAAACTGGGCACAGAGACCGGGGTGCACACCGCCCCTGCTCATCCAGCTCGCATCAGAGCGGGCCATGCAGGGTGTCAGCTGGATGAAGCGCAAGCTGCAGTCCAGACACAGGAAGCAGCAGCAGCCTCGGGCGTGCAGACGGCACCATTATAACAGCAGAAAGCACAGAGGAACTAGAGAGCCTCACGCTGAGGGTGAAAGAAGAGGGTGAAAAAGCTGGTTTAAACTCAACATTTAAAAAAAAAAAAAACTAAGATCACAGCATCCAGTCCCATCACTTCATGGCAAATAAATGGGGGAAAAGTGGAAACAGTGACAGATTTTCTTGGGCTCCAAAATCACTGCAGATGGTGACTACAGTCATGAAATTAAAAGACACGCACTCCTAGAAGGAAAGCTATGATAAATCTAGACAGCATATTGAAAGGCAGAGATATCACTTTGCCAACAAAGGTCTGTAGAGTCAAAGCTGTGTTTTTTTCAGTAGTCATGTAAGGATGTGAGGGCTGGACCATAAATAAGGCTGAGCACCAAAGAATTGATGCTTTTGAACTGTGGTTGCAGAAGACTCTTGAGAGTCCCTTGGGTTGCAAGGAGATCCAACCAGTCCATCCAAAAGGAAATCACTGGAATATTCACTGGAAGGACTGATGCTGAAGCTGAAGCTCCAATACTCTGGCCACCTGAGGGGAAGAGCTGACTCACTGGAAAAGACCCTGATGCCGGGCAAGATTAAAGGCAGGAGAAGAAGGGGACGACAGAGGATGAGATAGCTGGATGGCATCACAGACTCAATGGACATGAGTTTGAGCAAAGTCCAGGAGATGGTACAGGACAGGGAAGCCTGGTGTGCTGCAGTCCATGGGGTCCCAAAGAGTCAGACACGACTGAGTGACTGAACAACAGGATATTATGTACAACACAGGGGATACAGCCAGTGATCTGTAATAACTATAAACAGTGTATATCCTTTAAAAATTATGAACGAGTGCATTGTACACCTGCAATAGATAATGTTGTGAATCAGCGAGATTTCAATTAAAAACAGAGCAGGGTCTCAGTCTCATCAGACAGTCCCTTTAGTCTGCATTGTGAAAGTCACACAGTCTCACCCCTTTAATCCATTCATTCAACGCAATGCCCACGTGACTGCGACATCACCTTGAAAGGTGAAAGTCAAGTTGACAGTTTAGTCACTCAGCCGTGTCCGACTCTTTGCGACCCTGCGGACTGTAGCCCACCAGGCTCCTCCGTCCATGGGCTTCTCCAGGCAAGAGTACGGGAGTGGGTTTCCACGTCCTTCTCCAGGGGATCTTCCTGACCCAGGGATGGAGCCCGGGTCTCCGGCACTGCAGGCGGACGCTTTACCTCTGGCCCGCCGGGGAAGCCTGTGTGATGTCACCGTGAAAGTGGAAGTGAAGTCGCTCAGTCGTGTCTGACTCTTTTCAACCCCATGGACTGTGACTTATCAGGCTCCTCTGTCCGTGGGATCTCCAGGCAGTAGTACTGGAGTGGGTTGCCGTTTCCTTCTCCAGCGGACCTTCCCGACCCAGGGGCCGCGCCCCGGCCTCCCGCACTGCGGGCGGGCGCTCCGCCGCCTGAGCCGCCGGGATGCGAGCCCCATGAAGGCAGGGACTTTGCTCTGTTCACCATATCCCCAGCGCACAGAGCAGCTTTTAGAAGAAAGCGGGAGAAGGCAGCGGCACTTTCCTGCACTGGAGAAGGGAAGGGCGCCCACTCCAGTGCTCTCGCCTGCAGAATCCCAGGGATGGCGGGGACTGGTGGGCTGCCGTCTCTGGGGTTGCACAGGGCCGGACACAACTGGAGTGACTTAGCAGCAGGAGCTCTAAAAATAACTGTTGAATGGATGAATCAGATGCATTCATAATCAGATGCATTAGTATAAAGTTACTCATAGAATTTTCTTGTGCCTTTACTTCTGTTATATTTGATGTTATCTTTGTCTTCCTTCTTCTTCATTTTCGATATATTCTCTTTTCCTTGGTCATACTTACTGGAGACTTCGTTTTTTGTCTAATCAGTTATATACTGTTTGTTTTGTTTGCCGTTTTGTTAATTTCTAATTTATCCTTATTATTTCCTTAATCTTAATTTGAGTTTGTTATGGTTTCCCCACCTTATATTTTTATGTTGAAAGCGTATTTCTTATATCTTCCAACTTTTCTTTTTTATAATATATATATGTAATACTACAAAATTTTCTCTGAAAACCACTTTGACTATATTCAGTGGTGTTAATGTATAGCACTATAATTATTAAACAGTTCTAAACTGTATTATAATTTCCATTTTAATTTTCTCCTTGACCCATGGATTATTTGGAAATATAGTTTTAAACTTTAAAACGTACAGATTATTTTATATTGTCTTTTTTTCAACTGGCTTCTGTTTAATTACCAGAGAAGGCAATGGCACCCACTACAGTACTCTCACCTGGAGAATCCCATGGACGGAGGAGCCTGGTGGGCTGCAGTCCATGGGGTCGCTAAGAGTCGGAGACGACTGAGCGACTTCACTTTCACTTTTCACTTTCATGCATTGGAGAAGGAAATGGCAACCCACTCCAGCGTTCCTGCTTTGAGAATCCCAGGGATGGGGGAGCCTGGTGGGCTGCCACCTATGGGGTCGCCCAGAGTCGGACACGACTGAAGCGACTCAGCAGCAGCAGCAGCTGTCTAATCACACTGCTGGTGGTAGATGTGGCCTGTGTGCTGACATATTTTTAATCTGCAGGAACTGCACTTCTGGAGTAGGATACTGTCAACTTTGGTAGATACTCCATGTACCTTTGGAGGAAAAAGTCTATTCTCTACTGGGTGTAATGCACGTGTGTGTGTGTGAAATGTAATACATGCATATATATGCACACACACATGTAATATACGTTGTCTGAAACACTCTGGTCTAATTCTATTTCTTAGTTTCTGGAAAAGGCATAGTATAGCCTTCCCCTAAGAATGCCTGTCCGCACTTGTTGCAGTCCACCTAACTTTGCTGATAAGTGAGAGACTCTTATTTTTGGTGCATATTGCCTGCTTTGTTCTTTTTATAGGTTTTTAACTTGAATTATTTTGTGTGATGTTATTATCGCCATACCAACATTCTCTCTTCTTAGAATCTACCCAGGAAAAAGATTAATTTCATTTAATTTTTTCAATCTTCCTGTGTGTTTTAATTTTGAACGTTAAACAATCTAAGCAGAGAGCTTTTCTCCTCTGATGCCATCTCCTCCTTCCATTTCCCCCGCGTCCGGTCCTGGGGTCTTCGCTCCACCTGGTCCTTCTAGGAAGCCTTGTCCCCTCCTAGAGCCGCTTCTACCGGAGATGCAGTGGCGGCGGCAGGGGCGCTGGCATGAACCCGGCAGCTCTTAATCGCGTGTGTGCCACGTGCTGCTCCTGGGGGCCACAGCGCCCACAGTGACTCTGCCCAGCGGGTCCCGGCGCCCACAGCATGGAGGCCTGAGCTGCCCACACTCGAGCCTCGATGCCCGGCCCCAGCCATCCTCCGCTGCCCACTGATCACGCAGGTTTGGGCCTCGCCTTTTCTCATGACCTCCCATCACTCAAGCCTCCCACAGCACTAAACCCGCCCACCAACTGAAGACCCCCAGCTCACACGTCCAGGCCTGACCACTCCCAGCATCCGCACTCACCCCGCTCTCGACACCACTCCCGTCTGGAGTCTGAGAAGCACCTCGAGAGTCACAGGTCCAGAGCAGAGCGTGTCTCCCTGCCCTGTTGCCCGCTTCTCCCGGCCCTGCCCCTCTCGCCCTGCCGACTCTGTGACCATCGCCCGTGGAGGTCTCTTCGCGGGCACCACCCTCTCCAGGGCGCCATGGCCCCAGCGGCTCCTTCTCAGCTTCTTCCTGGCTCCTCTCACCCCCTAGACTCACAGCAGGGTCCCATCAGTCCACCGGCCAGGGCTCGGCTCCATTCCCAAACGCAGGCCTCTGGTCCAACCAGGCCCTGCCGGCCAGCTCAGCGAGTCCCCAGCACCCGTGGGCAGCACAGCCTGCTCCAACCAGCCCAGCCATCAGCAGAGGCAGACACGGCCTGTCCACCGGCCTCTCTCGGATAACCAGTCACCTTATGCAAAGTCCCCACAAAGCCTGATACGCTACAAGGCTCTCCCTCCCTCCTCTGAACAACTGCGTGTCTGAGGGCGACACATGGGCCTGAAGTCAGCTCACTTCATTCCAGTTTTAGATCCTGATAGAGGTTACCGCATCTAATAGGGACGGCTTTTTAAAAACAAACAAACCCAGCCAGATTTAGTATCTACTCCTGGGGGAATGACCTGAAGATTTTTAGAAAACAAGACATAGTGGAGATCACAAAGGTACAGTCACAAGACATAAGCCCCGGCTGTCCTAATATCAGCGTGGCTTGCGCCGCCATTTCCAGTGAAAGCATCACACACAAATCCCCAAAGCCCTGTGTCTCCACCAGCTCACACAGAAGAAAGGTGACTCTGGAAAACCGCCAGCAACCCACTACCGGCTCCAAAACGTGCAAATAAATGCCGAGCCATCTGAAGACGACACAAGCAGACCGCTCAGTGCAGACAGAACGACAGTGATCGCGGCAGAAGGCGCTGATCCAATGACAAAGCAGCCAGCGGAGCAGGACAGAGGCCAGAAACAGACCCACAAACACGCGATTACCTGATGCGGACGCCACGCCTGTCCAGCGGGGAAAGCATCGCCTTTTCAACAGATGGAACTGGGCCACCAGGCTCCACAGTCGTCATCAGTCCTTCCAGTGAGTATTCAGGGCTGATCTCCTTCAGGATGGACTGGTTGGGCCTCCTTGCCATCCAAGGCACTCTCAAGAGTCTTCTCCAACACCACAGTTCAAAAGCATCAATTCTTCGGCGCTCAGCTTTCTTTATGGTCCAACTCTCACATCCATACGCGACCACTGGGAAAACCATAGCTTTGACTGTGCAGACTTATTGGCAAAGTGATGTCTCTGCTTTTTAATACACTGTCTAGGCTTGTCACGGGTGTTCTTCCAAGCAGCTGGCGTCTTTTAATTTCATGGCTGCGGTCACCGTCTGCAATGACGTTGGAACCCAAGAAAATACGGTCTGCCGCTGCTTGCACCTTTTCTCCTTCTCTCTGCCATGAAGTGACGAACGTAAACGGTAACTGTGTAATATTTAATCACCCAGCTGTCAGATACACTCCTTTCTAGATGTGTTACCGACAGTTTATAAATCCAACCCGGCCAAGCTGGCGTCTCACATCACGAGTGAGGGTGCCCTGTATGTGTGCCCCGAGCTCCCGCAGTCGGTGGGGGTCACTACGCAGACCATGACCTGTCCAGGAGGAGCTGGCACTGCCCCGAGGAGGAGGATGGAGCCTGGAGCGGGAGGGGGCAGGGGCACTGGCTCCACGTGCCCTGCGGCCTCCTGCCACCAGCAGGACACACGCCGGGAGCCTGGCCAGGCCTGTACGCCCCACGTTCAGCCGCATCTCACGGTCAGCTCCTGATGGGAACTCGTCGCTGGTGTTGGCAGGTTGGAAGACACAGGAAACCATGTCAGGGTTGTCAGGCTTTGCTGCTCTGAAACCTTCGAATGGAAGCTCTGAGGGCCTCACCCGGGGACGGGAGAGAGGACCAGCTCTCTCCTGGGCCAGCAGGAGCCACACGCCTGCAGGGCTCCAGGCCGCAGTGAGAAGGCAGGATGACTGGGTGTGAGGTGTCCTGAGAGCTCACGACCACAGCCTGGCATCGCTGGAGTCCTCACACCTCAGCATCACCACCCACAGACCAGCCCAGCACCCAACTATGCCTCTGCTCTCTCCACATGGTGCTGGACAAGCCAGAAACCCCTCGAGGGGGCAGGCCCCCAGTTTCCCCCCATCAGAGGAAGGGCACTTCCTGGGCCCCGCAGGGTCTCTGGAGAGGCCATTCCTCTGTATCGTGGGAGACTTCAGCGCTCTCTGTGAAAGTGGCAGCAGCAGCACGAATGAGGGGGCTGCAGGATGGGCGGCTGCCCTGACTACCAGGAGCTGGTGGCCCGCCGTCATCCTGGGCTGTGCCCAAGCTTTACTCCGGGAGGGCAGCCCTGCGGCTCACCGGCACCGGTCCGCAGAGGCTCGGAGCTCGCGGGGCTCCGGGGCCAGGCGTGTGCTCGTCGCGGCCTGCTCAGTGCCACACTGGGTGGTGGACACGCCAAGGACGGGCTGTGGGTGCGAGCCTTCCTTTGTGCAAGGAAGCGTCATGACCTGAGGTCTGCTCTGAATGTTACAGGCTGTCATGAAAATCCTGTATCTGGCTAAGACAGAGTAACTGAGACAGGACTTCCCCTCCTGCCGGTGATATGTCACTACAAAACGAGGCAAGACACGTGCAGCGATGGCTTTCAAAGTCTGGACTCTGGTTTCTGGTGGAAATCAACATGGCGAGCCCTGAGCTGCCCGGCTGTCTGCCAGGAGGCGCTCTCCACACGTCTGTACAGGGAAGGGGAACTCACGGAGATCACAGCTCTTCACTCAGCGGAAGATACCAGACAGTAGGGCTAGGCCAGGCCACGGTCGCTGGATTCGCAGGTGCCGGGAGGAAAGCGGCAGTGGAGAAAGCAATCTGGGAGACCCGAGTCTGTTGCTGAGTTCTAAGCCATGCACACACAGGATGCAGCCCTGGGAGGCCAGGAACAGCAAGGCTGGGAGCTGCAGACTGTGCTCCCAGAACTCACTCAGGGTTGTGGGATTTCTGAGTCCCCGGGAGCTCTGGCTGAATACCTGGCCTTCGAAGGAGACTGCACACGTGTCAGCCGTAAGTAGTGGGGCTAAGCTTAGAGTGAAAGCTGCTTTAGATCTGCCCTTTTAAAAAGCCTAAAAACAAGCCTCAAAGGGATAAAGCCAATCCCCAAGTAGCCTGACGGCCAGCTAAATCAAACTCCCACACTCTTCAAAGGAGGATAACACAATCGAAAACCCACTGGAAAATCACTAGCCAAGGAGAGATGCAGAAATGAGAGCCACACCCAGGGGAAAATCAGTCAGTAGAGCGGGCCCACGAAGGACAGCGAGGATGAGTCAGCAGATGCAGACCTGAGCTTAAACACTCAGGAGTTTAAAGGAAAGCGTGAACACGTGAGGAGAGACGTGAAGGGTTCCGCAGTGTCAGAGAGGGACTGCTGGAGAGGGAAAGCAGGCCTCTGGAGTGAGAGTCCACGGGGTGGGACTAACGGCACGTTCACCACTGCAGAGGAGAGCGGTGAGCCGACAGCAAAGGGAACTGCGTGACATGGAGCCTGTGGAGAAGCAGCAAGGCTGAAAAAGAGCAAGCCCCAGGGGCCTGCAGGACACGCCCAAGCCCCAGAGCGGCACAAGAATGAGCGATCTCTGGCCCTCAGTGCACCCCAAGTGGCAGGCACACAAGACCCACCCAAGACTCTCCATCATCAAGCTGCTGACGGTCAGCAAGAGAGAGAGCCTTACAAGTAGGGGAGGCAGACCCAGAGGCACTCACTTCTCTCCTCACAACCACGGAAGCACCAACAGGGAGCTGGAGCCAAGCCACTGAGCCCTCCCCAACCGCAGGGTCAGCTTTTAGACCTCTTCCCCTGATGACTTGGGCAAATCAGATTCTCCACCCAAGCTGTGTGATACTTCCTCCCGGCAACACCATACATATTCTCCTGAGAGTGAATCTAATAAGGACGTCAGACCACGTTGAAGGTTCTTGGGTAGAAACCTTCAGGCGTTTAAAGCGATATTAATTATTTTAGTAAACTCTTCACTGAAGCGGAGCACGTACCCCGAAAGGACATAAACCCTGAGTGAGCACTTGTGTAAGGGGGGCGCTCAGGCTGCATGCGGTGGAGGGCTGCAGGCGACTGCTCCTGATGGGGCCCGCGGCCACTAAGCCCTGCTCACGCTGCTCGCCAAGCCATGGCTCCCTAGGAGACGCCGCCCCTCGGGAATCACACCGACCATCCCTGGAGCAGAGGACACACACCTGTGTCCAGGTAGGGCCTCCGAGGAAAGACGGGGAGTGGACAGAAGGGACACAGAGGGGGCCATCTCCACGGTGGCTGCAGCGCCCAAGAGTCGGCCAGCGTGGTTTCTGGGGCAAAAGTATGAGGTCACTGGTTTAACAGCTTCTGAACGTCTGTTTTCTGGAAACAGCATAAATAATCACTAATAAAAACTCTCTAGCAGAACTGGAAAGAAATAAGCACGTTGCAAAGAATCTTGGCAGAAATCAAGACTCCATGCTTCTAAAAACGAAAATCTAAGTCTGACTCGTGTTTACAAAAGGCTTAGTACTTCAAACCCTATAAATACACTATGTTACTCTGGGTATAATTTTTAGGTTCAAAGCAAACCATAAGGAATGTGGCATATTAAACCAAAATAAAGACGTCTTGCTTTAAACAACCCCTCTCACACAGCAAATTACAAATTACCGTTCCATCTCTACTATTTAGCAAACATTTTTGAAAATGAGCAATTAGGCTGCACTGTTTTTCTGATGAAAATATGAGTTCACCAGAATTCTACACAAATCCTACCATGGCACAACCCTGAAATCTTTACATTAGTCTTTCTCTTTTGCAGTGTTAGAGAATGCAAATTCATTTGCAAAAACACGAGAGGCTGTAGTACCTGACATTTTGAAGAAGGGGGCAGTTATTAACAGGCATGCAGGCCTCACTGCCAGGCCTGCCACAAGAGGCCAGGCAGCGGCCAGGCCAGAGGGCTCGCTGCTGCCTGCCGCCCACCAGGCAGGGAGGGAGGTGGCATGATTGAGACAGAGACACAGACAGAGGCTGCAGCCTGCGAGCTTCGCTCCAGGTGCGGGACACTGCGCGCTGCCACTGGGCTGGGGGACAGGTGCCCCACCAAGGAGCTGCAGGGGAGTCGGCCCTTCCAGCAAAAGACCAAAGGCTCCAGGAGCTCCTCTGTGCGGTGGCGTGGTATCTCACACGGGCCAGTGTTAAAGGAAGGACCCTCTAGCCCAGCACCTGAAATAATGAGCCCCTTCTGGAGATCACAGTTTGCTGTGGATTTAAGGCACAGGGAGAGTGGGTGGAGGGCTGGGGCTGGACGTGGGCAGGTGGCGGGAAGCACCCCCAGCCTGGAGATGGGCAACGGGGACCCCTGGCAGGATCTGACCTATATTCTGCTCAGCACAGTTACCTGGGTGTCCAGCAGGTCACGGAGCGGGCAGAACTCTGGCAGATGGGGCCCAGCAGCCAGGCCCCTGAGCTGGGTGCAGTCCCGGCCAGGCGTGTACAAGCTCTTTGGGAAGGACCTAGGCCCTGCAAGCGCTCAGCCCGGGACACTCACCGCGCGGCTCCTGGAGGAGCGGGAGGACAGGAGGGCCGGAGTGCTGCTCGTGACCACCCACTGTCCTCTTCCGCTTCCTACTGAACGTCATTTCAAGACAAGACCAAACAAACCAGCAGCCAGCAGCCCCCCGGGTGAGTGTGGGCACCTGAAGAAGAGCCACACTGCTTCCCGGCGGCGGAGGGACTACAGATCAGCCACCAAGCTAGCAAAACCACCAAAACAGAGGGCACGGTCTGAGGCCACTAGCTTCAGACAAGAAAAAGAGAAAAGGGGAAAAACGCCAAGGAAAGGTAAAACCTAAGAAGGTTCCGACAGGCTCTGCGTCTGACCCACCCCCAAGCCCCTGCAGGTGTCCTAGGAGCAAGGCGTACCAACAAAACTCTAAGCATTCCAATCACGGCAGGAGAGCAGGGACATGGGGAGAGTCAAGGACACACCTTCTCACAAAAAGCCCAGCGGTGCTGAGGGGTTGGCTGAGGCAGGAAAGGCAGGAGCTCAGCACCGTGGTCTCTCTGGGCCCAAGAATGTCTGTGCCAGAAAGCACAGTGACAGGGGCTATGGGGCCTGCTCACACCCATGGACGGGAGGACGGGCTGACAGATGGGCGACAGGTGGGTGGACAGGTGGACGGACGGATGGATGGGAGAATGGATGGATGGGTAAGTGGATGGATGGATGGATGGGTAAGTGGACAGACTGATGGATGGGTGAGTGGATGCATGGACTGATATATGGGTAAGTGAATGAATGGTGGATGGAGGGATGAATAAGTGGTGGATGAGTGAATGGGTGGATAACTGGATGGATGGGTAAGTGGATGGATGGGTGGACGGATGGATGGATGGATGGGTGAGCCGACAGATAAAAGAAGGTATATAATATGCAAAAAGCAAACACAAAGTTTGGTCTGGAAGAAAACATAGCCTAAAGAACTTTAGCAATTTTTAAAGAGACAAGGAATACCAGACCACTTTACCTGTCTCCTGAGAAACCTATATATGGGTCAAGAAGCAACAGTTAGAACTGAACATGGATCAGTGGACTGGCTCAAAATTGGGAAAGGGGTATGACAAGGCTGTATACTGTCACCCTGATTATTTAACTTCTATGCCAAGTTCATCATGCAAAATGCCGGGCTGGATGAATCACAAACTGGAATCCAGATTTCTGGGAGAAATATCAATAACCTCAGATATGTAGATGATATCACTTTAATGGCAGAAAGAGGAACTAAAGAGCCTCTTGAAGAGTGTGAAAGAGGAAAGTGAAAAAACCAGCTTAAAACATAACATTTAAAAAACTAAGATCATGTCATCCAGTCCCATCACTTCATGCTAATAGAAGGGAGAAAAGTGTATTAAAAAGACAGCATTTTAAAAAGCAGAGACATCATTTTTTGTCAAAAAAGTTCTGTCTAGTCAAAGCTATGGTTTTCCCAGTAGTCATGTATGGATGTGAGAGGTGGACCATAAAGAAGGCTGAGCACCAATGAATGGATGGTTTTGAACTGTGGTGTTGGAGAAGACTCTAGAGAGTCCCTTGGACTGCAAGGAGATCCAACAAGCCAATCCTAAAGGAAATCAGTCCTGAGTGTTCATTGGAAGGACTGATGCTGAAGGTGAAGCTCCAACACTTTGGTCACCTGACGCGAAGAGCCGACTCATGAGAAAGACCCTGAGCTGGGAAAGACTGAAGGCAGGAGGAGAAAGGGGCCACAGAGGATGAGATGGCTGGATGGCATCACCCACGCAATGGACATGAGTTTGAGCAGGCTCTGGGAGATGGTGAAGGACAGGGGAGCCTGGTGAGCTGCAGTCCAGGGGTCACAAAGAATCAGGCATGACTGAGCGACTGAACAACATCGAAAGCAAAGGGGAAATATGTTCCATGAGAGGAAGAGGGAAACGCAGAGACGGTGAGACTAAGTGAGGACAGAAGCAATGTTGTTGCAAAATGACTAAAAAGCAAAAAAAAGGGGGGTGGAGGGAAGGTGCGTCTGAAAGATCAAACTAATGACACAGGAAACCACCTCTACAACAGAACTGCCTTTCAGTACAGCTGCCACACCTTCCCAAAGAAGAAGGGAACACGGCGCTCTCAGGCTCCTAGAAGCTGGCCCGGGGTGGGGACACAGTAGAGAAGCTGAGTGCTGGAACTGCTGCACGGTGGCAGCGCGGCCAGGACTGTCGGAGTCCACTCCAGCAGCCAGGGACTTGGCCTGAAGGGGTGAGCGGTGTCAGCGAGAAACTGAGACAGCCTCTCAGTGTTTCTGGACTGCCTGTTTATTTCAAGCTTATGATTCTCTTTTATACTTTTACAAAAGCATTAGGTCAGAGGTTTGATATTTTCAACTCTCATTGACTCAGATTTGTTGTCTCCATAAATCATTGTTGCCCCTCAAAAGGAATTTCTGCCTCAGTGATTTTCTTATCTACTATTTTTATGTGTCTTTGTGAATGGACTGTAACTCATGCTAATGTCCGGGCTCTATACCACATTTCTCAGTTTATTTCTTATCTTTCTAAGTCTTGTTTGCCCCTAGTATCCTTAGTTCACTATTTTTGAGAAAGGGCTTCTAGCTAATAATATCTCTAAAGTCCCTAATTTTTATAAGCTATAGTAGAATATGTTAACATTACAACATTCTTAAAATTTTTAGCTTCTGCTCAGATGGTAAAAGCATCTGCCTATGATACAGGAGACCCGGGTTCAGTCTCTGGGTGAGGCAGATCCCCTGAAGAAGGGAATGGCAGCCCACTCCAGCACTCTTGCCTGGAAAATCCCATGGACGAAGAGCCTGATAGGCTACAATCTATGGGGTTGCAAAGAGTCGGACACGACTGAGTGACTTCACTGAGCCCTAAATTTAGCAAATTCCTTTGCCATGAACACTTTCCTCACAAACAGGCTTCAGGTAGCAATCCCTACCATGGCCTCAAGCTGCAGCCTACGTGCTTACCCTGGAACACTTTTTTTAAAAGTCCTTGAACAAATGTCAGTGATTAACTTTATGAATTATTCTCTGAGCACAGCTGCAGAAGGCTTTGTGCCTTCTCATGCTCCTCTCAAGAACAATAAGCACCTTAATATTCTTTTCAGTCAACTCAGCTGAGGAGAGGAAAAAACAAGTCAGAATCACAAAGCCTAACTACTTCATCCCGGGTCCAGGCCAGCAGAACAAAGACAGGGGGTTAGGGCCATGCCTCCATTTTGTCAGTAATGCCTAACGCAGCTCCCGACAAGGATTCCTTCTGAAGGCTTGCAAATCTATCTGAAAAAAAGATTAGTATCCAAAATATACAAGGAACTCATACAACTCAATAACAAAAACCCAAATAATCAGGTTAAAAATGAGCCAAAAACCTGAGTTTGAACACATACTTCGACAAACAAGACATGCAAATGGTCGACACGAGCAGGCAAAGATGCGCAACACCAGCAGGCTTGAGGAAATGCAAAGCGAGGTCACGGCGAGGCGCCGCCTCACTCCCACCAGTGGGCAGCAGTGTCTGCTATCGCGCGGACAAGAGATGAACGCTGAAGAGGGTGGGGAGAGAAGGGAACCTCCACCACTGCTGGTGGGAATGGACACAGGTGCAGCCGCTGTGGAAAACAGCAGTGAAGCTCCTCAAAAAAATTAAAACTAGAATGACTGTGTGATCCAGAAATCCCATTCCTGGGCATCCACTCAGATGAAACAGAATCTCAAAAGATACCTGAGTCAGCACGCTCACTGCACTATTTCTCACAATAGTCAAGATACAGAAACAACCAGTGTCCACGCGTGAATGGATGAGGAGACGATGGCCTTATAATACTCCTTCCCAATGTTCCATTAAAGGGATATTACTCAGTCTTTAAAAAGAAGGGACTCCTGCCTGTGCGACAGCACAGATAAACCTGGAGGACATGCTACGACCCAACCCCAACACAGAAGGACAAATCCTGCACGCTCTCCTGTCTGCGTGGAAACTACACCACTCGAACTCACTGAAGCAGCGGGCAGGACGGCGCCTGCCAGGGGCTGGGGTGGGGGACGGGGAGATGCAGGCCGAGGGGTCAGAGTTTCCACTGCGAGAGACGGACCTGTGGCGTGGTGGCTACAATTAACCTCGGTGTTTTGTACACTTGTCTGCAAGCACGGTCGGCCTCAGTGGGCCCGCGTCACACACAGCAGTTAACGCATGTGGTAGCAAGGGTGTTAGTCAGCTTCATTGCGGTCATTCTGCCGCCACGTGTACATGTATCAGCATATAACATCATACACCTAAACACACCATCTTTTATCAATTATACCCCTGTAAAGCTGGAAAAAAGCAAAATAAAACCATTTTTAAAAGGGAAAAAGAAAGCCTTGTGCAGGAAGAGGCTGCTGGTATCAAAGGTGAGTCAAGATGTTGTGCACGGGCGGGCAGCAAGCAGGACGCAGGGCACTGAGCTCACCCCAACCTCGGAGATGTCTCCAAGGGCATCTCACAGCCCAGGTTTACGACAGGGTCCCAGTTACCGAAAGCATCGTCGGCTTAACCCGCTACACCCAGCTGCACTCCACGTGGACCACAGCCACCAACAGTCGTAACCAGCTAGCACGTGTGCAGCCGCCAGGTACAAAGGAGCAGGTCAGCACCTGGCACCCCCAGACCATGGCCCCTCCCCGCGTCTTGGGCCCCTGGACCGCACCGGCTCAGGCCAGGCCCGGCTCACAGGGCCAATGCCGGCGCCCCTCGCTGGGCAACACCCCCGGCTTGGCTGCCGGGGGCCACAGAGCCCCGCGAGGCGGACTTCTCGGCCTCTTCTAACCTGCCAGCCCCTTCCTCACTCCCTACTGCTTGACCAAAGCTGTGATTCGTTGGAAAGAGGCAGACGGAGAGGGCAGGACAGGGGGTACACACAAACTCAAAGAATGTCTCCATTCAGAAAACAAACAAGAGCTAGAGGACCCACGTCTCTGCTCTCGGATATTCTTCCTGATTTTCGAAGGCCCAGTTTCTGTTAGAACAATAATCAGAAATGTTACAAAGTACTGCTGATTCATTTATGGCACGAAGCTCACAATCTACCCCAAAACTATTTGTCTGTGAATCAGAGGTAGTAAACTGCGGCTTCTGGATAAAGCCAAAGGAAACTGCTGGTGTCCCCGTGGAAGCTGGCTGCCTCGGGTCCCCCGGCCTTGGAAGCCGGAGCATCACCAGAGGGTGGGCTACACCCCGCGAGTCCAGAGGACTCATCTGCTGTTGCGTTTACAGAACAGATTCTACCAAGCTGGCCTGGTTTTTTAAGAGGATATTACTAAGAAGGCCATAGCCTAGTGCACGTCTTACTGAGCCCCCAGGCCCTGGCTGCGGTTGCCATACAGTAAACACCATAACTCCACGCTCACTCGCCAGACACTTCCTGCGTGACTGCTGTGCTGGGGTCCGAGGACAGCCCTGAAGCCACCGCACAGACGTCTCTGTCTCCGGGCGGAGGGAGCAAACAGCGCCACGGACACACCATTAAACAACAGGACCTTGTCAGCAGCGTCGCGAGGGGCTGCAGCCCGGGCTGCCCTCAAGTGAGGGCTGGGTGGCGAGCACAGCACTCTGCAGGGGCTCCCCCCCAGCCGAGGGGACACTGGCAGCAGACAGAGCTGTGCGAGGCCAGCGAGGCCCCTGTGTGTCTGAGCACCCAGGGGAGTCCTGGGTAGGAAGCCTGCCCACCGGGTGGGCAGTGCCCAGGTCAGCAGTGAGGTGGGCTGAACCGGAGAAGGAAGTAGGAGGTGCCAGGCTGCAGAGGCAGACAGAGAAAGGTGGGGAGACCCTGGGACCAGTGTACTTGGAGGCCAGAAATGTCAGGCCAGCGTGTCTGCAGCAGCCGGAGAGGACACGCTGTGTGGACGTGTCCCCAGGTGCCAGAGTCACGTCCCCAGAGTCACAGCCAGACCCGTGCCTGCAGATGGGCACATCCACGCGAAAGCTCCCGAAAGCTCCCAACTGCCCAGCCTCAAGGGGCAGGTCCCGGGACAGCAAGGACAGTCGGCCCTTCCAGTACATGGGAGCAGGGTGGGAGGGGCATCCTGGCAAAGCTGCTCAGTCCAAAGTAGGAAAGAAAGAAAGAAAACAGGAGAATGGACTTCTGCTACAGCAAGGCTGCCTTGCACCAAAGCCCAGGTCCAGGGCCTACAACGCTCCTTCCCCACAACACGGTGAGGCTTCTCCCCTCCCCTCAAGCTTCTGCCTGTTCAGCTCCCGATGGCGGCCGCGCCGACGCTGGGGGCGGCAGTGTGAACACACACTGGATGATTTGCCACAAGGCAGATCTTTGCATTTTTAAACCTCGCTCAAGGGCTAGAATGTTCTTCCTGATCTTGAGGCAGAATCTGCCTCCTTGTCTCAGCCCAGGTCCTGGTTTGCCCTCCACAGAGACTGACCTCTAACCCTCCATACAGGGTGGTCTCGGGCTTTGGGCCCCTCTCCTCCAGAGAAAGTGAAGACACACTTCAGGTTGACAAAGACTGCAAACATAGCATTGTCCAATCTCCTTAAAATAAAGCCATGAAACTAACTATATGGCAAGAACAGACAGTAAAAATGTAACGTGTGAAGTGAGCCCAACAGGTAAGCAAGCCCAGTGATCTCACCAAGGTTAGCTCAACACAAAACATTAAGTGTTGACTTATTAGTCACTCACACTAGACAGGATGACTAGGTGGGGGCCGTCCCAGCCCATGAAAAGGCCGCTCCCCAAAGCCGGCTCCCGAGTCAGGGCAGGACACGTTTCCCACGGTAACTGTGTGCTCCCGGAGTGCCAGGCCCCAGAGCCGGAATCTCCTGCTTGGCACGAATGTGAGACGTCTCTGCGTGGAGACACGTCCCAAGCTCCTGCCTGGATCCTCTCACTAGCCGCCGACCACACAGGGGAAGGCGACCCCAGGAAGCAGGTGTCGGGAAGTGAAAGGTCCTGGGTGGGGCTGGGACATTAGGGTGAAAGGGGAGACCCCAGAGCCTGAGCCTCGCCTCTTAACTCAGCGTCTGTCGGACCCTCTTTCTGCCCAGCTGCTTTTACTTATAAAGATGGCAGTAATTCATACTTCCTAGGACGAACATGTAAAATAAATGAGATCACTTTTTCTCCTTATTTATGATCAGAAAAGAAACTAAAGGTGGGAAATAATAAAAGTGGGGAAAAACTCATCAGAACACATATACCTGACTGTCACCTGCAGCTCCTGAACCTGAAGGCGTGCTCAGGAAACAGCGGGCTTGCCCGGGCCTGCTCTCCACAGAGGGGCTCACGGAACGGGGGCTGTCCCGAGCGGCACCGGGCCTGAGTTACGGGGAGAATGACGGCGGGGAGGGGAGCCCCCCAGGGCGGGGGCCACTGCCACCAGCCGGGACCCCACTTCCTTACAGAGGACATGGGGCTGTGAGTCTGGGGCTTCCACACTGAGCAAGTTTAGATTTCCAGAAATTGTAAAATGCAGTAAATAATAAAACGCTACAGGGTTCCTGTGTTTTCTGCTGACAGAAGAAAATTTAACAGATGACTAAAGCTTAGCATGTATGGTTAAACTGAACATGTCGAATAAACTTCTCAAACAAATAAATTTTCTGCAGAAATGAATGCCTTCCTCCAGAAAAGTTAAAAGAGCACACAGGAGAAAGGCCAGCGTGAACAGAACGCTGTAGAAACCGCTCGCTGTCACCCAGGGTTTGGTCGCATCCTATTTCCTTTCATTAGGGACATTTTTCCCACTCCTGGCTTAAGGTGATTAAATGACAAGATTATCAGTGTACATAAGGCAGGTTAACATAATTCCTTTTGCTAGAAAAATAAATCTACGAACACAACTTTTAGGACCCATCTGGTCTCAGCGTCAGGTGTCAGCGCGTTTCTCGTACTTCCCACGGCTGGACGGACCCTGACGGGCAAGAGGGTGCCTGGCCGCACTTCCTGGTCGCTCTGTGCCCCCCCACCCCCCCCCCCCCC
>SJYG01000202.1:817422-847000 GCA_006410535.1 Litocranius walleri | reverse complement strand
CTGGGGCTCCACCGCTCGGCTTTGGGGGAAGAGCGGAGTGTCCGGTGGTGCACAGACTCCACGACGCCCGCCTGCGTGTTTACTGCAGAAGCGCAGGGCGCGGCCCAGACTGCTCACAGACAACAGGCGGCTCAGGCCCGGCCTCCTCGGACCTGTTCTCACATGATAAACACACGGCACCTCGCCTCAGGGAGCATGGGAGGGCGGCCCTTAGCAGGGAGGACCCAGGGGGTCGTGAGGGCCAGCGAGGAGGGGGAGGGAGCAGGGACCTGGGGGGCAGGGAGGGCACGGCTGCCCCCCCCCCAGGAAGGGGCCCCCCAGGACACAAGCGCCCCGGTGCCTGCCAGCCTGGAGGGGCCTCAGAGCCTTTCCTGGGCAGGGCCCCGTCTCTAAGGAAAGGGGGTGCCCTCCGGCCTGCGGAGGTCCCCTTCACGCCCGTGGTGGTAGGGCTGAGACACAGAGTGGGACACTGTGATCTCCTTTGCATTCCCTGGCTTCCCCTTCCAGCACGCGCACACACACACCACACACGCCCACAGGTACACGCGCACACACACACCACACACGCCCACAGGTACACGCGCAGAGAAAACCCACGGGAGGGCTCTGGGGGTGACCCTGTGGTTTTCACGGGGATCAGCCGAGCCCCTGACTTGGTGACCCTAACTGTCCTCCTTGCTGACTTCCGAGGGCCGTACACTAATTCACAGGATTTGGGGGGAGGCAGTGACCCCTCACCAGAGCAGAGGACAGCAGTCTGCAAGGGCCCCCAGGCAAAGCCTAGCCACGACTAACAGGGACCAAGAAGGAAAAGAAACTATGGGGCAGGCCCCGCCCACAGGCACAACCTCCTGGGACAGGCCCTGCCCACAGGCGCATCCTTCCGGAGCTCAGCCGCTCAGGTCCCCACTTAGCCTGTATTTTCACCGTCTCGCACAGACGTCCCTGTGAGCCTGCACAAGCAGCAAGGCGTCACTTCACACATCTTATTATCACATTCAGCCTGAAAGGCGGCCTAGCCCTGCCAGGTCCACGTGGAGCTGTGCCCTCTGGGCTCCTTTGTCTCTCTGGGGCTCTTTCTGTCTCCCCTTTGGCTATCAGTCTGCCCCTCCTCTGCTGTCCACAGGGCAAAGAGAGGAAGAGAAGAGGTGAGACTCAGGCCACAATGTCCCTTTGCCAGGTGGCACCCTGGGTAGCAGAGCCTGGCGGGCCTCCTGGAGCTCAGGACCAGACATTCTGGGCACCCACCACACTCACCACCGCGTCCTGGTGGTGACCCATCGCCAGATGGGGGTGGGCTCAGAGACAGGTCGAGAAGTCCAGCACAGCCCCTAAGAAGCCTGGCAAGTGCCAGTGGCGTGGAGCTGTCGGCTTGGCCAAGAGGACAAGGGTGGACAACCTCAGAGAGGCCCCTGGCTCCCACCCCTCCCAGAGGAGGCGGGCCCCTAACCTGAACCAGAAGGAGGCCAGCGAAGGTCAGACCACCCACTCTCGGGGATGCCCAAAACTTCCCGAGGAAGAGGTGGGGCGTCCAGTGACCCTGGTGAGCATCGGAGGAGGTGCCCAGGAAACCAGCCTCGCCTGCCCCAGCTCCTCCCCACAGGCCTCCTGCAGCACCTGGTCTCAGCTGTGAGCCCCGGGCGGGCGGGACTCTCAAGCCCGAGGTGACACATCTGACCGTCCGCCGTCCATTGGTCCAAGACCCCATTCCCCAAGCCCTCCCCTCACCCAGACCACCATGTGGCCCCAAACGTAATCCTAAGGGCCCCTTCCTGCCCCAACGTCCCTCCTGTTTACTCTTGGCAAAGGAGCCGAGGGAGCCTTTCTAAAGCCAACTGCCACCCCTCGCGCCCACCCATCCGGCCGGGAAGCCAGTCCTCCGGGGCAGGGTCAGTTTCGCGAAGGGCTGCCCACACCCAGTCGATGTTCCATAAACAGTCCCTGAGGGAGGAGACGAGGCACTGGGAGGCCCCAGCGTGTGCCCCTATGTCAGGAGGATCTCCGTGAGAAAAAAGATGGCTTCCTACGTAAAGAGTTTAAAGAGTACGCTAGCACGGAAAGACCAAAATAAGCAAAAGCCCAAGTTGAATTTCCCTAGAAAGAGCAAAGCAGCCAAAGGAAGAAATAGGTGAAAAGAGCCTGTTTCGAAACGTCTGGGAAGATTTCACCCCAGACCATGTGAACTCTGTAAATTGCCCAGAGTGCCCCAGAGGTGAGCCAGGGGCTGCAAGGTTGAACCTCTCCGTCAGTCTCAGATCTGAGTTCCAGCTCGGGGTCCTCTGCCTTTGCTTTGGGGGGTCATCCCCACAGAGCTCACGTGAAGCAACTCACTTGACCTCAACACCGGCATCGGAGGGACCACGGAGAGCCACCCTCCTTCCAAAGTGCCCCTACCCCGCTCCCCCACGGAGACTCTGGACTCGCTCCCGGGGAGGGAAACGCATGGCCTCAGCGCCCCCTGCTGTCCAGACTGGACACTGCCAGTCCTGTCACTGCTCCTGGACCCACTCACAGGCGGCCCTTGGCGGAGGGAGCAGGCGCAGAGACTCCTGCCCACGGTCAGCAGAGGCCCATCAGGCTCCACACACCCACGGCTCACAGTGGGGACGGGAGAGCCGGCTCCTGGGAGCTGGCCTCCAGCGCCGCTCCCCAAGGCCTGCGCTGCTCAGCTTGGATCCCCATGCCTGGCGCCCCCTTCAAGGCCCCGGGCACCTTGAAGATGTCACACAGAGGCGAGGACCTCCTTCCAAGGCCGGCTGTACACCTGCGGGCAGGGGCAGGCCTCGGCTGACCCATTCTCCTGCCCTACCTCTCAGGTCCCCGTCTCTCGGTGACTGCCTGCCGTGGTCAGGACCACAACGTACAGAAACTCACCTGTCGCTTCCACACCTCCTGGGGACCCCCCCCACACCCCACCAGCCAGCAGCATCTCTGCCCTCCCTGGCCCGCCCCTCCTACACACCGTCCTGAGGCTCCATCCTGACCCCGCCCTCCTGCACACCCCTCTGAGGCTCCATCCTGGCCCCGCCCTCCTGCACACCCCTCTGAGACTCCATCCTGGCCCCGCCCTCCTGCACACCCCTCTGAGACTCCATCCTGGCCCCGTCCTCCTGCACACCCCTCTGAGACTCCATCCTGGCCCCGCCCTCCTGCACAACCCTCTGAGGCTCCCGGGATGCACTGCCCACTCAGCACTCACAGGCCCAGAGGACACACGATCGTGCACGTGGCGCTCCCAGGAAGCTACCGTTGAGAACAGAGCACGCAGAGCCAGTGTGAAGCCCGCGCAGCCCCGCAGGTCACAGGGAAAAGCGCCGTCGCTGCCCACTTCTCTGCATGGCTCTGCACTGGACATGCCACCCCGGGCCACAGCTACACGGACGGGGCGTGCAGAGAGGTCTGCAGTGCCCGCCCGGCCCGTGGCGCCTGCCTGCCCATCCCGAGGTGGCCGGGGTGTCAGCCCAGGCGTGCCGCAGTGGGGAGGCGGCCTGTGGCGGTGCCGCCTCGAGCTGCTGCCTCTCCCCTGATCCACAGGCGGTCGTCTCGGAAGGGAGGGACTCTTGTGCCTTCAGTGTCGCTGCGAAGAGCGGACCCAGGCCGAGTCCACCAGGCAAGAGTCCGGCTGCTTCAGATCCACACCAGCATGTGCACGGCCTGCTGGTCTTCCCACGTCGGGCATTCTGCAGTGCGGACCTCACGGACTGCCATCCGCTTCCCTGACAACTGCTGTGGTTGGATCCACCAGAGCCGGGTTTGCCACTGGGTGTCATCTCTCACCAAAGGCCAGTCTGCACCTCTTGCCAGCTTTGCTTTACTTGCTGGGCGTCATGGGGACACAGGGCCTCTGAGGGTCGCCGCACTCATGCCCCCGTGCACCCTAGGGATGGGGTGCCGGGATGAAGGCAGGTTCTGAGCATTCGCTGGGTCAGAATCCATCTCAGCGTTTACAGTTCGTGTTCAGCTTAGAAAGTCTTTCCCTCCCCAGCACCATGAAGATGGGCGTCTACTTTATGCTCCACTGACTCTTGCTTTGCCCTTCCCAGGAAGATTCCCGACACAGCTGGATTAACTCTGTCTGCACAGCACGGGGGAGAATCCAGCTTCCCTTTCTTTTCCTCTTTTTCCACGTAGACCTGCCCTCACCACAGCGCCACTGAAAGACCACGCCGCCCCGGCTCTGCACACAGCCGGCGTGTCCACAGGCTCGGGCCTGCCTCTTGCCCTCTCCTGCTCCACTGTCTGTCTCTCCATGTACTGACACTTACACAGTCTTCCCCGGCTCTAAGTTCATAAGTTCTGGAGGCTGATACAGGACATCGTCCTAACATTCCTCTTCAAGGATGTCTTGGCTACTACACTTGGCCGTCTGCATTTCAACAATTTTTTTAGAATTATCTTCTTAAGCTCAACAAAATTACCTGTTGGGATTCTGATTAAAACTACATCCAATCTATACATCACTTTCTAACCACATCTACAACTGACTCTTTAATTTTTAACTGATCGAGGGCCTTCTTTTAGGTCAGGGGCTTCTTTGCTGTGCATGGGCTTGCTCTTGCTGCAGCGAGCAGGAGCCGCTCTCTCGTGCTGCGGTGCATAGGCTTCTCGTGTGGCACAGGCTCCAGCGTGCATGAGGATTAGCTGTGGTGCACAGGCTTAGCTGCCCTGTGGCGTGATCCTTCCACACGCCACAAGGGATGGCGCCCACGTGCCCTGCACTGGCCGATGGATCTGTACCCACGAGGCCGCCACGCAAGTCCCCACGCAGCTGACTTTTGTATGCTGACCATTTATCCAGCAATCTTCCTGAATCACTCGTTCATTTTCAGAATGAACCCACAGATTGTTCCAGATTTTCCATGTTGCAGCCTCATCATGCAAGAATGGTAACACTGTCATTTTCCTTTGCAAGGTTTTAAACTCCAGTTGTTCTACACTAACCAGAACTTGCAAAAACATTTAAACTGAAATGGTAGTGACAGATATCTTGCCTCATTCCTGCTCCCAAAGGGAATGCTTAAGTCTGAAGCATGCCATGGGTTTTTTTTAATACCCTTATCAAATTAAGGAAGTTCCCCTTAATCCCTATTTTGTTAAGGGTTTGTTTTTTTTTCTTAACCACAAACAGATACTGAATTTTACCAAATGTCTTTCCTGCTTCTGTTAAGATGAAACATGATTTTTCTCCTTTATTCTGTTAATGTGGTAAATTACATGACTGATTTGCAAATGTTAGAAACGCCGTGTCCTTAGAACAAGCGTAAGGCTGGAGCAGGTGACGTGTAGCTGAGGACCCTCCACGTCTCTCACCAGTGAGCTGCCCGTAGCTCTCCTTTCTGCTGAAGTGTCTGCCAGGCTTGGGCTCAGGCTTTGGAGGCCTCTCACAATGAGTTGGGGAGTAATCCTCTTGAGCGCTCCTTTTGCTGACGTGTTTGCAAGCTTCCTGTTCCGTTCATCTTGCTCTGACTTTCGTCACTGTCCAGCTTCTGCCTTTGTGTCTGTGTTACAGCTGTTTCCCTAAGCTCCTGATATACTTCCCACTTTCCTTCACTTCTAACATATGCAATGAAAAGCTATGACTGTTCCTCTAAGTACACTCTTAGCCACGTCCCACAGGCTTAGATGTATCTTCCTGTTAGGTAGGTAGAATAGGGAAATGGGGTCCAAAATAGCAGTGGCTAAAAACCAAGGAAGGCCCGCGGACCAGAGTGAAGACTGCAGCGCTCCTGGCTAAGCCCAATTTGCATAGGGCGGGCCCAGGTGGAAGAAAACATATAAAGGGAAGAGCCAAAGCTCTCCCGCTCGCTCTCTCCTGCGTGTGTGCGCACACTCTGTCTCTCGCGCGCTCTCTTCCTCTACAGCGTGCGTGTGCTCTCTCTCTCTCTCTCTCCAGCGTGCGTGTGCTCTCTCTCTCTCTCTCTCCAGCGTGCGTGTGCTCTCTCCCTCTCTCTCTCCAGCGTGCGTGTGCTCTCTCTCTCTCTCTCTCCAGCGTGCGTGTGCTCTCTCTCTCTCTCTCTCCAGCGTGCGTGTGCTCTCTCTCTCTCTCTCTCCAGCGTGCGTGTGCTCTCTCTCTCTCTCTCTCCAGCGTGCGTGTGCTCTCTCTCTCTCTCTCTCCAGCGTGCGTGTGCTCTCTCTCTCTCTCTCTCCAGCGTGCGTGTGCTCTCTCTCTCTCTCTCTCCAGCGTGCGTGTGCTCTCTCTCTCTCTCTCTCCAGCGTGCGTGTGCTCTCTCTCTCTCTCTCTCCAGCGTGCGTGTGCTCTCTCTCTCTCTCTCTCCAGCGTGCGTGTGCTCTCTCTCTCTCTCTCTCCAGCGTGCGTGTGCTCTCTCTCTCTCTCTCTCCAGCGTGCGTGTGCTCTCTCTCTCTCTCTCTCCAGCGTGCGTGTGCTCTCTCTCTCTCTCTCTCCAGCGTGCGTGTGCTCTCTCTCTCTCTCTCTCCAGCGTGCGTGTGCTCTCTCTCTCTCTCTCTCCAGCGTGCGTGTGCTCTCTCTCTCTCTCTCTCCAGCGTGCGTGTGCTCTCTCTCTCTCTCTCTCCAGCGTGCGTGTGCTCTCTCTCTCTCTCTCTCCAGCGTGCGTGTGCTCTCTCTCTCTCTCTCTCCAGCGTGCGTGTGCTCTCTCTCTCTCTCTCTCCCGCGTGCGTGTGCTCTCTCTCTCTCTCTCTCCAGCGTGCGTGTGCTCTCTCTCTCTCTCTCTCCCGCGTGCGTGTGCTCTCTCTCTCTCTCTCTCCAGCGTGCGTGTGCTCTCTCTCTCTCTCTCTCCAGCGTGCGTGTGCTCTCTCTCTCTCTCTCTCCAGCGTGCGTGTGCTCTCTCTCTCTCTCTCTCCAGCGTGCGTGTGCTCTCTCTCTCTCTCTCTCCAGCGTGCGTGTGCTCTCTCTCTCTCTCTCTCCAGCGTGCGTGTGCTCTCTCTCTCTCTCTCTCCAGCGTGCGTGTGCTCTCTCTCTCTCTCTCTCCAGCGTGCGTGTGCTCTCTCTCTCTCTCTCTCCAGCGTGCGTGTGCTCTCTCTCTCTCTCTCTCCAGCGTGCGTGTGCTCTCTCTCTCTCTCTCTCCAGCGTGCGTGTGCTCTCTCTCTCTCTCTCTCCAGCGTGCGTGTGCTCTCTCTCTCTCTCTCTCCAGCGTGCGTGTGCTCTCTCTCTCTCTCTCTCCAGCGTGCGTGTGCTCTCTCTCTCTCTCTCTCCAGCGTGCGTGTGCTCTCTCTCTCTCTCTCTCCAGCGTGCGTGTGCTCTCTCTCTCTCTCTCTCCAGCGTGCGTGTGCTCTCTCTCTCTCTCTCTCCAGCGTGCGTGTGCTCTCTCTCTCTCTCTCTCCAGCGTGCGTGTGCTCTCTCTCTCTCTCTCTCCCGCGTGCGTGTGCTCTCTCTCTCTCTCTCTCCAGCGTGCGTGTGCTCTCTCTCTCTCTCTCTCCCGCGTGCGTGTGCTCTCTCTCTCTCTCTCTCCAGCGTGCGTGTGCTCTCTCTCTCTCTCTCTCCCGCGTGCGTGTGCTCTCTCTCTCTCTCTCTCCAGCGTGCGTGTGCTCTCTCTCTCTCTCTCTCCCGCGTGCGTGTGCTCTCTCTCTCTCTCTCTCCAGCGTGCGTGTGCTCTCTCTCTCTCTCTCTCCCGCGTGCGTGTGCTCTCTCTCTCTCTCTCTCCAGCGTGCGTGTGCTCTCTCTCTCTCTCTCTCCAGCGTGCGTGTGCTCTCTCCCTCTCTCTCTCCCCTTCTCCTGCTATCTTCTAAATAGAACAGAGTTGTGACACGGTTTGTCCAAGACCCGAGAGCGGAGACGCGCCGAGGGCTTTAACGTCCGTTGCTCCAAATCTTTGTTGTAACGAGACAAAGAGCCGGGGAACATACACTTGCGTGACATTCCTTTACATTCAAAATATACTCTAATTTCCAAACTGGTTCTTTTTTAAACTGTGGACCGACCTCATGATGAGCACGAGGCACCTTCCCTTTGTTGCCGGTTTCCGCCACACCTGTCTGTGGCCAAGGACAGGCCCCAAGTGAAGAGATGTCTGCGTCTGCTGAGACTTGTTTTCCGGCCCAGCGCCCGGTCAGCTTCACGACACGTTCCCCGGGGGGAGGACGCCTTTGCTGGGTGCCTCACACACACAGGCTCTGCGGGCCATGCTGGTCAAACCTTCTACTTACTGAGCGTTCCCTGCTCACCACGCCACTCAGAGCAGGGAGGGCAAAGCCTGCTCTGGCACAGACTCATCCGGTTCTGCTCCCACTTCTGTGCGTTTCTGCTGCAGAGGTGTGGAGACTGTGTAACGGAATGCACATGAAATTTACAACGGCGGCTCCCTGCGCCCCCATAAGGACAGCAGCTCCTGCGGCCGGCCGTGAGGACGGCTCCCCGGGACGACGGCTCCCCAGGACGACGGCTCCCTGCGCCCCCGTGAGGACGGCTCCCCGTGAGGACGGCAGCTCCTGCGGCCGGCTGTGAGGACGGCTCCCCGGGACGACGGCTCCCTGCGCCCCCATGAGGACGGCTCCCTGTCCGTCTAAGGGCTGTGCTGCCTGGAGACGGCTTTGAGGTCACTGCAGCTCCACTACCCGCCTTCTGCTCAGTACCACAGGCATCTCCTCTCCCGCCTTCTCACTCACATTTCTCTCCTACGTGTTGGGGGTGCCCCTCGGAAACAGGTGACCAGATTTCTGATGCTGCCGCACGGCCTCTCCTTCCCAGCTGAGCTATGTGACCCCACAGTGCATGGCTGGACGGAACCCCCCCACGCCCAGGCTGCCTGTCTGTCCTCCCTGCTCTCTGCCCTTTGTCCCCCGTTTCCTCCCGGCTCCCCTTCCTTCACATCTAGTATTCCCCATCATCCCATGTTTGCTTTCTGCTGACATAAACTGCACTCATCACCTTACTGTCCTACATTGCCCTGGGGATCACGTGCACCCGTACCTCATACAACTCAAGTGCTGGTTGCCCCTCACCCTCTTCCTAGTGGAGTGGGCACCCAGAAACAACTGACCTCCATTCACCTCCCAGCGCTCAGCCTGCTGTGCTGTAATTTAATTTCATGTATTTTCAAACCAAACACAGCTGTTCTTGCTTTACATGGTCGCTGCTCATTTGGACAGAGCTATACTTTCACCGTTTTATCGCTCTGTCCTGAGCAATCCCTCCTGGGTCGTCCTCCTCACCCCAGCGTTTAGACAGCCCTCTGTCGGCCTCTCCCAGCAGACCCAGCCCAAGACACTGGAGCCCTAGGGGCCTGGGAAGTGGACTTGGACCTGGCCTTGAGCGGAGGAGCCGGGCTGGTGGCAGGCGTCGCAGAGGCCCTGAAGGAGTGTCTAACGTGCCCAGGGTGCTTAGGACCCACAGGCAGGAGGCGAAAGGCAGTGCCCGGGAGGAGCCGAACGAGGCTGGAGGCCGGAAGCAGACAGCCCAAGGCCGCCCGGCGAGAGCCGAAGGGTGTGGGGCAGCAGGAAGGACAGGCAGACAGGCTTCTTTAGAAAAAGCCTGACCAACATCATCGCCGCGTGCAGGTCTTCAGGCAGAAAGGCGCAAAGAACCAGTCCTGTCTCTGATGCGCCACTGGGACGGAAGTGAGAGGCTCAGAAGTGGGGGGACCGCAAGCTCCGCACCCTGGGACCTAAATGTAGGACTCTCTTCCTGTACCTGGGTGCTTGTCTGTGAACCGGGACAATCAGAAGGCAAGGGCGGCCCTTGGTCAGCCACGCGCACACCGGCTGGCCCCTGGATGTTCATCGTAAAGAGTGGGCGCTGACCACAGGGCCCACGCTGCTTCCACGTGTCCAGAAGCAGAGCCTGCACCACCTCAAGCCGCTCCGCTGGCTCCCGGCCCCGGGGCTCAGGCCCTGCAGAGAAGATGGTTCTCCCAGGATGATGCAAGAGGACACCTGGCCAAACCCCCGAAGGGAGAATGCAGGCTCATTGGAGGCCCCTTCTCAGGACCCCGGAGCCCTGAGGCCCTGCCCTGGGGCCTTCCCAGCCTCAGGGCCTCACAGGGCCGCCCCACAGCTGCTCTCCTCCCACCGCCCAGTACCAAGCACAGACCACCCTGCAGCGCCCCCGCTACCCCCAAAGACCTCCAGAATCAGTCCCTCTTCTCATCTGGGCAACGAGATGATGTCCAGGCCCTTTCCAGCTCTAACAGCCGAAGATTCCAGCTTCCGCATCAGAACACAAATTAACTTTCTGTTTTAAGCAAAAAGAAACCCCACAGACAATTTATTCCCGATAACTATTATTGAGTTTGTAAGAAATTATCTTGCGGTCTGTTTTTAAAACATCACGGAGCTCAAACAGACAGCTGCGTGCTCACATTCATAACATCACTGGCTGCATTAGTCAAAGATGGGAGCAACCCCAGGGGCCACCGTCAGAAGGATGGATAAACACAAAGTGTTCGTCCACACAGTGGGACGTTATTCAGCCTCAAAAAGGAAAGACGTTCTGATGCCTGCTACGTGGATGGGTGGGCCGTGAAGATGCTAGGCTGAGTGAGATACACCAGACACAAAAGTCAGTTCCTGGAGGCAGACAGCAGGCAGGAGTGGGTGCCAGGGGCTGGGAGGAAGGGGGGCTGAGTGAGTCAAGGGCACGTCCAAAGTGAAGTGAGTGCTTGCTGCCCTGAGCTGCACACTTAGAACAGCGAACTCAACGTTCTATGCTACCACAATTAAAATACACACACACACATGCATACACACCCTAAACTAAGGTGGAAAAAAGGCACAAAGATATTTTCAAAACATCTATCTGACAAAGGATGTGTCCCCAAAATGTAAAGAACTACTACAAAAGCTATTTTTAAAATTTAAATAAATAAAATAAAAATTTAAAAACTAGAAGGACATGAATAGGTTACTAATTCAAAACAGGGAAAACTCATACAGCCAAAGAGCCCATGATGGACTACTCAGCCTCACTCACAGTCAGTGAAATGCCAGTTAAAATGAGCTGGCATTTTATTGACACAGGAAGACTTCAGTTCAACAGTCCCAGGCGTCAGTGAGCAGAGGGGACACGTACCGCTGGTGAGCAGACCCTGGATGGGCTCGCCCACACCCGTCACAGCCACCTGATGCCCAGAACAGGTGTGCACACGGACCCCTGCTGCCCACCGTCCACTGACAACCTGTTCAGAGAAGACTATCCCGACCTTGCATGGAGTGCCAGGCAACAGCAGAGTGGAGTGAAAATTGTTCATAACAGAATGTCGCATAACAAGTAAAGTAAACCAAGACTACGAGGCAAAGCCTGAAAACATGGTGCAGTGCTTTAAAGCTGGCAGAATCAGGTATGTAGTAGAATTGCATTTGTGTAAAATTTCAAAGCACAAAATGAGCCGGTTAAAGGGCCATGCTGCCAGGGCTGAGGGCAAGCAGGGAGGGGGTGAGCAGGCGGAGCGCATGGGGCTCAGGGCAGAAGGGCTGCTCCGTGTGGCACTGCGATGGTGACCGCGTGCCCTCTCCACCCGGCCAAACCTTCCGGATGACGGCACCAGGGGCGGCCTCCACGCAAGCCTGAACTGAAGCTAAAAGTCACGGACCCAGCACAGCACGTGCGTGGAACTCTCAGTACCTCCTGCTCAACTTCTGTAGACAGAGAGCTGCTCAAGGAGGGAAGCCTGTCCTTTTTTCAGCAAAGAGAAGAGCCACACCCTGAAGGGGGCGCGGAGCGGGCAGGGCCCCTGGAGGCCTTCCCGGGATACACCCTCGCGTGCCCCCGCCTCCTGGCTTTCCCCCAGTCCCAAAGAGCAGATTCGCCTGGAGAAGTGAGAAAGCGCAGAAATGAGAGCGAGCCGCCAAGCAGAGCCAAACAGTGACAGATCAGCCATGAAACAAAGTCAAGGACCCTTAGCTTCTCCTCAAGGGCTGCAGATGATATCCTGAGCCATGTCCCTGAGCTGTTTTGCAGATACTGAAACCCTCTTCAGGAGGAAGACGGGAACTGCATGCTGCCCCCAGCACCTGGACCCAGACCAGCTGGAAGCAGAAGGCAGATGGCTGAGATTCCCGTAACATCACCTTGCTGCCTCACCACCAACCAACCGGAGAGCTGCCCAGGAGCGGATCAAGGGCCCCGTGAGCCCGTCTCCTGAGCCCAGCAGGAGTCGGGGCCTTCTGAGCATGAGCGGCCCGCTCCCCTCTTCTGGGGCCACAATAAAGGCTGTGCGGTCCTTCCCCACAACCCAAGTCAGTGGACGAGATTTCCTGTGCATCACGCAAATGGACCCAAGTTTGGCTGAGTAACAGGTCACGACAGGCCCCAGAGGGCTCGTGTGTCTAGAATACCGTGCCCGGCCTCCAGAGGACACAGGCGTTATCACAACCCTGTGGAGGAGCAGAGGAGAGGCTGGGGCGGGCTGGGTGGGGAGGGCCGAGGCAGGGAGGGGCTGGGCGTGCAGGAATGCTCGCCTTGAAGATCAAGGTTACAGGAGAGGGGGGGGCAAGGGAAGGGTGAGAGTCAATGGAGACTCCGATGCATCATTTCTGAAAACTGGAGAATAAAGAAAGAAACACTCAAGTCACATTACCTCAAGATCATCGAGGGAGCGGGTGATGCTCAGCCTCCGGGACCTCCCGAAGGACCTCCGGCTGGAGGCGCGTGGTGCCGGGGGCACGAGTCCAATGCCCCGCCCGAACTTGGAGCCCTGGAACAAAGACAAAGACTCATTACCTGCTTGGGAGAAGACCTTGGTTCCGCGTGTCGCAGGACGCCGCCTGGAGAGACGAGAGGAGGGGAGGCCTCCAGGTCAGTCTCATGGTACCTGAGTCACCACAACCAGAAACACACAGTGGGAAAGGGTCACCCAGGGTCCCCGAGTGCTCACTGGGCTGCCTGCAGCTATGCATCCGGAGGACGACCCCAGCCTCAGCCCCACACCCATGGGCAAGGGAAAAACACAAGCGCATGTCAGGGAAAGCTTGGGCGGATGGAGGAAGTCATTAGTAATACAGACTGGTTTTCAGCAAGTTCGTGCTTTCACATAATTTTATAAGCATTTTATGAAATTAAAGAGTCTCGGGACGTTCAGCTCTGAGCTGTTTTGCAGATACTGAAACCCTCTTCAGGAGGAAGACGGGAACTGCATGCTGCCCCCAGCACCTGGACCCAGACCAGCTGGAAGCAGAAGGCAGATGGCTGAGATTCCCGTAACATCACCTTGCTGCCTCACCACCAACCAACCGGAGAGCTGCCCAGGAGCGGATCAAGGGCCCCGTGAGCCCGTCTCCTGAGCCCAGCAGGAGTCGGGGCCTTCTGAGCATGAGCGGCCCGCTCCCCTCTTCTGGGGCCACAATAAAGGCTGTGCGGTCCTTCCCCACAACCCAAGTCAGTGGACGAGATTTCCTGTGCATCACGCAAATGGACCCAAGTTTGGCTGAGTAACAGGTCACGACAGGCCCCAGAGGGCTCGTGTGTCTAGAATACCGTGCCCGGCCTCCAGAGGACACAGGCGTTATCACAACCCTGTGGAGGAGCAGAGGAGAGGCTGGGGCGGGCTGGGTGGGGAGGGCCGAGGCAGGGAGGGGCTGGGCGTGCATGAATGCTCGCCTTGAAGATCAAGGTTACAGGAGAGGGGGGGGCAAGGGAAGGGTGAGAGTCAATGGAGACTCCGATGCATCATTTCTGAAAACTGGAGAATAAAGAAAGAAACACTCAAGTCACATTACCTCAAGATCATCGAGGGAGCGGGTGATGCTCAGCCTCCGGGACCTCCCGAAGGACCTCCGGCTGGAGGCGCGTGGTGCCGGGGGCACGAGTCCAATGCCCCGCCCGAACTTGGAGCCCTGGAACAAAGACAAAGACTCATTACCTGCTTGGGAGAAGACCTTGGTTCCGCGTGTCGCAGGACGCCGCCTGGAGAGACGAGAGGAGGGGAGGCCTCCAGGTCAGTCTCATGGTACCTGAGTCACCACAACCAGAAACACACAGTGGGAAAGGGTCACCCAGGGTCCCCGAGTGCTCACTGGGCTGCCTGCAGCTATGCATCCGGAGGACGACCCCAGCCTCAGCCCCACACCCATGGGCAAGGGAAAAACACAAGCGCATGTCAGGGAAAGCTTGGGCGGATGGAGGAAGTCATTAGTAATACAGACTGGTTTTCAGCAAGTTCGTGCTTTCACATAATTTTATAAGCATTTTATGAAATTAAAGAGTCTCGGGACGTTCAGCTGGTGTCTGAAGACCAAACCAGCTCTGTGGCATGAAACAACCAACCATTAACACATCTCATCCTTTCTCTGGGAAATGACCAGAATTAATTCACTGCCATTATGCCAGACATCTCCCCAAATGTAGTTCAGCAAATAAGCCGTCACATTTTAAAAATAAAAAGCATCACAGCTGAAAACCTCCGACTTCCTGGGTGCGCGAAATCCTAAGTGGCCAGCTTCAGGCACAGAAGGAGCTGCAAGTTTCTAACCACGTCAAGACCTCGGGTGCTCTGCCCCGCACCTGCGGAGGGGCCCCAGGCATCCCGAGCAAAGACAAGACGCGGGCTTCCGTGAAGCCCTCTGCGCCAAGTTTCTGCACCGCCAACCTTGCAGACGCAGCCGTGCCCTGCTGAACGCACCTCCGCCAGGGACAGAGGTCCAAGCAAGGCCGCGCTGCAGACACTGAGCACGGAAGGCTCAGAAAAGCCACCCAGAGTGGAGCGTGTGAGCTGGAGCAAGAGGAAGTCCTGAACTAATGGGAAGAGAGGAGAGAAGGAGACAGAGGCAGAGAGAGGACGGGGCTGACTCAGGGAGAGGAGACACAGAGACGACTGGGACTCCTCGGACTCATCGTCACCAGCAGCAACGGGGTCCCCGGGGCAGTAACGCGTCACCACGCGCTCCTCAGCCCCGCGTCCCAGCAAGAGCCCGGGCGCAGACACGTCCCCGCAAGCACGTCCTCATCTCTGCGCCTCCACCCCGGGCGGGGTTATGCTGCCAGCCTGCCTGCCGAGGTCCCTGAGCAATGCGATGCCCATGGGACAGCAGGCACAGGCCTCAGGGCAGCGGGGGGCAGGGAAGCGGGCCGTGAGGGTGCTGGGCCAGAGCCAGACCCCCGAGGGCCCGGGACTGTCACCCTGAAAGGGAGCGGCCGCAGAGCCATGAAGAAGTGAGGCTGCACGGGGGCAGGCTAGGCCTCTAAGGAGCCAAGTTGCCCAGAAGACCTCCTTGTGCCCAGACGGGCCTGGGACCCACCAAGCTGCCTCTGGAGGCCCGAGTGTGCTCAGAGGCCTGGTCTCCAAACCCCTCCGCCACCCACCAGCCAGGGGTGAGCCTGTGCTCCCTCCCACGCTCCTGCTCCAGGGGACAGGCACCGGGCTGGCCCAGCGGGGCTCTGAGACGCTGAGGGACCCTCTCGGACTCTTCCCTTCGTCCCGAAGGGCCCTCCCCCGCCCACCTCCCTCTCCCTCCGAGCAGCACCCTGGCTCTCTGCTGGCCCTTGCCAGCAAGTTACTGACATACTCTTGAGCAGTATTTGTCTAGCCTTTTCAGAAAATATGCCCCGAGCTGAGTCTGTGTGTGAGATGTATTAGAATCCAGTGACCCCTTTGCAGACCCATGCCCGCCCCCTGGCCCTGGCCCAACCCCTTGCCTGAGTACGGCGCACCCTTTCGAGAACCTCCGTCAGCCCTGTTTCCCATGAACAGGACCCCCTGGAGGAGGCAGTGCTGGAACCACAGGCCCCCAGCGCGCCCACCTCCCCAGCAGGGGCTGCAGGGCCTCTGCCCTCCGTGCTCCCTTTGGGAACACCTGCAGGCCTGTTGGGGGAAGCACACTGACCGAAACCGCCCACCCTGGCTGGGCACCACAGTAACCATTTGCATGAGTTGTTTTATGACAGGAGATCCTGATAAGGAATACGGAACTAATAAGCCATCACCAACCAAAGAGTTCGGGAAAGGCCTAAAGGAGACACCGAATGTCCGTCTGCTTCCCAGAATCCCTCTTGCTAGCACCCATCTTGGCTGAGCGATGCGTGCGCCACCAGGTTCGGTTCAGTTCAGTCGCTCAGTCATGTCCGACTCTTTGTAACCCCATGAATCGCAGCATGCCAGGCCTCCCTGTCCATCACCATCTCCCGGAGTTCACTCAGACTCACGTCCATCGAGTCCGTGATGCCATCCAGCCATCTCATCCTCGGTCGTCCCCTTCTCCTCCTGCCCCTAATCCCTCCCAAGCATCAAGGTCTTTTCCAATGAGTGAACTCTTTGCATGAGGTGGCCAAAGTACTGGAGTTTCAGCTTTAGCATCATTCCTTCCAAAGAAATCCCAGGGTTGATCTCCTTCAGAACGGACTGGTTGGATCTCCTTGCAGTCCAAGGGACTCTCAAGAGTCCCCTCCAACACCATAGTTCAAAAGCATCAATTCTTCAGCGCTCAGCCTTCTTCACAGTCCAACTCTCACATCCATACATGACCACAGGAAAAACCATAGCCTTGACTAGACGGACCTTAGTTAGTAAAGTAATGTCTCTGCTTTTGAATATGCTATCTAGCTTGGTCATAACTTTTCTTCCAAGGAGTAAGCGTCTTTTAATTTCATGGCTGCAGTCACCATCTGCAGTGATTTTGGAGCCCAAAAAATAAAGTCTGACACTGTTTCCACTGTTTGCCCATCTATTTCCCATGGAGTGATGGGACCGGATGTCATGATCTTCATTTTCTGAATGTTGAGTTTTAAGCCAACTTTTTCACTGTCCTTCTTTCACTTTCATCAAGAGGCTTTTTAGCTCCTCTTTACTTTCTGCCATAAGGGTGGTGTCATCTGCATATCTGAGGTGATTGATATTTCTCCCAGCAATCTTGATTCCAGCTTGTGTTTCTTCCAGTCCAGTGTTTCTCATGATGTACTCTGCATATAAGTTAAATAAGCAGGGTGACATCTCCTTGACATACTCCTTTTCCTATTTGGAACAAGTCAGTTGTTCCATGTCTCTCTCTGTATCTGTTGTTCCATGTCTCTCTCTGTATGTGTGTGTGATTCACTCAGAGTGTATGTTTCTCAGTGTGTGTGTGTCTGTCTCAGTGTGTGAATCTCTTATTTGTGTGCATGTCTGTGTCTCAGTGTGTGAATCTCTCACTGTGTGTATGTATGTGTGTCTCACTATTTGTGTGTCTCTCTGTGTGTTTGTCTCTCTCAGTGTGAGTGTCTATCTCTAATTTTTTGTATGTAGTGGATATAATGACATAAATATAGCAGCTGTGATGTCAGAAATATAGTGGCTATTATATCACATGTGTAGTGGATGTGATCTCATATAAAATGGATGTGATGTCATATACAGTGTGTATGATGTCATATACAATGAATGTGATGTCATGTATAGTGGATGTTGACATTACTACAGTGGGTTTAATATTATAGATAGAATGGGTGTAATGTCATAGATACTGTGGGTGTGAAGTCACAGTTACAGTGGCTGTGATCTCACATGTAAAGAGGATGTGATGTCATATATCATGGATGTGATGTCATGAAATACAATGGTTTCATGTCATTAAGCTTGGAAGTGATGTTCTATATAATCCATATAATGTCATACATATAGTGGCTTTGATGTCATAGATACATTGAGTTTTATATCATTGATACAGTGTGTATGATGACAATAATATAGTGGCTTGATTTCACATGTATAGTGGATGTAATGTCACATACAATGGTTGTGATAACAGATATAGTGGTTGTGTTGTCATAAACACAGTGTAATGCCATATGTAGCAGATATGATAAAATAAACATAGTGACTGAGATACAGTGGCTACATACATACAGTGGCTATGATGTCACATTTATAGTGGATGTTTTGTCATTCATACAGTGGGTGTGAGCCATAGATACAGTGGGTGTAATGACACAGATACACTGGCTGTGATTTCACAACTATAGTGGATGTGATGTAATATACAGTGAATGTAATGTAATATATAGAACATGTGCTGTCATACATATAGTGGGTGTGATGTGATACAGTGGGTGTGATATTGATATAGTGGGTGTGATGACACAGATACAGTGGATGTGATGTCAGATATAGTGGTTGTGTTGCCATAAACACAGTGTGTGTAATGTCATATGTAGTGGGTGTTTTGTCATAAAAATAGTGGGTGTGATGTCATACAAATAGTGGCTATGATGTCACACGTATAGTGGATCTGATATCAGACACAGTGAATGTGATGTTTAAATAGAAGATTTGGTGTACTCGCATAAGCATCTAGGAGGAAGGATGGTAGATATCAAACAGGACAGTTATAGAGGCCCCCAACCCTCATGGCTGAACTGACTGCCTAAGTGCCATGTCCACCAGGCTCACCACGACCTTAGAAGTCTTCAGTTCAGTTCAGTTCAGTCACTCAGTCGTGTCCGATTCTTTGCAACCCCATGAATCACAGCACACCAGTCCTCCCTGTCCATCACCAACACCTGGAGATCACTCAGACTCACATCCATTGAGTCAGTGATGCCATCCAGCCATCTCATCATCTGTTGTCCCCTTTTCCTCCTGCCCCCAATTCCTCCCAGCATCAGTCTTTTCCAGTGAGTCAACTCTTTGCATGAGGTGGCCAAACTACTGGAGTTGCAGCTTCAGCATCATTCCTTCCAAAGAAACCCCAGGGTTGATCTCCTTCAGAATGGACTGGTTGGATCTCCTTGCAGTCCAAGGGACTCTCAAGAGTCTTCTCCAACACCACAGTTCAAAAGTATCAATTTTTCGGCACTCAGCTTTTTTCACAGTCTAACTCTCACATCCATACATGACCACAGGAAAAACCATAGCCTTGACTAGATGGACCTTTGTAGGCAAATTAATGTGTCTGCTTTTCAATATGCTATCTAGGTTGATCATAACTTCTCTTCCAAGGAGTAAGGGTCTTTTAATTTCACGGCTGCACTCACCATCTGCAGTAGTTTTGGACCCCCCAAAATAAAGTCTGACACTGTTTCCACTGTTCTCCTATTTATTTCCTATGAAGTGATGAAACCAGATGCCATGATCTTCGTTTTCTGAATGTTGAGCTTTAAGCCAACTTTTTCACCCTCCACTTTCACTTTCATCAAGAGGCTTTTTAGTTCCTCTTCACTTTCTGCCATAACAGTCTTAACTACCCACAAACTGGAAGCTATATATATTTTGATGAATTAACACAGGTTGCAGACTTAAAAGCCTAGCTCTACAACTCGGTAACCAGAGCAATCCTCTCAATTCTGTTCCACTCATGTTCTACCAGTGAAAAGGGAAAGGCTCCACTGCTCTGCTGATTGGACCACCCAGTTGGTCTATCTCCCTCCTCCACCACCTCTTGATAATCACAACCCTTCCCAACGGAGCCCCAGTGCCAGGAGCAGGCAGGTCCATCCAGGGACCCTCAGGGTTGAAGATCTGAGCAGTCCTCCTCGTGTGTCCATGTGTCCTGGCCGCCGAAAGCTCTGAAGACCGGCATCTAGCACCCAGAAATCAGTGTAGCTCACGAAACATTTCCTTTGAATCTTTGTGGTCACCCAGCTCCCTTCCTCTCTCCTGCCTCAGCCTGTACTGCGGTGATGGTGCACTTGAGTTCAGGTGACGTGCGTCAGCTCCAGGATGGTGGCGCTACCCAGATCTTTCAGGTCATTTGGCAATGGGTAGTGAGAGCCCAGGGTGCCCAAGATGGGCTGCCAAGCCCAGTTGTTATCCTCGAGCGCCATCTGGCGGCCATCTAGGGAACCGCCGCCGAGGATTATCCGGCCCAGTTTAGCCATTTCCAAGCGTGCTTTGCTGTTGCTGCTAAGTCTCTTCAGCGGTGTCCGACTCTTAGCGACCTCATGGACTGCAGTCTACCAACCTCCTCCACCCATGGGATTTTCCAGGCAGGAGCACTGGAGTGGGGTGCTATTGCCTTCGTTGTATTTCCCAATAAACACCATGAGGCAATGTCGCGGCTGCTGGAAATCGAGGCGTGCACAGGCACACAGGCGCCAGACGTGAATGAGCAACCTCATGGGGCACGCACATGCAGGGGTATGCAGGACGGCCTCAAGTTTGAGAAGATGTCTCCGAGATCAGTAGAGCCTTCCAGCCTGGAGTATGAACTACTCACCAAGGTCTCTGGGGGATCTGCAGACCCAGTCAGCCTCTGGACGGGAAGCGGCCATTGCCGGGCCCCTGTCTGCAGCCTCCTACTCACAGCCCCGCATCCTGCCTCCTGCCTGCTCCCAGAACACAGGATTAGTGTGGGAGAATGGGACAGGGAGAGGGGTGCCTGTGCCTCTCAGCTGGCCACCCTGCCCTGGACTCAAGGTGGAGGACAGTGCTGCCAGCCTTTCCCGCTTCTGAGGAAAGGGGGCTGTGGCAACTCTTGCTGGCCCTCCCTCCTTTCCTCAGACATCACGCCACCGCTCCTGGGTGCCCAGACCCGGGCTCGCTGCCATTGGCCAGCAGAGGTAGACTGATCTCAGGAAACTGGGCAAACACCCGAGCCCTGAAAAACTGCACCACAATCCTGACAATGCCCTTTGACCTCACACCAGGATCTTTCTGTGGCTAGCTAGTCTTTGGGATGGCACACGTGATCTCTGAACTATCTGGGTGCCTGAAGCCCGAACGGAGGAGCCAGGGATCCTGCAGCCTGCTGACACTGCTCTCCCCTCACATCCAATCCATTTATTCCTAGGGGCTTACTGAGGTTCCTGGGGGCCCAAACAGCCATAGTTTCTGCCCACAAGTCCCTGTCCCCAGCTCCTCCAGCCCAGGGTGGCACACAGAACTTCTTGGACACTGCTAGGAGTGCACTGCAGTGCCAATTCAGGGTACAAGGCCACTGTCACTCCCCCTACCCCTGGCACCCCTCCCCTGCACTGTCCAGAGCCAAAACCACTGTAGCTGACATCACACCCACTATGTCTGACATCACACCCACTATGTCTGACATCACATCCACTGAATCTGTGTCATTATCCCACTGTATCGATGATATCACACCCATTGCATGTATGTATGGCATCATACCCACTATATGGATGATATCATATGCTCTATATATGCCATCATACCGACTATGTTTATGACATCATATCCACTGTGTTATGACAAAACAACCACTATATCTGACATCACATCCACTCTGTGACTTCACATCCACCAACATTGATTGAAAGCATTGAAGACAGGGAATGAAAACACAAAGAAGAACTTCTAATGTCCACTGGAGATCATGGTCCTGGCCCTACTCCTCCCAGGGTCTCTAACGAGATGTCCTCCCTACCTCCACACTCTCTCTTCCTCAGCACCTCGCATGTGGTGCCTTGCTATGATGGTGGGTGCTGGCAATGCCCAATCCCCCCAGGGCAGTGGCACCCCTTGGACCCACATGCCCTATGGTGGGCACAGGACTGTCACACAGCAGGGCACGCTTTGCCAAGCACAGGACATGGAGTCCGGAGGTAGCACAGGGTTGCCCAGCAGAGCACAGGTCCTCGGTGGGTCAGGGGGGAGCTCTGATGCAGATCTTCCTTCCTGAGGTCCTTAGGTGGGCACTAGCCAAGCCCTCATCCATCCTCTCCTTTCCAACAGTTCCTGGAAATGGGCTGGGTGTCTCTGTACCATGGTTAGTGGACTTTTGCAGAGAAGAACTCATTCACATCTTCAGAAGAGCAAGCAGAACTGGGCCTGAATCTGCACCAGGAAAGCACACACAGCTGAAGATCCAGGACCACAGCAGGTAGGGCCTTGGCTGGTGCTGAAGCTCAGGACACATGGCAGAACCACGTGTTGGATGACCAGGTAGGTGGGGACACACAGCCCGGGTTCATGGGCACCGAAGGGTTCTGCAAGGGGCGGGGGACAGAATGGATGTTGGCTTGGGGGAGGCTGTTGATGGGGAGGGAGAGGGCCTGAGGCAGGAAGGGTTCTTTGAGACCTGGGTTACTAGGGGCCCTACAGGGGCACATCTGGACTTCCCAAGAGAGGGATCAGCTTGCCCCAGGGGATGCTGAATAGGGGTCCCCTCTGGAGGGGTGGGAGAGGGCAATGGCCACCCACTCCAGTACTCTTGCCTGGAGAATCCCACGGATAGAGGAGCCTGGTGGTCTTCAGTCCATGGGGTTGCACAGAGTAGGGCACGACTGAAGCAACTTAGCAGCAGCAGCTGGAGTTTCAGCTTTAGCATCATTCCTTCCAAAGAAATCCCAGGGTTGATCTCCTTCAGAACGGACTGGTTGGATCTCCTTGCAGTCCAAGGGACTCTCAAGAGTCCCCTCCAACACCATAGTTCAAAAGCATCAATTCTTCAGCGCTCAGCCTTCTTCACAGTCCAACTCTCACATCCATACATGACCACAGGAAAAACCATAGCCTTGACTAGACGGACCTTAGTTAGTAAAGTAATGTCTCTGCTTTTGAATATGCTATCTAGCTTGGTCATAACTTTTCTTCCAAGGAGTAAGCGTCTTTTAATTTCATGGCTGCAGTCACCATCTGCAGTGATTTTGGAGCCCAAAAAATAAAGTCTGACACTGTTTCCACTGTTTGCCCATCTATTTCCCATGGAGTGATGGGACCGGATGTCATGATCTTCATTTTCTGAATGTTGAGTTTTAAGCCAACTTTTTCACTGTCCTTCTTTCACTTTCATCAAGAGGCTTTTTAGCTCCTCTTTACTTTCTGCCATAAGGGTGGTGTCATCTGCATATCTGAGGTGATTGATATTTCTCCCAGCAATCTTGATTCCAGCTTGTGTTTCTTCCAGTCCAGCGTTTCTCATGATGTACTCTGCACAGAAGTTAAATAAACAGGGTGACAATATACAACCTTGATGTACTCCTTTTCCTATTTGGAACCAGTCTGTTGTTCCATGTCCAGTTCTAACTGTTGCTTCCTGACCTGTATACAGGTTTCTCAAGAGGCAGATCAGGTGGTCTGGTATTCCCATCTCTTTCAGAACTTTCCAGTTTATTGTGATTCACACAAAGGCTTTGCCATAGTCAATAAAGCAGAAATAGATGTTTTTCTGGAACTCTCTTGCTTTTTCCATGATCCATCGGATGTCGGCAATTTGATCTCTGGTTCCTCTGCCTTTTCTAAAACCAGCTTGAACATCAGGGAGTTCACGGTTCATGTATTGCTGAAGCCTGGCTTGGAGAATTTTGAGCATTACTTTACTAGCGTGTGAGGTGAGTGCAATTGTGCGGTAGTTTGAGCATTCTTTGGAAAGACTCTGAATTAGAGTGATCGGCCAAAGACCACCCGGAAACTAATCCCATCACCATAAAACCCGAGACTGCGAGCCACACGGCAGAGCAGTTCTCCTGGGTTCCCTCACCCTACTGCTCTCCCCCCGGGCACCCTTTCCCAATAAAGTCTCTTGCTTTGTCAACACATGTGTCTCCTCAGACAATTCATTTCCGAGTGTTAGACAAGAGCCCAGTTTCAAGCCCTGGAAGGGGTCCCTCTTCCTGCAACAGGCCGAGGGCCGCCCCAGCCTCAGCTGAGGTTTGGTGACCTCAGCACAGTCCCCCAAGGGCCGCCTTTGCGTCCAGATGGGGCCCAGAGCAGATGGAGCCCAGAGCAGGGAGACAGCTGGCAGGGTGAGGGCAGAACCCGGCTGCCGCCCACCCGCTGCCCGCGGAGGGGCCTCCCATAGCCCACGCAGTGAGCCGGCCCGTCCAGCCTCCTCAGCCTGCAGGTGAGAAGCTGCGGGCAGAGAAGGGCCCGCTCAGGACCGCAGGAGCCAAACCTGGCTCTTGTCTCGATGGTCAGAGCCAGGAACGCCCGACAGAAGAGTGGAGACACGAGGCCAGCAGCCCCGGAGGGCAAGGCCGGGTCCCTGCTCGACAGCGCCGGGCACGTGGCGGGCGCTCCAGGAACAATTGGGGAACAAACCCCAGCGCACGGGGCCGTCTAGCTTCCAGCAGAGGCCAGGTTTGCTGAAGGTTCCCCAGGAGACCCTGAGGAGCGAGGTTTCCAGCTGACGTACCTCTCTTGCTGAATCAGGCAGCGTCCAGTCAGAAAGCAAAGCCACTCTGACTGCCTCCCAGCGCATCCTCATAAAGAACCGCCAGCCAGGCAGCAGAGAACCAAGCGGGCAAAAGGGACCCACGGGGCCAGGAGGCTGGGGCAGCTGTCTGAGCCTGCGGGCAGACGCAGGGCAGGTGCGGCAGGACCCTGGCCGCGGACTCGGGCCCTCGGGGGCACAGGCGACGGCTGGTGTTGGGCAGAGAGGCTCGGGGAGGCGAGGAACCAGACACTGGACGTGGGCAGTGCGGAGCACTGAGGCCCCCAGCTGCTGCAACCAGAGCCGGGCAGTGAGCCAGCTGAGCCGGGGGGAGGGCGCAGACCCCGTCCCCGAGCCTGGCACAGGAGGAGGCCCCAGGGCTGAGGGACAAGAGCTGTCACAACGGGACTCCTACAAACTCCGCCGTCAGGAAGAAGTCTGAGCGCAATATCCAGTCAACTTTAGAACCGACAGAATTGCAGTTCCAGCTCGGCCCTGAGCAAACGTGCAGAGCTGAGCCGGGGGCGTGAGGGCAGAGGAAGGGCCCCCTCCCCTGCAAAGCGCCTTCTCAAGAGAGAAGCCGCAACGGGTCTCCTGCTCAAGAAAGAAAAGAGCAAATGTGCTTCTTCTTGTTCAGTCGCTCAGTCATGTCCTACTCTTTGCGACCCCATGGACTGCAGCCCCCCAGGCTCCCCTGCCCTTCACTCTCTCGAGGACTTTGCTCAAACTCACGTTCACTGAGTTGGTGATGCCATCCAACCTCTCCATCTCATTCTCCTACCCCCTTCTCTCCTTTCGCCTTCCACCTCTCCCAGCACCAGGGTCTACCTGTAGAAAATTATTAAAGAGATGGGAATACCTGACCATCTTACCTGTCTCCTGAGAAACCTGCTTGCGGGTCAAGAGGCAACAGTTAGAATGTGTACAAAAGGACAGTCAAATCAAGACAGGAAATTAAGGAATATGCTTTGTTTATTCAATAATGTCTAAGAGGCAGTCATCAAGAGTGAAGACAGACACTTGTTTAAAAGACAGAAACACGGCGCGTGGCAGAACTTCCAAGCCAATAAAGGAGGTGATGAAGGAAGCAAGGAGGCCCACAACAGCCTTGAAAACAAAGCACAAACCAGGCAGGAAAGGAGAAGCCGAGGGAAAAACAGACTCACAGACAGCACAGGGCAAGCCCATGGAGCCAAGACCACACACGGCAGCAATCTCATTCATTCCAGTCTCACTGCTGAGTCTCAGAACATCAAACTGCATCAGGGTGAACATCCAACCACCTGCCACTCATAGCACAATCCTTACACACGAAGAAAAGGAAAAGTGTATTAAAGACAGAAAAGGCTGACGCAGAGAAGGCTTGTGTAGCTATGTAACAGATTTCGCCTCTAACAGAGCTTTTAAATAGAAGATTCAATACGCCACAAAGAAAGGGGGAGAAAATGCCACCATTGGTTTATGACTTTGTGAGGTTTGAATAAACTTGACACCAAAACTAAGCAATGAGAGAAGGGAAAACTACGAAACAGCCTCAGTCTAAAGCGCAGGCACGGCCTCCCGCAAGAACAGCAGCAGCAGCAGAACCCACAGTGGAGAGACAAGCCCGAAACAGGCTTCTCTCGGGAACCAAGCTGCGTTCAGCATGCAGGCTCTATCACCATAACACACCGTATCAGCATTTTAAACGAGGACGCCCAACTGATTGTCTCAATGAGTGCAAAAGAACCGAAAGAGGAAGACTGAGATTCAGCACCCGTTCATGATGACAAGTATTGACAAGCAGGAACAGAAGCGACGCTGTGCAAGGCAGCTGCACACAGACAGAAGCAAGCCCACTGCGCTTTTAAATGTCACAAATGATGACACGAGCAGCTTTTATGTGTGTACCATGAATAATAGTGACGAAATAGATAAGGTATCTAGAAATAAGTCTGGTCAAATAATCTAAGAATAAATGTAGCCAACAAGGCTTATGAAGGCAACTATAAGATTTTACTGAAAGAAAATAAAATCTAAATAAATGACGAGAGATACGACTTTCACGGATAGGATAGGACATAGGATATTTCATCCTGGACATGCTGTCCCAATAAAACAATCAATAGCAATTTTTTTTTGAGAATTTATTAGCTGATTATAAAATCTGTATAAAAGAGCAAGGCTCAAGCAATACCAAGATCAGATAAGACACATCAGATACAAAGCTACAATTCTGAAAGTAAAGTGTGGTTGAGGTACTGACAGTGGAGGTCAGAAAACCGAGACCCACACGTATGTGGACACATGGCACACAGCACAGGGCACCACTGGGCCTCCTGAGAGCATGAATTTAGGGCTCCAACCAGGTGTTCACACGGAGGAAAAAATAGTCACCCACTTTTTGTGCCATGCACAAAAATCAACTCCATAAAATGTTAGGGGAAAAAAAGGAGAAAATCTTCCAGAGCTCAGGATATTAGTGAATGTGTTAAATCAAAAGTGCAAGAGAAAGGCTGACAAGCTGGAGAACACCGAAGTTAAGAACTTCTGCTCGTCAAGGTGGCACAGCGCGTGGAACACTGAGGGGGCATTCAGGGACTGCACGTAACTGGCCGAGGTTAACGCCAGAATCTGCAGCTCCTGCCATCAGAGAAGACGGCAAATGGGCCAGCAGCAGAATGGGTGCGTCTTCAGCAGGCCCCTCAACAAAGAGGAGACCACAGCTCTGTGATCGAGGGACGGCAAACTGAAGCCACAGCAAGACGCCACTTTGCAGCTGAGAGGTGGGCAGCACGTGGCAGAGCCTCACAGAAGCGAGTGTCAGCAAGCACATGGGGCAATCTGAGCTCTTGGAGCAGCGGGCACAGGGCTGTCGGGAAGACAGCGTGCTTCTGCGTGGTGAGGGCTTTCGAGCCAACTCTACTGAGCTCCTGGACCCCTGTCTGGGGCCGTGCAGGGTGATGCTGGCCACGGTTCTCACCGCTCTGGTCTGGGGCAAGGACTGGGCACCGGGAGCCACAACACCGCAGTGCCGTCTGTCAGTAATTCCATCTGCACCCGCCCCAGAGACCTGTCTACTGTCGACACGAAGGAACAGAGGCCAAGCTCACCACTCGGCCCTGCTACAAAGCTCCAAAGCAGCCCTTCCGTTCTTTGGACGACCCCGAGAAATGCCTTCATACACACACCTGGAGACGCATGCAAGAATGTTCACCAAAGCATCATCTGTCACTCTGTTAATGGCTGTGTGTGTCTGAGTGTGTGTGTGTGGGTGAGTGACTGTGTGAGTGTGTGTGAGAGTGTGTGTGTGTGTGTGTGTGCGCGGGCGTGGTAGTGGTGGTGGAATACTCACACAATGGGTTATTTCATAGCTAACATGACGAACTGCAGGCGAAGATGGTATGATGGGTAAGTCTTGGAAGTGATGCTCGGTATTAGAGAGCAGGTCACAGGGCACTGTGTTATGAAGCCATTCTAAGCGTCAGCTCAGCCCAGCCGCTCAGTCGTGTCCGACTCTGTGCAGCCCCATGAACCGCAGCACGCCAGGCCTCCCTGTCCATCACCAACTCCCGGAGTTCACTCAGACCCATGTGCATCGAGTCGGTGATGCCATCCAGCCGTCTCATCCTCGGTCGTCCCCCTCTCCTCCTGCCCCCCTCCCAGCATCAGTCTTTTCCAATGAGTCACCTCTGCATGAGGTGGCCAAAGTACTGGAGTTTCAGCTTCAGCATCATTCCCTCCAAAGAAATCCCAGGGCTGATCTCCTTCAGAATGGACTGGTTGGATCTCCTTGCATGCAGTCCAAGGGACTCTCAAGAGTCTTCTCTGACACCACAGTTTAAAATGATCAATTCTTCAGCACTCAGCTCTCTTCACAGTCCAACTCTCATATCCATACATGACCACTGGAAAAACCATAGCCTTGACTAGATGGATCTTTGTTGGCAAAGTAATATCTCTGCTTTTTAATATGCTATCTAGTTTGGTCATAAATTTCCTTCCAAGCAGTAAGCATTCTTTAATTTCCTGGCTGAAATCACCATGTGCAGTGATTCTGGAGCCCAAAAACTGAAGTCTGACACTGTTTCCACTGTTTCTCCATCTACTTCCCATGAAGTGATGGGACCAGATGTCATGATCTTAGTTTTCTGAATGTTGAGTTTTAAACCAACTTTTTCACTCTCCACTTTCATCAAGAGGCTCTTTAAAGCTTAAGAAACAGCAAAACTAATCAATCTGGGATTCAAGCACGCCAAGCCCGTCTGATTCTGGCAGGAGCGTGGCGGCCACCTAGCTGGGAGCACGCTCCCTTCTCCCGGCAACTGTCTAAAGCCGAGGAGCAGGAGGCGGTGGCCCTGCCATGCACCAGCTCCCTCGCTGCCCATCTGCTCCACCTGGGTGTCCTCCTGTCTCTGCGCGCCACACGGCGTCCAGCTCCTCTGGAAGCCCTGCCCCGCCGGGTCCAGGAGGGGCCGAGCACTTCTACCCCCAGGGTGGGGCACGGGATGCACGAGGTCAGAAGGACCACCTCCAGCGGGGCGAGTGAGCGCGGGAAGCCGAGGGTCCCGTGTCCCATACCGGTGTGCTGTCCCGGTGTCCCGCTCCCCTGCGTCCCTGTGTCCCGGCATGCCGTCCCCACGTGCCATCCCCATGTCCCATGCCGGCGTCCCCGTGTCCTGTCCCCATGTCCTCGAGTCCCGTCACCACGTCCCGTCACCGCGTCCTCGCGTCCCGTCGCCACATCCCGTCCCGGCGTCCCCACGTCCCCATGTCCTTCCCAGGGCAGGGCACCTACACCAGTGGGCAGGCAGGGCAGGACGGGCCCTGTTATCTCCCAGACCAGCTGACTCTCCGCATCGTTGTCAGCTTCCTCCACCACTGACTCTCAGAGAGCCAGGTGACGCTGAGCAAGGGTGCTGTTTACAGGGCGGGGAGATCAAAGCTGCTCTTTTTAGAGGCAGTTAAATCACTGGGCCTCGCCCGGACTTTTCAGTATTCTCTAGATTTTTTTTTTTTTTACAGTCTATTTTAAAACTTCCTCTCATTGTACTAGAAGGGAGGTCAGCCTGTTGGACCCCATACTGTCCTCCTGGGAGGACGGATGGGCCTGTCCTTCGCACAGCCACAGAAGTACCGACGCTGCTTCCCGCACCAACCCTCACTTCGATCTTAATGAATAAAGAATTGCTAGAATAATTTTAACTTTTTTCTTCAAGTGCATTCTTTTTAGTTAAGTAAAACATGTTCAGATTCCCATAATACAAAATCAAAACAACAAAAAAATAAAATTCTAGTGTCCGGGACCCTTCCCAGTGTTCACCTGCTGCCCTGGGTGACCAGTACTACGTGTCTCCTTTCAATCTCTTCTATCTGTTTACATAGAAATGTGTACACTTTAAAATGCGTAGGTTTATTTGGGGGGATTGAAATGCTTTACACAAAAGCAGGACCACGTTAAACGTGTGCGTGTGCCCGGCTTTCCCGCTCCTTGCACCGTGAGGGCTGTCCCCACGGTGGCGCTCCCCCCACCCACCTCCCACCTGGCTGCACACCCGCCTCCCCAACAGCAGGGGCAACCACGTGATGAGGCCGGGCCCATGAGGAGCAGCAAGAGGGTCCCCACAGCTCCAGCCTGGCCTCCACGCCCCACGCCCCCTCCTCAGACCCCCCTCCT
>SJYG01000202.1:805960-816251 GCA_006410535.1 Litocranius walleri | reverse complement strand
CCCTGCAGGCTGGAATGTGGACAGACGCTGTGTCACCCCTGCGCAGCGGCTGTCTTCAACCTCAAGTTCAAGCACAGGCACACGTGGGACCATGGAAACAACACGACCGGAGGAACACGGCTCCTGATGAGAGGGGCCTCCACGCCGGCCCTGGCAGCCCACCCAGGCCGGCCAGCAGAGAGCACAGCCCTGCGGGTTCAGGCCACGCAGAGTCCTGTGCAACAGGCCCATCGCGTGTAAATGAGCGCACGCAGCCTACTGTGTGAAAACACATCCGGCTTCACTCCACTGCCAGCAGGCACGCTTTACTCAGTCATGTTCGGTGACGACCACTGCTGCCAGTCTGGAAATGCCTCACCCTTGGAAGCCTCCCCTCCTGCTCCGCCCGAGCCTCTCTGGGGCAGCTGACCTCAGACCCTGGCCTCAGGACACCTGAGCGCTGTCTGCCTGCACAGGCAACAGTCAGAAAATGCTTTCCCTCCAGACTTCACAGCAGGAAGGGTCCCAGAAAGCCGAGATCTGGACTGAGCCCACGTACCCAGGACAAGGAGACAGCGACAAAGCCCGGGTAAAGGCGCATGATGAAGAGAGGATCGTGTGGACACAGAGGTGATAGGACTTGGGGACCAACTGATGGCCAAAGGTGGTGATAAGAGTCCTGCTAACAGCAGCTGGCTTCCTTCGTGCAGACAGAATAGAAAGGCTGTGTGCCAGGAGTCCCAACGGGAACATTTGACACAAAGAGCCGCTGAGCCTGCACGGAGGCAATCATCAGCGCCCGAGGGTGGAGGGGAGAGAGACAGAGCACGCGGCCCTCAGGGGCCCCTCCCAGCCTGCGGTCAGGCCTGCTTGCCCCCACTGGTCACAGGCTACCCGCTCAGGGGCACAATCGGCCGAGGCGGCTGAACAGAAGCTGGTGAGAGGTCCCCTGGGGTATGCAGAGCTCCTGGGGCCCTGGGGGGCCGCTCCCGGCCGGGGCTGTGCTGGCAGGGCAGAGCCCGCCCGTCAGGTGCGAAGGCCCAGGCAGGTGACAGGTGCCCAGCTGAGTGACGGAGGCTCCACGCGCACCGGGCCCCTCTGCGAAGACCGAGACTGACCAGCCCCAGGCACACAGGAGAACCTCCGCACGGTCAGCCACTCACCTCTAAGTGAAACATGCCAAGGCCTCGAGGCTACATACAACGAAGAAGGCCCTGGACCAAATCCGCTCGGAAAAGCCACTCCACGAATATCAGCAAACACAAGGGCTCTGCATGGGGACGGTGTTGAGACGGCAGCAGAGGGCACGGGGGCGGGTGGGGCCGGCGTCCCAGGCTCCCCCTCACGGAGTGCTCAGCACCTTCGCCGGCACGGGACGCGGGAGCTGGGCCGTGTGGACAGCACTCCGCCCGTGGGGCTGTGCTGGTTCCCGTGGGACGTGGGAGCTGGGTCGTGCGGGCAGCACTCTGCTCTCAGGGCTGTGCTGGTTCCCGCAGGATGCGGGAGCTGGGTCGTGTGGGGACGCGGGAGCTGGGTCGTGCGGGCAGCACTCCGCCCGCAGGGCTGTGCTGGCTCCCGCGGTGGAGCGTGGGCACATTCTCCCCAGGCCCTCGCCCAGGGGCAGCCTGCTCCCAGCGGCCAGTGCCGCCCCCCAGCCCGCTGCCCCGCGGGCCTGCCCCCCGGGCGCGGAGTCCCTGCCCTCGCCGCCTCCACTGCTCCCTCCGCAGGTTCCATTCCCACTCCCTCGCCGGTTAGCCAACTCTAGTCTGGCTCTTCCTGACAACTTCTCCCTGTTCAGCTTGCAGGCGTGTCCTGTCTCCCGCCGGATCCGGAGGACGCAGCCTGATTCTGCACAGAGTAAGACACTGAAGCCACGGTCTCCACGGAGAGGAGCTGACAGCAGCTCCAGACGCCACCCGCCCGACCTCCACCATCTCCCGCATCTCCCCCTCCCACGCCTGACGCCTCCTCCTCTTGGCATTTCTGGCACTTCCGGCCTCCATCCCTTCCTGGCCTGTCCTCTGCTGATGCAGACAGGCCTCACGCCAGCTCAGGTCAGGCCAGGAGGGACACCAGGAGCCCCAGCTTAGGACCCTGGAAGCTTCTGCCACTCCAGGTGGGGCCATGGGGTTAGGCTGTGCTGAACCCACTTAGCAAAGAGTAACGGACACACTTCCACAGACTGGAGCTGGGATGCAGTAACGTGCAATTATTACTACTTACTTACTTATTACTGTACTGCTTACCACCATTCATTACTACTTAGATAAACTGTGTGTCCATCACATCGCAAGACGAATGCCACCCGGCTATTGGCAAGTCGCTGGACGTGCATAAGCCCTACTCTCCTTATCAGTAAGCTGATGAGCTCACTGCATCCCCATTCAGGTCAAATAAGGAGATAAAGCAGACTGCAAACAGTGAGAGCCTTCGTGCCACTCCCCAGCACTGGAGACATCCCTTCCACGCCAAGGGCTTCGTTCTTTTGTTACAGTGTAAGTAGTAAGAGCCAACGCCTTCGTTCGTTTTCACTACATTTTTGTTCAAGGTGAAAGAACATTAAACAGAAGTCCAAGACCCTCCTAAGTACAGACCACTGATCCCTGACAAAGGGTCAAAGATAATACAAGGAAGCAATGATCGTCTTTTCTACAAAGGGTGCTGGAACAACAGGCATCCACAGTCCAAAACTGAATCTAGACACAGACCTCACACCCTTCAGAAAATTAACTCCAAGTGGATCATAGACATCAGTGTAAAACAAAAAATCAAAAAACTCCTAGAAGATGGCACAGGAGAAAACCTAGATGACCGTAGGCTCAGTGATGTGTTTGGCACAGCACCAAAAACATGATTCATCAAAGAAAGAATTGATAAGCCACTGGACTTCACCAAAATAAAGAACTTATACTCTGTGAAACATGGTATCAAGAGAATGAAGACAACTCACAGAACGGGAAAAAATATTTGCAAAAGACACATATAATGAAGGACCATTATCCAAAACAAACACACAACTCTTAAAGCTCAACAGTAAGAAAACAAACAATCCAGGACTCAGGGCTTCCCCGCGGCCCAGTGGGTAAGACTTCACACTTGCAATCAGAGGGTGTGGGTCTGATCCCTGGTCGAGAGAGACTAAGACCCCACGTGCCATGCAGTGTAGCCAAACAATCTGATACAAAATGATCTAAACTGACACCTTACCAAAGATACCGGATGATAAGCATAGGAAAAGACATTCACCATCACATGGCATCAGGGAGATACAAGTTAAAACAATGAGATGCCACTACACAAGCATCAGAACGGCAGAAATGCTGAGCACTGGCGTGCGATCAGGGCCAAAACATGAGGTGACAGGAACTTTCATCCTTGCTGGCAGAAAGGCAAAATGGTGCAGCCAGTTTGGAAGACACTTTCTCACGAAGCAGAACACACCCCGAGCCCACAATTCAGCAGTCTCACTCCCTTGGAGCTTATCCACAGGAGTTAAAAACTTACACCCACACAGAGACCTGCACGCAGGTGTTTACATCAGCTTTATTCAGAGCTGCCAGAACCTGGAAGCAACCAGTGTCCTTCGGGAGGGGAACGGATAAATACGACGCCTCCAGACTATGGAGTATTGTTGGTGCTAAAGGAAAATGAGCTTTCCACGCGCCGTGGAAAGACAAGGCTTTTACTTAAAGGCACGTCACTGAGTGAAAGAAGCCACTCTGAAAAAGCTACATGCCGTGTGCTATGCTGGCATTCTCAAAGAGCAGACAGTGCGGATGGTAAAAAGCCTGCGTGATGGCCCGGGCCGACAGAAGCGGGGGAGGGGCAGGCAGAGCACGGAGGGGATTCACGGCAGTGCAAACCGCTCTCCATGACCCACAGTGGTGAAGACACAGCCTTATGCATCTGTGCAAGCCCCCAGAACACACATCGCAGGAGGGGCCCTAGAGAAGCTGCGGAGTCTGGGTCTGCTGATGGCAACAAGGTGCCCCGGTGGGGAACGGGGATGGCGGGGAGGCCGCGCACCTTTGAGGACAGAGGAAACGCCGCGCTCTCCCCTCAACTTCATTATAAGCCTAAATTGGCTCTAAAAGACAGTCTCTTGAAAAACAGAAAGAAGCCCAAGGTTTGAATCATGAACCTGCTTCATCGTGACGGCTGACCTGACAAGCCCTCAGCCGCTGCAGGACCAGTCACCTGCCTGGACGAGGGCAGGACCGAGGTCCTGAGGTCAGACCCCCGCCCCCGAGGAGCTGTGACCGCGTGGAGCGGGACGGGGCCGGCGGGCACTGCCCACCACGTGGACACAGGTGAGGCGCACTGCCGTCCACCAGGCGGCCGGACACCCTGCGCTCCCTCCGGTCAGCGTGACGGCTCCCCGGCACCGCGGCAGTGGAGAGAGACCCCTCGCAGGGGACGTACTCAGAGGGCCAACGCCTACGCTTCAGAAAACGCTTCGGCCACCTTCCGGGCCTCTCCTCCCCAGCCCCTCCCCAGCCCCTCCCCGACCCAACGGGGAGGCCCAGGCGGAAGCTGCCGCCCACCCGTCCACGCCGCAGGTGGCCCAGCGGGAGTGGGTGGGAAGGTGACCCCAGCCAGGCAGCTCAGATCTGGGAACTGGGGGCAGACCCCTCGAGGGCAGAACCCCCGCGCCCGGCCACTGCGCCAATGTGCTCAGGCCCTGTGGTCACAGCCGTGTTTGCAAAGGCTCGGGTCTGCGCTCAGACACAGCACAGGGCCGCCCGGTCGTCGTGAGAGGGAAACCCTGAGAGCCTGTCCTCACATCAGACCTGGGAAGGGGTTGGGTCTCGAGGAGGACAGCCTCAGACTCCACAGCCCAGCCCCTCCTCTGCTCTGATCTCACCTGACCCGCCAACACCTTCCTGGGATTTTCAGCTTCTGGGAACAAAGGTGCAAGCAAACAGAAAAGCCACTTTAAATCACAAAGGTCCTCTGAGAACATTTCCTCTCAAACCAGCTGAGCTGCGAGCCAGCCCGGCTAGTTCTAGCTGGCACCCCACGTCTCAGCCCTCCCACCAGCACCTGCTGGGTGCCCGGGCTGGCTCAGATGTTACAGAACCCACCTGCCAATTTTGGCAGGTTCGATCCCTGGGTCAGGAAGACCCCTGGAGGAGGAAATGGTAGCCCACTGCAGTATTCTTGCCTAGGAAATCTCATGGACAGAGGAGCCTGGCGGGCTACAGTCCATGGGGTTGCAAAGAATTGGGCACGACTAAGGGACTCACATACACACACAGTCCAAGAGCTGTCTGTGGCCGACTTCAGCAGGCATTTTCTCGTAGCAGCACCTCTTGCGTGGAGGAAATGCCGAGGGGAAGCTCCCCATCCTGGAGGGAGCAGGCTGAGTGTCCAGAACCTGTCCCCGTGGCACCCATGGCAGCAGGAAAGGGTGGGAAGCGGTGGGGGTCCCTCACCCCAACCGGGCGCTCACCCCTGCCACCTGTCCCACCTGACAGCCGCTGGGGCCCCACCCAGAGCCTGGGTGAACCCAAGGGAGGTGCCATGAGGCTGCCAGAGGCCACCCGGGCCGGGCGGGAGGACGCGGGCCACGCAAGGGCTGGCATCCATCAGCAACTGACCGAGTCAGGAACCACGCTCGCCTCCCCGACCCTCCCTCCAGGCTCACCTTCTTGTCTTCCTTGGTCTTCCGAACACTTCGATGGGGGCCGAAGATGTTCTGCACGCCAAGGGCCTTCCTGGCCCAGTCCCTGCGCTGGGCGCTGGGCGGGGGCTGGGCCGGGCTGCCCTCCAGGCGGTAGCGGTCGGCGGGGATCTTGCTCATGGGCGGCGGCAGCGTGCCGCAGTTGACGCTGGACCAGCCATCCGTGGAGTCGGTGTAAGACTCCTGGTCACTGACGTGCCCGCACTGCCCCTGCCGCAGCACGTGGACTGGGAGCCACCGCTGGCCGGAGCTGCTGCTGGGGCCCGCAGCGCCCCTCCGGGAGGGCGGGACCGGGCACCTCAGGGGGGCAGGGGGGCCCTCCGCGTGCGGAGCGGGCCCCAGGTGCTTACCGAGGTCCCGGCACCTGTCAGCCTGCAGGGCGGCCTCGAACGGGGGCCCCTCTGGGTCAAGACAGAAGGCCCCGTTCCAGGGGGCGGCCCAGGGCTGGGGGCCCCGCCCGCCCGTGCCCTCCCAGGCACCGCCGCCGGGGCCGTGCCTGCTGGAGGCGGCGCCCAGGTCCACCACGAGCACGCGGCTGCCCCTGTCCTCGGGGCTGAAGTTCCCGATGCCGCTGTCGCTGGTGCTGCTGGTGCTGGTGTTCTGGTGGGCGTCGGCGTCCCCGTCGGCGAAGGCCCGGGCCCGCACGCCCTCGATCAGCTCGCCCATGTCCCGGTAGAGCACCGAGATGAACTGCAGCACGGGCAGCGAGGACGCCGGGAACTCCAGGCAGCCGTTGGTGTCGGGGTCGGCTGTGCACTCAAACCCGAAACGCCGGGCGATGCCCTGGTGGATCTTGTGGCTGAACAGGTCGGGGTCCACCATGAACACATGGCAGGACGTCCGCATGATGCCGTCCTCCTCCCGCGCCAGGCTCCCGTCGTCACCCGCCTGCATGGTCACCAGCCCGAAAAACCTCCTGTCGTCCGGGCACACGGCGCTGAAGGCCAGCCTCTCGGCCGGGTAGCGGGCCAGCACGGCCGCCTTGTCCGTGCACAGCTGCACACAGTCGTGCATGACCTGCATGGCCACCAGTGAGTGGATCTTCTGCTCGGCCCGCAGGCGCCGCAGGCAGCCCCGAATGGCCTGCACGCTGTCTGACTCCAGGCTGCAGCCGGTGGACGGCAGCTCGATGGAGCCCAGGTAGCCCACCACCATGGCCACGTTGAGAATACTTGCATCCAGCCCAAAGTCCTCAGGAGCCTCCAGCCCCGAGCCGAAAGCAGAGCCGCGGCTCCCCACCTTGGGCGCCTCCTCCTTAGAAGGGGGGCTGGGATGCAGATGGCCTGCACTCTCGTGTGTGAGGTCACACCGGCCGGCAGCCGACTCGGAAAGCGACCTCTGCTTCAGCTTCAGGGGCTCTGAGCTGCTGGCTCGAAGGCCAGGGTTTTCAAAGAGCATGCTGAAAATCCCTCCCGACTGCATTTCCTCAACAACCCTCTCTGCCCTATTTATTCCTAAAGCCTTAGAGTCAAGCTTGGGCTTCAGCCAGCCTTTTCCTTCGTAAAAGCCGACCTCCTCGTCACTGGAGCAGGACTCCAGGTGGCCACCGCCCTCCGCGATCACCATGTGCAGGACCCCAGAGCATTTCCCGATTAACTTCACCACGTCTTCGTGGGACGCTTTCTTCACGTTGATCTCGTTGACGGCCAGGATCTGGTCGCCGGCGCGGAGGCCCGCGAGGTCGGCGGGGCTGCCCCTGAGGACACAGCTGAGCACGCAGGGCGCCTGGCCCGAGAGCGTGAAGCCGTAGCCGGCGCGGCCCCGGGCCACCTGCACGCTGCGCAGGCGCGGGGGCGCCGGGCCCCCCGCTCGGAACATGCCCGCCACACCCGGCGCATCGCTCACCGGGTCTGCCGGCCCATGGTGCAAGGCCGCCGGCAGCCAGCCTGGTCTCCTCGGAGGGGCGCCCTGCGGAGGAAGGAGAGAGAGCGGGTTGTTGAAGAGCGCACCCTGTGAGGCGAGCTTGCTCAGTCACGGACGCGCAGCTCCCGGCGCAGCCACCGCGGGGTCAACGCGCAGGAGGGGCGCGGTCCCTGTGCAGCCCGAGGGTCCCCGGGGGCAGGCCTGATGGCCCTCCGACCCCCACCTCGGCCCACCCCACTCCCGGTGTGAGGAGCACAGGGCTCCAGGACAGGCTGCCCCTCGGGTCTGGACGCGGAGAGCCGCGTCCTGGGACCCCCAGCGCTCCAGTGGGCCCCCACCCCGCCCTGGGGGCGCGGTGGAGCCCAGCGCGGAGCGGCCGCCCCTAGTCCAGCCTGGCTTCCATCACCACTGCCGTCCACACCAAGTCCGCCCCAGGAAGGGCTCTCCACTGGTTCTCTCTCACATCCGCAGCCGTCTCCCCAGTAGTTGATTTTGAACAACGTGAGGTGTGGAGAGAACACACCAGCCTGAAACAAGTCCTGCAGGATGGAGGCCACCCCACAGAACAGACGAGACAAGCAAGGGGGGCACGGGGATCTGCACTTAGTTGTCCCACGGGGACGACTGCACAGGGAAAAGGACTGCTTGTCACCAGAAACAAGCCCAGGCCGGGGTCCCCAAGGCCACCCCGGGGCCCAGCAGGGGGACGCGCAGGACTGGGCACATGAGTCCTCTCGGCTCCGACCCATCACAGCGGGAAGCTGCGAAGCAGAGCCGGCGACGGGAGAAGGCCCAGTGGGGGCAGGGGCGGGGTCCAGGGGAGACGGGCCCCAGCTTCCAGAACCCCGACCCGAGGACACACACGGACCCACAGAGACACGCGTCCCCAGGGAAGCTTGTCACAGACTCAGAGCCGGGGTTCTTACTGCGGGCCCCTCTGCTGGGCAGACACTCAATCCAGCCCCAGGGAGGAGGGTGTGAGCACAGACAGAACACAGCGGACCAGGGAGCCCCCATCCGTGCGGGTGCTGGGGGCCCTCCCGACACCCCAGCTCCTGGACGCCAGCCTCGCACGTGGGCCTCTCGGAGGACGGCAGTCAGGCCCGCTGGGAGGACCCCTCTCCTCACAAAACCCTTTAAAGATCACTTCCAAAAGCAACACACTCAGTAAATTATGCTGTGAAGATCCAAGATATAACAGAACATTTTTTTTAAAGAGTGTATGTTTTTTAAACAGTTGTTTTAACATCGTCAGAAGAAACTCTCAGGTCTGGGAAACAGTCTGCAGCAACAGAAGCCTGACATACAGTAACTGATGCGTCCACACCAAAGAAGGGGAAGAGCTGGGCAGAGTGGAGAGCATGCTATCACAGACTGCAAGCACAGCGTCAAGCACGACAGAACAATGCTCTGCAGCGTGCATGCTTGCTTATTCTATGATGAACAAAGAATAATTTATTACTAACTGAAAGTGGAAGTCGCTCAGGTCAGTTCAGTTCAGGTGCTCAGTCGTGTCCCACTCTTTGCAACCCCATGAATCACAGCACGCCAGGCCTCCCGGAGTTCACTCAGACTCACATCCATCGAGTCCATGATGCCATCCAGCCATCTCATCCTCGGTCGTCCCCTTCTCCTCCTGTCCCCAATCCTTCCCAGCATCAGAGTCTTTTCCTGAGTCAACTCTTCTCATGAGGTGGCCAAAGTACTGGAGTTTCAGCTTTAGCAACATTCCTTCCAAAGAAGACCCAGGGCTGATCTCCTTCAGAATGGACTGGTTGGATCTCCTTGCAGTCCAAGGGACTCTCAAGAATCTTCTCCAACACCACAGTTCAAAAGCATTAATTCTTCGGTGCTCAGCCTTCTTTACAGTCCAACTCTCACATCCATACATGACCACAGGAAAAACCATAGCCTTGACTAGACGGACCTTAGTCGGCAAAGTAATGTCTCTGCTTTTGAATATACTACCTACGTTGGTCATAACTTTTCTTCCAAGGAGTAAGCGTCTTTTAATTTCATGGCCACAGTCACCATCTGCAGTGATTTTGGAGCCCAAAAAATAAAGTCTGACACTGTTTCCACTGTTTGCCCGTCTATTTCCCATGGAGTGATGGGACCGGATGCCATGATCTTCATTTTCTGAATGTTGAGTTTTAAGCCAACTTTTTCACTCTCCTCTTTCATTTTCATCAAGAGGCTCTTTAGTTCTCTTCACTTTCTGCCGTAAGGGTGGTGTCATCTGCATATCTGAGGTTATTGATATTTCTCCCGATAATCTTGATTCCAGCTTGTGTTTCTTCCAGTCCAGCGTTTCTCATGATGTACTCGGCATAGAAGTTAAATAAGCAGGGTGACAATATACAGCCTTGACGTACTCCTTTTCCTATTTGGAACCAGTCTGTTGTTCCATGTCCAGTTCTAACTGTTGCTTCCTGACCTGCATACAGCTTTCTCAAGAGGCAGGTCAGGTGGTCTGGTATTCCCATCTCTTTCAGAATTTTCCACACTTTTTTGTGATCCACACAGTCAAAGGCTTTGGCATAGTCAAGAAAGCAGAAATAGATGTTTTTCTGGAAGTCTCTTGCTTTTTCAATGATCTAGCGGATGTTGGAAATTTGATCTCTGGTTCCTCTGTCTTTTCTAAAACCAGCCTGAACATCAGGATGTTCACGGTTCACGTATTGCTGAAGCCTGGCTTGGAGAATTTTGAGCATTACTTTATTAGCATGTGAGATGAGTGCAATTGTGTGGTAGTTTGAGCATTCT
>SJYG01000202.1:791904-805298 GCA_006410535.1 Litocranius walleri | reverse complement strand
TTGTGATCCACACAGTCAAAGGCTTTGGCATAGTCAAGAAAGCAGAAATAGATGTTTTTCTGGAAGTCTCTTGCTTTTTCAATGATCTAGCGGATGTTGGAAATTTGATCTCTGGTTCCTCTGTCTTTTCTAAAACCAGCCTGAACATCAGGATGTTCACGGTTCACGTATTGCTGAAGCCTGGCTTGGAGAATTTTGAGCATTACTTTATTAGCATGTGAGATGAGTGCAATTGTGTGGTAGTTTGAGCATTCTTTGGAATTGCCTTTCTTTAGGATTGGAATGAACACTGACCTTTCCTAGTCTTGTGGCCACTGCTAAATTTTCCAAATTTGCTGGCATATTGAGTGCAGCACTTTCACAGCATCATCTTTCAGGATTTGAAACAGCTCAACTGGAATCCCATCACCTCCACTAGCTTTGTTCGTAGTGATGCTTCCTGAGGCCCACTTGACTTCACATTCCAAGATGTCTGGCTCTAGATGAGTGATCACACCATCGTGATTATCCAGGTCATGAAGATCTTTTTTGTACAGTCCTTCCGTGTATTCTTGCCAACTCTTCTTAACATCTTCTGCTTCTGTTAGGTCCATACCATTTCTATCCTTTACTGAGCCCACTTTTGCATGAAATGTTCCCTTGGTATCTCTAATTTTCTTCAAGAGTTCTCTAGTCTTTCCTATTCTGTTCTTTTCCTCTATTTCTTTGCGCTGATCGCTGAAGAAGGCTTTCTTTTCTCTTGTTATTCTCTGGAACTCTGCATTCAGATGCTTATATCTTTCATTTTCTCCTTTGCTTTTCGCCTCTCTTCTTTTCACAGCTATTTGTAAGGCCTCCCCAGACAACCATTTTGCCTTTTTGCATTTCTTTTCCATGGGGATGGTCTTGATCCCTGTCTTCCATACAATGTCACGAACCTCATTCTATAGTTCATCAGGCACTCTATCTATCAGATCTAGGCCCTTAAATCTATTTCTCACTTCCACTGTATGATCATAAATCAAGGCAAATTAGAAGTGGTCAGACAAGAGATGGCAAGAGTGAACATCGACATTCTAGGAATCAGCAAACTAAAATGGACTGGAATGGGTGAGTTTAACTCAGATGACCATTATATCTACTACTGCGGGCAGGAATCCCTCAGAAGAAATGGAGTAGCCATCATGGTCAACAAAAGAGTCTGAAATGTAGTACTTGGATGCAATCTCAAAAACGACAGAATGATCTCTGTTCGTCTCCAAGGCAAACCATTCAACATCACAGTTATCCTAGTCTATGCCCCAACCAGTAACGCTGAAGAAGCTGAAGTTGAACGGTTTTATGAAGACCTACAAGACCTTTTAGAACTAACACCAAAAAAGATGTCCTTTTCATTATAGGGGACTGGAATGCTAAAGTAGGAAGTCAAGAAACACCTGGAATAACAGGCAAATTTGGCCTTGGAATGCAGAATGAAGCAGGGCAAAGACTAATAGAGTTTTGCCCAGAGAATGCACTGGTCATAGCAAACACCCTCTTCCAACAACACAAGAGAAGACTCTACACATGGACATCACCAGGTGGTCAACACCGAAATCAGACTGATTATATTCTATGCAGCCAAAGATGGAGAAGCTCTATACAGTCAACAAAAACAAGACCGGGAGCTGACTGTAGCTCAGATCATGAACTCCTTATAACCAAATTCAGACTCAAATTGTAGAAAGCAGGGAAAAAACCGCTAGACCATTCAGGTATGACCTAAATCACATTCCTTATGAAAGTCGCTCAGTCGTGTCCAACTCTTTGTGACCCCATGGACTATAAAGTCCATGGAATTCTCCAGGCCAGAATACTGGAGTGGGTAGCCTTTGCCTTCTCCAGGGGATCTCCCAACCCAGGGATCTAACCCAGGTCTCTCACATTGCAGATGGATTCTTTATCAGCTGAGCCGCCAGGGAAGCCCAAGAATGCTGAAGTGAATCGCCTATCCCTTCTCCAGTGGAGCTTCCCGACCCAAGGATGGAAGCAGGGTCACCTGCATTGCAGGCAGATTCTTACCAACTGAGCTAGGAGGGAAGCCCCAAATCACCACATTATTTAATATCTAAGTGATGCCAAATCAATCATTCAAATATGATGACTGGAATTAATGCCCATCACTGAAGGGGTGTTTCTCAGTCTGCCGTGCACTGTGCCCCACTCTCCCCACCGGATCTCCTAAAGGCGTGTGGGCTGAAGCACGCCCCAGAGCCCCCACGTCCAGATCCTGGAACCTGTCACCTCACAAGGCCAAGAGGGCCCTGCAGATGGGATGAGGGGAGGGTCCCAGGAGGGGGGGAGGGTCCCCTGGCTTCACGGGGTGGGGGAGGACGTGACCACAGGGTTGTTGTCAGAGGGAAGCAGGAGGTGGGAGTTGGAGAGAGGCCTTGATGAGGGCAGCAGAGAGCAGAGTGCTGGGCCTGGAAGGTGGGAGTAGGCCCCCGGGGGCCTCCGGGAGGGAGCAGCCCTCCCCCACGCGGGCTTCCCCAGAGACACTGATTCTGGACTCCTGGCAGCGCTGTTCTGGGAACTTTATAGTTGGGAAAACATGTGTGTAAGATGTCACTGTGATGTAGGTGTGACTGTTATCCCCATTTTGCAGATGAGGAAGCAGAGGCACAAAGAAGCAACTTGTCTTCAGCTGCAGAACTACTCAGCGTCAGAGGTGGGCTTGAACCTGCTGCTCTGGGCTTCCCTGCTCCCCACACAAAGGGCTTCCTAGAGGAAGCGGAGCAGTGCTGGGAGGAGACCAGCAGCAGATCCCTGCACCTCAAACCCACCCCCAGCACCACCCTTTCCCAGCAGGGACCTCCAGCCACCACCCTGGCTGCTGACACCAACACCCGCCAGGCACCGCCTCCCCCAGACACCCCTCGGGGACACACACACACACAGCCCCAGAAACACACGGGATGCACACTGACCACTCTGTGCCCCAGCCGCTCGTCCCCCAGAACATTCCAGCCCTGCTCCGCAGCCACTCCCGCGCACCTGCCGCCCCCAGCTGCAGGGCCCGAACCACCCGGGAAGACCACAGGCGGCTGCGCTCATCGAGGCCACCACTCAGCAGCGCCCTCGCCCAGCTTCCACCCTGAAAGGGCCCCTTTCCATGCCTGCCAGTGTCAGTAAGGCCTGTCACCTGTTCATCGGTGTCAGCAGCAGCCTGCCACGCGCTGGACGGGGCCAGACACAGGGCCGTCAGGAGGGAAGTTCCCCTCCTGCGAAGAGCCCTGGTCAGGGGTCCAGGAACCAGAGGCCCCCATAGCAGCAGCTTCTGAGGGCATCTGCAGCCCCGCCGGCAGCTCCCGGAGGACCCGGGAGGCACCCCCCACCACCGCACTCCCTGCAGATCGCCCGTCCCTGTCCCCTCTCCCTGAGGACCCGCTTCCTCTCTGAACGCAAAGCTTCCACGTGGGTGACCCCACGGCCTGACTGCCTGCTGAACTCTCTCCTAAGCGCCAACCCCATTTCCCAAGCTCTCAGCCACCTGTCACCCAAACACGATCCTGCCCCTACGCCCACCCAGCCACCCAGGCCCTGTCCCTTGTCCCCAGCACTTTCGTCCCCCTGATGCCCCACCCTGGGCCTTCTCCACGCCTCTGCTCACACCAGCAGCCCTGCTCAAGGTCACACATGTCCACCCACTCCTCCTTGGCCTCACGCTGATCCTGCAACCCGGAGACCCTGCTGCAGGGCGCCCCTGGCTGCCCCTCCTCTCCTACCCACAGCTGCTCCCGCCATCCCACATGCCGTGCCCACTCCAGTCCACTGGGCGTGAGCCCAGGAATGGTCCTGCCCGCCATGCTCCTCTCCAAAGTAACACTCGCAGCCCCAGGGCCCTCAGCACCCCTATCAACCCGGACACTCTCCCTCAACCATTCACGACCACCCAAACCCACCCGGGGGCCCGGCTCTCCCCTCCCTGTGGCCTGTCTCTTCCTTTACGGAGAAGACAAACCCCACCAGCCCACCCCGCTCTGACTAGCCCTCCCCTGGCAGGGCGCACCCTCCCCTCTCCTTCAGGCCAGCATCTCCCCTAGACCCTCAACACTGTCCCCAGCACCTCTGGGTGGGGGGACGGACACCACCTGCTGGGGTCTGAAAATATCCAAACCTCTCTGAACACGGAGGAAGTAAAGGCCTCGTTCCCCAGGGCCACGCTGCCACTCCCCTGGGCAGCTTCTTAAGGGCTCATCCGTACTAGGGGCCCAGCCCTTGGTGCCTCTGAACACCTCTCACACTGGCCACCAAGGACCACACGAGCCAGCCCGGCAGACATGCTGGGTCCTCTCCCTGAGCCGCTCAGCAGACTCAGCAGACTCAGCAGACTCAGCATGTGCACATCCCATCAGGCTCCTCTACGTGGCTTCCCTCCCCTCCCCCAGCAATCACGCCCACCCCAGGGAGGGTCTCCCACCTTCTGATCTCCACCTGCAACTCTTGGGCAAGTTCAAGGGCACTTATAAAGTCCATGGAATTCTCCAGGCCAGAATACTGGAGTGGGTAGCCTTTGCCTTCTCCAGGGGATCTCCCAACCCAGGGATCTAACCCAGGTCTCTCACATTGCAGATGGATTCTTTATCAGCTGAGCCGCCAGGGAAGCCCAAGAATGCTGAAGTGAATCGCCTATCCCTTCTCCAGTGGAGCTTCCCGACCCAAGGATGGAAGCAGGGTCACCTGCATTGCAGGCAGATTCTTACCAACTGAGCTAGGAGGGAAGCCCCAAATCACCACATTATTTAATATCTAAGTGATGCCAAATCAATCATTCAAATATGATGACTGGAATTAATGCCCATCACTGAAGGGGTGTTTCTCAGTCTGCCGTGCACTGTGCCCCACTCTCCCCACCGGATCTCCTAAAGGCGTGTGGGCTGAAGCACGCCCCAGAGCCCCCACGTCCAGATCCTGGAACCTGTCACCTCACAAGGCCAAGAGGGCCCTGCAGATGGGATGAGGGGAGGGTCCCAGGAGGGGGGGAGGGTCCCCTGGCTTCACGGGGTGGGGGAGGACGTGACCACAGGGTTGTTGTCAGAGGGAAGCAGGAGGTGGGAGTTGGAGAGAGGCCTTGATGAGGGCAGCAGAGAGCAGAGTGCTGGGCCTGGAAGGTGGGAGTAGGCCCCCGGGGGCCTCCGGGAGGGAGCAGCCCTCCCCCACGCGGGCTTCCCCAGAGACACTGATTCTGGACTCCTGGCAGCGCTGTTCTGGGAACTTTATAGTTGGGAAAACATGTGTGTAAGATGTCACTGTGATGTAGGTGTGACTGTTATCCCCATTTTGCAGATGAGGAAGCAGAGGCACAAAGAAGCAACTTGTCTTCAGCTGCAGAACTACTCAGCGTCAGAGGTGGGCTTGAACCTGCTGCTCTGGGCTTCCCTGCTCCCCACACAAAGGGCTTCCTAGAGGAAGCGGAGCAGTGCTGGGAGGAGACCAGCAGCAGATCCCTGCACCTCAAACCCACCCCCAGCACCACCCTTTCCCAGCAGGGACCTCCAGCCACCACCCTGGCTGCTGACACCAACACCCGCCAGGCACCGCCTCCCCCAGACACCCCTCGGGGACACACACACACACAGCCCCAGAAACACACGGGATGCACACTGACCACTCTGTGCCCCAGCCGCTCGTCCCCCAGAACATTCCAGCCCTGCTCCGCAGCCACTCCCGCGCACCTGCCGCCCCCAGCTGCAGGGCCCGAACCACCCGGGAAGACCACAGGCGGCTGCGCTCATCGAGGCCACCACTCAGCAGCGCCCTCGCCCAGCTTCCACCCTGAAAGGGCCCCTTTCCATGCCTGCCAGTGTCAGTAAGGCCTGTCACCTGTTCATCGGTGTCAGCAGCAGCCTGCCACGCGCTGGACGGGGCCAGACACAGGGCCGTCAGGAGGGAAGTTCCCCTCCTGCGAAGAGCCCTGGTCAGGGGTCCAGGAACCAGAGGCCCCCATAGCAGCAGCTTCTGAGGGCATCTGCAGCCCCGCCGGCAGCTCCCGGAGGACCCGGGAGGCACCCCCCACCACCGCACTCCCTGCAGATCGCCCGTCCCTGTCCCCTCTCCCTGAGGACCCGCTTCCTCTCTGAACGCAAAGCTTCCACGTGGGTGACCCCACGGCCTGACTGCCTGCTGAACTCTCTCCTAAGCGCCAACCCCATTTCCCAAGCTCTCAGCCACCTGTCACCCAAACACGATCCTGCCCCTACGCCCACCCAGCCACCCAGGCCCTGTCCCTTGTCCCCAGCACTTTCGTCCCCCTGATGCCCCACCCTGGGCCTTCTCCACGCCTCTGCTCACACCAGCAGCCCTGCTCAAGGTCACACATGTCCACCCACTCCTCCTTGGCCTCACGCTGATCCTGCAACCCGGAGACCCTGCTGCAGGGCGCCCCTGGCTGCCCCTCCTCTCCTACCCACAGCTGCTCCCGCCATCCCACATGCCGTGCCCACTCCAGTCCACTGGGCGTGAGCCCAGGAATGGTCCTGCCCGCCATGCTCCTCTCCAAAGTAACACTCGCAGCCCCAGGGCCCTCAGCACCCCTATCAACCCGGACACTCTCCCTCAACCATTCACGACCACCCAAACCCACCCGGGGGCCCGGCTCTCCCCTCCCTGTGGCCTGTCTCTTCCTTTACGGAGAAGACAAACCCCACCAGCCCACCCCGCTCTGACTAGCCCTCCCCTGGCAGGGCGCACCCTCCCCTCTCCTTCAGGCCAGCATCTCCCCTAGACCCTCAACACTGTCCCCAGCACCTCTGGGTGGGGGGACGGACACCACCTGCTGGGGTCTGAAAATATCCAAACCTCTCTGAACACGGAGGAAGTAAAGGCCTCGTTCCCCAGGGCCACGCTGCCACTCCCCTGGGCAGCTTCTTAAGGGCTCATCCGTACTAGGGGCCCAGCCCTTGGTGCCTCTGAACACCTCTCACACTGGCCACCAAGGACCACACGAGCCAGCCCGGCAGACATGCTGGGTCCTCTCCCTGAGCCGCTCAGCAGACTCAGCAGACTCAGCAGACTCAGCATGTGCACATCCCATCAGGCTCCTCTACGTGGCTTCCCTCCCCTCCCCCAGCAATCACGCCCACCCCAGGGAGGGTCTCCCACCTTCTGATCTCCACCTGCAACTCTTGGGCAAGTTCAAGGGCACCACAAACTCAACAGTCAAAGCAAACCCCCTTCCCCAAACCCACCCCCTCTCAGTGACTGGCCTGCCACCAGCTCAGTCGCATAGCAGGGGGGGAAGGGGGGTGGCCAACACAAGTGGGGGCTCCCAGAAAGACTCCCAAGACCCTGATCAGGACACGTGGAGAGTCACAGATGCATTTCAACTGCAGAGGAAGGAACTCTTCTGAATGCATTCTATGAACCAGTACCGCCCTGATACCAAAACCAGACAAATATATCACAAGAATAAAAAATTAAAGGCCAATATCACTGATGAACACAAATGCAAAAATCCTCAACAAAATATTAGCAAACTGAATCCACCAACACGTTAAAAGGGATCGTACACCATGATCGAGTGGGATTTATCCCAAGGATGCAAGGATTTTTCAGTATCTGCAAATCAATCATTGTGATAGACCACACTAATGAATTGAAGAATAAAAACAATATGATCATTCCAATAGACACAGAAAAAGCTTCTGACAAAATTCAACATCCATTTATGATTTAAAAAAAAAAAAAAACTCTCCAGAAAATAGGCATAGAGAGAACCTACCTCGATATAATAAAAGTCATATATGACAAACTCACAGCTAAGATCGTACTTAGTGGTGAAAAGCAGAAAGCATTCCCTCTAAGATCAGGAGCAACATAAGGATGCCCACTCTCACCACTTTTATTCAACATTGTCTTAGAAGTCCTAGCCACAGCAATCAGAGAAGAAAAAGAAATAAAAGAAATCCAAACTGGAAAGGAAGACGTAAAACTTTGCAGATGATATGATACTATACTGAGAAAATTCTAAAGATATCACCAGAAAACTGGAGCTCATCAGTGAATTGATAAAGTTGCAGTATACAAAATTAGCACACAGAAACCTGCATTACTATCCACTGACAATGAACTGCCAGAAAGAGAAGCTAAGGGAACAGTCGCACTCACCATCACATCAGAAGGAATGATAGCTGCCAATAGACCTGCCTAAGGAGGTAAAAGGCCCGCACTCAGAGAACCACAGACAGCAGGGAAAGAGAAGGGAGGCCACACAGACAGACGGGACACAGGCCGTGCTCAAGACTGGAGGGACGAGCACTGAAAGTCTCCATGCTATGCAATGTAGCCTACAGTTTCAGTGCAATCCCTGTTAAAATGCCAAAGGCGTTTTTCACAGAAATAAAACACGTTTAAATTCTCTATTGAAACAGACAAGACCCTGAATACCCGAAACAATCTTAAGAAAGAAGAACAGAGCTGGAGGACTCACACCCCTTGACTTCAGATTACACTACAAAGCTACCAGAATCAAAACAGCATGGTGCTGGCACGAAAGCTGGCACACAGATCAACGGAGCAGGACAGCGGGCCCAGAAAGCACCACACACACTCACGGCCACAGCAAAGGATGGAAGAACACACAGTGGAGAGAAGAATCCCTTCAGCAGGGCGGAAATGACTGGAGAGCTTCAGTGGATGAAATTAGAACATTCTCTTAAACCACATTCAAAAACAAGCTCAAAAAGGATTAAAACCCTAAATGTCGGGCCAGAAACCATAACACTCCTACCTGAAAACATAGGCAGAACACTCTTTAACATAAATCATAGCAATATTTTTAATCTGTTTCCTTAGCAAAGGAAATAAAAGCAAAAACAAACAAATGGAGCCTAATTAAACTTAGAAGCTTTTGCACAGCAAAGGAAACTATTGACAAAATGAAAAGATAACCTACTGAATGGGAGAAAATATTTGCAAATGATATGACCAGTAAGGGGTTAATATCCAAAATATACAAACAGCTACTACAACTTAACATCAAAAAAAAAAAAAAATCTGATTAAAAAAGCGGGTGGAAGACCCGAGTAGACATTTTTCCAAAGAAGTGCAGACAGCTAACAGGCACGCAAAAAGAAGCTCAGTGCTGCTAGTCATCAGGTAAGTGCGTCAGCCACGGTGAGACACACCTCACGCCTGTCAGAACGGCCACCACAGAAAAGGACACGAATGGCAATGTCGGCGAAGGCGTGGAGGAAAAGGAGCCCTCGCGCACTGCTGGCCGCAGTGTGAATCGGGGCGGCCACTGTGGAAAGCAGCATGGAGGCTGCGCCAGAAACAGACACTGGATTCCCGTGCGACCTGGCCTTCCCCCCGGGCATGCGAAGGCGGAGGCGGAGGCGGCGCAGTCGTGCCCCTCTCTGCGCCCGCACGGGCTGCCCATGGGATTCCCCGGGGCAGAATCCTGGAGTGGGGAGCCTCTCCCCCCTCCAGGGGGGTCTTCCCGACCCAGGAACTGAACCCAGGTCTCCTGCGTTGCAGGCAGATTCCTTACCAACTGAGCTACCAGGGGAGCCCTCCTGGGTATATAACCCCCCCAAAAAAACTCTAACTCAGAAAGATACATGCATCCCCATGTTCATAGCAGCACTGTTCACAATAGCCAGAACAGAGAAGCAAACTAAGTGTCCAGCAACAGACAGACAGATGAGGAAGATGTGGTGACTACACGCAATGGGACACCGCTCGGTCCTTGAGAGCAGAAGCCTGCCGTCTCAACAGCGCGGACGGCCTCGGAGAGGAGACACAAGTGAAATAAGTTAGCGAGAGACCGATGCTTACCACCTACATGTGGAATACCATTCACATTAGAATGTCACTATATGTGGAATCCATAAAATACAATGACCAGTGATTATAACAAAAAAGCAGCAGACACAGAGCACAGAGCGGCGGCTCCCAGGGAGGAGAGGAATGGGAAGGGGCAACAAGAGGCGGAGGACTGGGAGGCACAAGCTATTATGTATAAAATAGCTACAAAAATGCTTCTTGCAGCACAGGGAATATACCCAGTATTTTAAAATAACTATGAATGGACACCACCTTTAAAATTGTGACTCACTGTACTGTACACCTGTAACTTACATGACTTTGTACATCAACTATACTTTGACTAAATAAATAATTTGCCCTGCAAAAAGCAAAACAAAAAAGATGCAGCCTCAAGCAAAGGTCATCACAGACAAGGAACAACCGTGCAGAGTCTGCAAAAATCCACAAATAGCCCAGGCCAGAAGGACAGTCCAGGGCCGCGACCACAGTGGAGCGGGGCACCGTCAGAAAGGGAGAGGCCAGGCAGACGGGCCCAGGGAAGCCGGGGATGGGCTCAGCGACAAGCCTCTCCTCTTGTCTGTCACTGAATTGCCCGTAAGGCAGCATGGAAGGGGTTCCCAAACGTGTATTGTGTATTTGCGGTTGGATGACTTAAATTGTAGATTATGTGGAAACACAAAATTATCCCTGGAGAACCTTAGAGGGAACTGAAATCAAAGCCAGGCTTTAGCTTTTGGTGGGATATTTGACCTCATTTGACTTAAAAAATAAAAAAGGGTGAAAGGAGAGAAAGAAACTGGAAGAAACGGCAGAGGGATCCTATAGGAGTTGCTCACAGTTCCTCACAAGTGCCAAGCCACAGGTGAGCCACCATCTCCGGGGTGCCTGCAACAGGCTGCATCTGCACAGCAGCTGGTCACCACGGGGACAGGCAACACGCTCCAGTTACAGGCAGACGGGCGGAGGGGCAGACGGGCGGAGGGGCAGACAGGCGGAGGGGCAGATGGATGGGGAATGGGGCGGTGGATGGGAGAATGCAGGGATACATGGATGGCTGGGGAGGATGAGGGAAAGGAGGGGGAGGAACGGGTGGGGGCACTGCTGGCAGAATGGAAGAAAAAGTGGATGTGTGATGGACAGCGGACGGAGGAAGGGGTGGAGGAGAGGATGGACGGGGAGACGGATGAACACGTGGATGTGTGGCGGATGGGGGACAGAGGAACGGACGGGGCAGGAGTAAATGAACAGAGGGACAGATGGGGAGACAAATGAATAAATGGACGTGTGGATAGGGGATGGACGGGGCACGCAGGAATGGATGCATAGGTGGGTGGACAGACACAGGATCAGAGAGTGGGTGAGCAGGGGGTGGAGACTGGGTGGGTGGAGGGACTGAGTTCATTAGTGGTGGCCACAGTTTGCCCAATAACATCTGCTTGCCTGCTGCTGCTGCTAAGTCACTTCAGTCGTGTCCGACTCTGTGCGACCGTATAGACGGCAGCCCACTAGGTTCCTCCGTCCCTGGGACTTTCCAGGCAACAACACTGGAGTGGGCTGCCACTTCCTTCTCCAGTGCATGAAAGTGAAAAGCGAAAGTGAAGCCGATCAAGGCGTGCCCGACTCAGCCTAGTTGGTCCAAAAATTAATGGGCCTTTTCCCAGAGCTGCAGACAGACAAGGGCCTCTCAGAGCCTGCTCCAACACCACAGCTCAAAAGCGTCAATTCTTCAGCACTCAGCCTTCTTCACAGTCCAGCTCTCAAAGCCATACACGACCACAGGATCCTGCCAGTCCATTCTGAAGGAGATCAGCCCTGGGATTTCTTTGGAAGGGATGATGCTAAAGCTGAAACTCCAGTACTTTGGCCACCTCATGCGAAGAGCTGACTCATTAGAAAAGACTCTGATGCTGGCAGGGATTGGGGGCAGGAGGAGAAGGGGACGACAGAGGATGAGACGGCTGGATGGCATCATGGACTCGATGGATGTGAGTCTGAGTGAACTCCGGGAGTTGGTGATGGACAAGGAGGCCTGGTGTGCTGCGATTCGTGGGGTCGCAGAGTCGGACACGACTGAGCGCCTGGACTGACTGACTGACAGACAGACAAGAGCCTTCCCTTTTGAAGAGTCCGTGGAGCGCTTAGCAGGGTGAGTGACAAAGCCCCCACCTGCAGAGAGAATGTCCTTGCGCAAAGGATGAGGCCCTGCCAGCAGGTGTCTGAGTGCTGGCCCCGCACGCAGGCCAGCCACCAAGTGGGGGCCGCGGCTGAGTGTTCAGCCCGGGGCACGCCACGGCTCTCAGGGATAGCTGTGCCGTCGACGCCCCCACCAGGACTTCAACTGTGGCAGCTGTGAAAGGTGAGGCGGTCAGAAGAGGCAGATGTCCAGCATGGCCGCTTGAGTGTGATGGTCGAGCGCGGGGAGGAATGTGAGTCCGCGGCCGCCTGCACCGGCCATCAGGAGGGCCCGCCCGGGGCAGAGGCCCCTCTCAGCAGGGCTGAGCCCAGGCCCCACGTACACGCTGTCAGAGGCACAGACTGAATCCACCGGACAGACAGACAGGAGTGCTGCGGGCAGTGCCCCCAGACCCACCGTCCACTCTCCGGCCGGTGGCCACAGCTGGGGCCTGCCGGGCTCCCCACCCCCACCCCGAAGGACTTCTCAGCCTCTGCAGAAAAGAAGGACGGACTCTTTTTAAAAGGCCCTCTGGTCAGGCAGCGTCTCCCGAGTGCAGAATCACACCCTCCCCTGAAAGCCAGAGGCATGAAAACAGCTCTGCTGATAGCTGTCTGCCCACGTTCACCTCACATCCGCCCCACAAACTCGGAGGAGGCCTTTGCCGGGCAGATCTGTTCTAGGAAGTGGACAAGAGATATGGGGCTCAGCCAGGGGAAGTTCATCCTGAGGAACCCATTTTTTGGGGGGAGCCTGTCCTGGGGGAGCCGTCCTGGGGGTCCACCTTCTGGCTGTGCCAAACAGCTGAGACGGCACAGCAGGCCACTCCAGTCAGGCCCCTGGACGCTGGGGGCCCAGCCAGGCCATGTCCTGTACAACGGAGACCCCAGAGCACCTTTCCTGGGGGGCACTGAAGGCCAGGCTCACTCTAAGTCTTCCACCGTCTGAGGAGCCACAGGGCCTGGTGGATAAGAGGGGACCCCATGCAGCTCCCCAAGGGCAACAGCTGGCTTAAGCCCCTCACCCCTACACCAGCCTCGCCTGCACCCTCCACTCTGCAATGTCCCTCGCAGACCACCTGCCCTCCACAGGGCCCAGCACCAGCCCCGAAGGCAGTTGCTGTACAGGAGTGGGGACACACGGCTGTGCAGACGTGCGGGTGTGCAGGAGTGGGGACACGTGGGTGTGCGGACACGCGGGTGTGTGGACGTGCGGGTTGTGGATGTGCAGGTGTGCAGATGTGTGGGTGTGGGGACGTGCAGGTGTGGGGACACGCAGGTGTAGGGATGCGTGGGTGTGGGGGTGTGCAGGTGTGTGGACGTGCGGGTGTGCGGACGTGCGGGTGTAGGGGTGCGCGGGTGTGGGGACGTGCGGGTGTGGGGACGCGCGGGTGTGGGGACGCGCGGGTGTGGGGGCGCGCGGGTGTGGGGGCACG
>SJYG01000202.1:659618-790499 GCA_006410535.1 Litocranius walleri | reverse complement strand
CGGGTGTGGGGACGTGCGTGTGTGGGGATGTGTGGGCATGGGGGTGTGCGGGTGTGGGGACGCGCGGGTATGGGGACGTGCGGGTGTGGGGACGTGCGTGTGTGGGGACGTGCATGTGTGGGGATGTGTGGGCATGGGGGTGTGCGGGTGTGGGGGCGTGTCGGTGTCTGGATGCGTGGGTGTGGGGGCGTGTCGGTGTCCGAATGTGCGGGTGTGCGGGTGTGGTGGGAGGGCTCTCCATCCAGGTCGTGTGCCCCCTGGAGTGGGAGGAAGTGCTCCGCCAGCCCCAGCACCGGCAGCACGCAGTGTTAGGATTTAATGACTTCAGCCCACAAAGGCTAAGTTTTCTACAAAGAACAGATATGACCTTTGCCGTGAGAAAAACAGCTGACTGAAAAGGGTCCGGGTTTTGACGCCAGGCCCCGTCCTCAGCCACACCCAGCCCCCAGTCGCACACAAAGGAGTGCGGCTTCTCTGCAGCCCCAGGTCGGTTCTGCCCCACCGAGGCTCGGGGACCCGCCCTGCTGTGGGGTCTCAGGAGACATTGAGTGAGCTGGGGGTCGCAGGAAAGCAGGTGCCAGGGCAGGGGGTGGGCTACCCCCTCACGTCTGTCAACCGCAATCTGGACCAGCACCAGCTCAGAAAGGAGGGGGAGGGAGTGGCGGGCGCCACACAGGTGAAACCTGGAGGAAGCCCGCTCGGGCACATTCCCAGGCCCCCGAGAAGGAAGTGGCAGCCTGCCTCACTCCGTCCCCAGACCCCGGCACCTCATCACCCTGGAGACCCGAGCCAGCCTGACACCTCCAACAACGGCTGCCGGCCCAACCACCCAGCCAGGTGGGCCTTGTGCAGACCCCACCCCAGGGTCCCTGCAATCATCCAAACTGAGAGCCATGGGGGCCGTGGGGGCAAGGCAGGGGGCCAGGGCCACGCGCCCCTCTCCGCTCAGGTCACCTGCCTCTTCCGAGTCCTGACCTGGACCCTGAGGGGTGTCCTGAGGCTCAAGGGCCAGAGCAGGCTGACATGCTCCTATCCAGGGGGAGGACCCCGCCAGGTGTCAGATCACAGGCCGGGAACCTGCGTGGGAGTGTACAGGGTCGGACGTTCACACACGACGCACCCAGGAAGCCCTAGGCTGAGATCCATTAGCCTGAGTCCAGGTCACAGCGGAGAGAGGGGACCTCGAGCTGCAGGCTCGCCTGACGCACGCGCGCCGCTCCCGCAGGCGGGGCTGCCCCCCCACACCTGCCGCAAGCTGGCCAGGCGGCCTCTGGACTCCAGCGCATCCTGGCCCTTCGGCCCGACCCCCCCACAGGCCCCAGTGTGCCCGCTGCTACCCCCGCCCCCCGCCTCCCCTGTGCACGACGCAGGCCTGGCGCACGGGGTGTCCGCTGGAAGCCGCCGGGGGTGGGGAAAGCGGTAAAAGATGGGCTGGCTGGCCCTCACCGGCAGGAGCCCACACAGAGGAGGGCTGGTCTCAGCGAGCTCCGCTGGAGAGAGCACCACGGAGGGTTCATGGGAGGCCCCCAAAGGTCTCAGGAAAGCGCTGTCCGTGGAAACCCTGCAGTGAGAGCTGAGTCACAGGGAGGACAGAATGAAAGCGGGGTGCCAGCCCCCCAGATCCTACCGGCGGGAGGCGGGCTGAGGGAGCAACTCAACCGTAAGCGTGTGCGGTCCTCGCGAGGCGGGAAGGCGGAGCGCCAGTGTCCCCGGACCTTCGGATGGGGGAGCTTCCAGCAGGTCGGGGCTGTGCCCAGGACGCCTGCACATCGCTTCTGAGGAGCGTCGAGGAGCTCATCCCGGGTATGTCCCAACACCACTTAACACTGAGGGGCAGGGGCTGGGCGCCAGTCTCTTTGGCACAGGTCTAGGAAGGAGAGGAGGGGCGCCCCCGGAGCGGCACTCAAGGAACCACCGCTGGACAGCCTCCTGCGCGAGTCTTGGGGGGCGTGTGTCCTGCCTGTGGGAGGCATGAGTCACTGGGGCTGCGGGCTGGACAGACAGGCGGCCTCCCAGGGGCCCCAGTGACTCTGCCCGCGGTCACCCGCTCTGGCAGGCCCCTTCCCCAAGGGCGGGCTCCACGAAGGCCCCCTTCAAACCAACCAAACATGCAGATGTGAGGCGAGGTCGCTTTCAAAGGCTCCCCTGCTCACCCCTCCCTCACTTGCTCCGAGGACGGTCAGCTGCGAGGCGCTGAGCTGCCCTCAGAAGCTGCCCACGCGGCAAAGAAGGCCCGTGGTGCCAGCCAGCAAGGCCGCGAGGCCCGCCAGCGGTCACACGAGTGACCCGGGACATGGATGCTCTGAGGCCACCAAGCCTCGTGACGGTGAGCTTGGTCCTCCACACCACTCCTGGTCGCCACCCGGCACCAACCTCGTGAGAGCCGGCAAGGGGCGGTCAGCTCAGCTGCAGCAGGCTCCTGACCGAGGGGCTGGGGGGCATAAGACACTAGTCTGCAGGGGCGGCCTGCCCAGGCAGCAGGAGCTGATGTGCCACCTAATCCCAAATCGGGAAAGGAGTGTGTCAAGGCTGTATATTGTCACCCTGCTTATTCAACTTCTACGCAGAGAAACATTGGACTGGATGAAGCACAAGCTGGAATCAGGATTGCCGGGAGAAAGGTCAATAACTTCAGATACGCAGATGACACCACCTTTATGTCAGAAAGTAAAGAAGAACTAAAGAGCCTCTTGATGAAAGTGAAAGAGGAGAGTGAAAAAGTTGGCTTAAAATTCCACATTCATAAAATTAAGATCATGGCATCCGGTCCCATCACTTCATGGTAAATAGGTGGGAAAACAATGGAAACAGTGTCAGACTTTATTCTGGGGGGCTCCAAAATCACTGTAGATGGTGACTGCTACCATGAAATTAAGAAGCTTACTCCTTGGAAGAAAAGTTATATCCAACCTAGGCAGCATATTAAAAAGCAGAGACATTACTTTGCCAAAAAAGGTCCGTCTAGTCAAAGCTATGGTTTTTCCAGTAGTCATGTATGGATGTGAGAGTTGGACCATAAATAAAGCTGAGCGCCCAAGAATGATGCTTCTGAACTATGGTGTTGGAGAAGACTCTTCAGAGTCCCTTGGACTTTAAGGAAATCAAACCAGTCTATCCTAAAGGAAATCAGTCCTGAGTATTCATTGGAAGGACTGATGCTGAAGCGGAAGCTCCAATCCTTTGGCCACCTGATGCGAAGAACTGACTCACTGGAAAAGACCCTGGTGCTGGGAAAGATCAAAGGCGGAGGAGAAGAGGCGACAGAAGAGGAGATGGCTGGATGGCATCACCAACTCGACGGACATGACTGAGAGTAAGCTCTGGGAGTTGGTGAAGGACAGGGAGGCCTGGCGCGCTGCAGTCCATAGGGTCGCAAAGAGTCTGGCACAACTGAGTGACTGACCTGAATCCAGCACATGGATGCTGTCACGTGATTTTTCCCCATTCCTGCTACAGACACACACGAACAGCACGGTGCTGACTGCGAAGCAGCAACGCACCGATGAAGCATTCTTCCCTCAAACCTAATCTGTGAGGAGCTGACTAAGGGAATCATGCTGCATAAACCGAGATAAACGGACTGGAAATGGGGGAAATCAGCTAATAAAAGCTATCACTATCAGATGACGACCTGGTCAATCAGCGTCTCATCGTCCCGTTTCACAGAGGAAGAAATCAAGGCTCAGGCTCCTTGCCTGCAACCGTGACCAAAGACGAGAGTCAGGGTTCAACTTGGGGGGACTGACTTCAGTTTGGGCTCTTAACCCTGGCTGCCCCCCTTTTTACATCAGCATGCAAGCAAACGCCAGTGTAGAAGCTGGCCTCCCCTGAAGCATTCTTGCTAACAAAAATTATCCACCTACTTCTCAAATAGCCTGTCTCGATTCCTAGGGAGCTTCAACTCCCACGTCCGAACATTAAGTCCAGGAAGCAGGACAGCAGCTCCCCAGATCATTGGGACACACGGCTGTTGAATAAGTTATGATGGACTGACAGCATGCAGCATGTAAAGCGTTCCAGCTTTGCATTTGTGAGGGTTCTTTTTAAAGGTCAGTTTTTAAGGTTTTAATACTTTAAGCCCAGAGATACTAAGAGGCCAGGCTGCAGAGACGTGGAGCGGATGCCCTGGGTCGGTCCTTGGGGGGCAGGTCCATCTCAGCTCAGCAAGAGCCGCGTCCACAAGGGATGCAGATGTGTGTACCTACAGAGATTCATGACAGTACCTGGCAGAAAGGAACAAAAGTCTGTAAAGCAATTATCCCTAAAAAAAACAAACCGCGAAACAGTGAAGTAGCTCTTGGAATTAGGAGATACAGCAAATATAAACAGTTAGGGAAGAGGAGACAAAAATAAGAGAGAGAGGCAATGGAAGACTGGCAGACCTAAGAGCACAAAGCACCTCAGGGAAATGCAAGCACGGTCATCACTCACGGCCTGATGATGCTGAAGCGAGAGCGAAGGCGGAGTGCCCAGCCATGTCCGACTCTGCGACCCCATGGACTGCAGTTCCCCATTCCTGCTACAGACACACACGAACAGCACGGTGCTGACTGCGAAGCAGCAACGCACCGATGAAGCATTCTTCCCTCAAACCTAATCTGTGAGGAGCTGACTAAGGGAATCATGCTGCATAAACCGAGATAAACGGACTGGAAATGGGGGAAATCAGCTAATAAAAGCTATCACTATCAGATGACGACCTGGTCAATCAGCGTCTCATCGTCCCGTTTCACAGAGGAAGAAATCAAGGCTCAGGCTCCTTGCCTGCAACCGTGACCAAAGACGAGAGTCAGGGTTCAACTTGGGGGGACTGACTTCAGTTTGGGCTCTTAACCCTGGCTGCCCCCCTTTTTACATCAGCATGCAAGCAAACGCCAGTGTAGAAGCTGGCCTCCCCTGAAGCATTCTTGCTAACAAAAATTATCCACCTACTTCTCAAATAGCCTGTCTCGATTCCTAGGGAGCTTCAACTCCCACGTCCGAACATTAAGTCCAGGAAGCAGGACAGCAGCTCCCCAGATCATTGGGACACACGGCTGTTGAATAAGTTATGATGGACTGACAGCATGCAGCATGTAAAGCGTTCCAGCTTTGCATTTGTGAGGGTTCTTTTTAAAGGTCAGTTTTTAAGGTTTTAATACTTTAAGCCCAGAGATACTAAGAGGCCAGGCTGCAGAGACGTGGAGCGGATGCCCTGGGTCGGTCCTTGGGGGGCAGGTCCATCTCAGCTCAGCAAGAGCCGCGTCCACAAGGGATGCAGATGTGTGTACCTACAGAGATTCATGACAGTACCTGGCAGAAAGGAACAAAAGTCTGTAAAGCAATTATCCCTAAAAAAAACAAACCGCGAAACAGTGAAGTAGCTCTTGGAATTAGGAGATACAGCAAATATAAACAGTTAGGGAAGAGGAGACAAAAATAAGAGAGAGAGGCAATGGAAGACTGGCAGACCTAAGAGCACAAAGCACCTCAGGGAAATGCAAGCACGGTCATCACTCACGGCCTGATGATGCTGAAGCGAGAGCGAAGGCGGAGTGCCCAGCCATGTCCGACTCTGCGACCCCATGGACTGCAGCCCTCCAGGCTCCTCTGTCCATGGGACTCTCCAGGCAAGAACACTGGAGTGGGTTGCCATTTCCTTCTCCAGGGGATCTTCCTGACCCAGGGATCAAACCCAGGTCTCCCACATTGCAGGCAGACGCTTTAACTTCTGATCCACCAGGGAAGCCCCAAAAGGACGTGGAATTCCAAAAGTAACGTAAAGCTGAAGACGTACAGCGATGCTGATGCCATACTTACCGCCTAAAGAGAGGCTAGGACACCAGCTTTAAACTCATCCAGCTCCATTTCTCTCCATGAGAGTCTGTCTTACACTGTGCTTTCTCTTCCCTCCAGGGGACGGTGAGCGAGGCTCAGCTACAGAGGAGGCGGACCACGGAGCCTGCGAGCGCCCGCAGCACGCAGAGCAGAAGGGCCCCAGGAACCGGACACCTCCCGGGCGGCCTGAATATTTCATCACCGTCCCCGGCGCCCCTGCTACACCAGTCCTCACCCAAGCCGCCCAGCTCGCCAGCCCTCTGCCGTTTCTCCAAGCGGAGAAGAGAGTCTAGACTTAGCAGAAAAGACACTTTTAAATCACAAAGGTCCATGTTACTGGCTCAGATGTGTTTGTATTACATCTTTCTGATTCTGATGCTATATAAAGTTTACATCGTGAAAAATCCACATGATAACCAGTGAAGAGAAGCAAATGCTTGTGATCTCTCTTACCTAAAAGAAAAAAATAAAAGTGTGAAACACTGCAAATCAGCTATGCCTCAACAAAAAATTTAAGTTAAAAAACAATTATTTTTTAAACCTTAGACCTCCGACGAGCAGGTGCCGCCGGTTGGGCTGGCACAGGCACTGAGGGGCCAGACTCCTGCAGCTCAGAGGACACGAAGATCCCCTGCTGTTGCCAGGCATCCGTGTCCATAGTCACTGCTCCTGAGCACACGGGCGTCACTGGGCACCAGGGACCCTCTGCTAGCCCCGGGCACTGCGCTCCAGTGTGCTGGGCATGATGGAGACACGGGGACCCTCTGCTAGCCCTGGGCGCCGTGCTCCAGTGTGCCAGGCGTGATGGAGACACAGAGATGTGTGCGCTCTGGAGTAAGTCTTTGACTTCTGCCACAACAAAAACACTCTCTACACACGAAGAAATTTCATAAAAGTCTCAATTAAGGAAAGAAGCAGCTTCGCAGAAGGCAGGCAGCCAGGCAGCCAGACATGCAGGTGGGAGCCAGCAGGGCTGATCCGGCCAAGGTGGGGGCGGGGCTGCTGGCACCCACAGGAGCTCACACCTGCGGGCCCAGCCCAGATGCTCCCAGGGCCCCGCCCAGGCCTCAGTGCCACCCAAGCAGACCCAGCGTCAGCACCCACGGCCGTCCTGCGCGCTCACTCACTCGGCCAGGGGCCAGGGGCCCCTGCGGCGGCAGTGCGCACGTCAAGTGACCAGTGATGGCCCGCCCTCCGGGGCCAGCCACCCTGAGGGACAACAGGCCAATGCGACCACACGCGGGCGTTGGGGGCACGGGAGGCCCCGTAGCCCTGACCCCGTTTGTTTTAAAAGCTGCTCTTTCCAGAACCTCCCCCCACCTCCCTCCGCCGCTCCCTGGCTCAGTCTGCCCCGTTCCTCCCCGAGACCCTCTCAAGCCTGCCCACCCACCACGTGACAGCTGTAAGAAGCAGCAGAAATATCAGCTTGGGTCCATGTGCCACAAGGTCAGGACACGTGGAGGCCGTGAACCCAGAGGCCCTGACTCCAGAAGCACCACGCCAACGGGCAGCCCCCTCGCTCCCACCTGGCCCCCCGACAGCCAGGCCTGAGTGGGAGGCGGGTCCAAAAGCGGGTGCCGACCTCCTCCAGCCGTCGTGGGCAGACCCCACCCGCCAGCTCCGGGCTGGCTCCGGGCATCAGCCTGGCCGTAGCTGGCTGGGGAAAAGCGAGCAGGACGGGCAGCAGCCACAGCACCTCAGGGCCCCCAGCTGACGGGACTGCAGGAGTATTCCGAATCCAGAAACAAAATCCGGCTCAATAATCTTGAACTACTGGAGGCTAAGCCGTCTCAGCTTTCCCTTCCCATTATTCTCTGACGTTCCCTTTTTATCTCTGCTTGGTGTCTATTCCTGTTTGTGGTTTTTAAACCTGGCAAAGGAAGGATGTAAATGAAGTTACTCGGCTTAGCAAATAAATATGAAGGACATTCAGTTAAATTTGAATTTCAGATAAAAAGACAAATAACTTTTTACTCAAAGCAGGCCCCAAATGTTGCCTGGCAGGTTTTATCTGACGAATCTAAGTACGAAGAGGGCCCCGTTTCAGGCCTCCTGCAGGACACTGCCCCCCGCCTGCTGCAGGACACAAGAGGGAAAAGCCACGGAGCGCGCACCGTCCCAACTCTGTTTCCTTCAGCAGGGCGGACGGGCGCCTTCTGCGGCCTGCGTCTCTCTCGGGCGCTCTCAGGGAGACACAGGGTCCCCAGTGCCCACAGGAACCCACCCAGGAGGCACGGGCGCAGCAGGGCATGTGGCGGGAGGCACGTCTCCACCCTCCTCCGCCTCCACCCACCCCTGCCTGCGACCCCACAGGGCTCCTCACGTCCCAGGTCCAGGGTGTGCTGGGCTGACAGTGGCCCCAAAGTCGTGAGGTCTAACGCCCAGGGCCTGGAAGTGTCCCAGCGGGAAAGGGCCCTGCAGATGGGCCTGTGGGCAGGTTCTGAGAGAAGGAGGTCGTGCTGGCTACCCACGGGCCTCCGTGCCATCACACGTGTCCTTGTGAGGGGGGCAGAGGGAAAGGGGGCCCGGGGAGGCCACGTGAAGACGGAGGCGGGCCCTGGGGCCCCAGGAGCCTCTGGAGGGCGTGGGCGTGCACAGGCGCTGCCCACACCTCCAGGCAGGCATCTGCACCCAGAAGAGTGAGAATAAACCTCCACCTCTGAGGCCCCCAGTTGCTGGGACTTTGTTACGGCCGCGGGGCTCAGGGGCCTCCCTGGCCCCCGCTGCTCACCCCCACGGTGCGGAGCAGCCGGCCTGCCTGGCTCCTCAGGCCCGTCCCTCTGGGCCAGACTCCAGGCCTCAGGGGCAGACGGCGGTCTGGGCACCTCACGCTGCCCAAGTACCTGTGTCCCAGGCCGGGCTCTGTGGAGCCACGGGCTGGCACGAAGTAGGGCTGAACGCAGATGTGCCACAGGTGCCCACCTGCTCAGAGCAGCCAGGCCAAGGGCACCAGCAACGTCCCGCAGGACACACGGCCACCAGTGTCTCACACTCGCTCTCCTAGCTTATCCACACGGCGGTCTCAGCGCTAACCACGCTTCACAGACGGAAACTGGCACAGAAGGGCAGTGCCGAGGCCAGGCCGACAGCAGGGCGGGTGAAGGGCGGGCACCTAGGGCGGCGACCTGGGCTGGGCCTCTCGGTCCACAGCAGCAGGGCCGACCCGTCAGAGGTCAGCGGACAGACGCCCTCCTGACCCTCGGCGACCTCACCGGAGTGGGGCAGCGAGCGGCGCACAGGGCCGCCACGCCCGCCGCGCCATCTGCACCCCAGGCAGGCGTGTGGGGAGTGCAGCCCCGGGCGTCCACCGGCCCTGGCGGGCATTCTCCTGGGTGACAGTGGTCACTCCCTGGCTCCCCGCTTCTCCAGACCAGCAACAGTTCAGCTCCGAGGGCAACGCCCAGCCCAGCAGGTCCCCCAGTGAAGGAAGAGCCTCACATGGCCTCCTGGCCCGGCCAGGGGCAAGCTACAAAACCCGACCACCCGCGGGGGCTGAGCGCAAGGGGGCGGGCGGGCACCGGGGGTGCTGTTCCCCGCAGGAAGAGGGCCGCGTGGGGCGCGCAAGCGCACTGGTGTCTGGGCACATCCGGGGCTCAGCCGGATACTGCACTCCTCCAGCTTCGGGCACAGGACCAAGTCGGGCGTGGAGGTGGCTGCAAAAGGAGGGGCGGCTCAGTCTCTCAGATGGGAGGGAGCTGGGGAGAGAGGAGGACCCGAAATCTGGGAGCAAACTCTTCCAGGCCCTGGGGGGCCCTGAGCTCCCCGGGCCGGAAGACTATGAGGGGCCAGCAGCCCCAGCACCCCAGGGACCATGGCGGAGCCGCCTGCGTCCCCACAAGTCAACCTGCGGGACAGACCAACGCCTTTAGGACAGAGAGCCACTCCTGCAGACGCTGCGATGCCCAGCACGCAACCTTGAACTAGAGGCTCAGAGAAACAGGAAGGCGTGACCCAGTCAGGAGACAGAAAGGCCAGGGTAGCTGATCACGAGATAGGCCGAGAGCTGAAATCACAGGTCAGGACTTGAAAGCAGCTAGTACAGTGTGTTCAAGGATGTAGTGGGAGACACAGTAAACAGGTGGCTGACTCCAGTAGAGAAATGGAAACTACTTAAAGAAAAGAATCAAGTGGAAACTCTAGAAATAAAAACTACAGTAATTAAAATTTTACAACTCATCAAAATGGACTTAATTTGGATTGCAGATGGAAGAAAAAAAAGATGAAAAAGAAACACAAAATTTTAAAATTAGAACCAGGCCTGAGTGCCCTGGGAGACAATGACAGACATGTAATACAAGCACCAGGAGGAGAGAAGTGGGGTGGGAAACACATCCGAATACGCCATGGCCAAATCTCCCCGAGTCTGGTAAGAAAAATTACAGACTCATTTATCTAAGAAGCTCAACAGTCCCTGAACAGGGTAAAGTCAGAGAAGACCTTCTCAAGGATGTCACGGTCCAAGTGCTGGGGGTCAAAAGCACAGACAAGAGCCGGCGAGAGTGTCCCCCCATGACACACGGCGGTTACGACGGGCTCGACACGACATCTGACTCCACAAGACGGAGCGGACCAGTCAGAGAGCTGGGAAGAGAACCCAGACTCCAAGCCAGCAGAAAGGTCCTTTAAAGTGGAACAAAAATGAGCATGCTCAGATACACCCAAGCTGGGAGGATTTGTCACCAACCAGCAAGAAATGCTAGAGGAGTGCTTCAAGCTGAAGAGAAATAATGCCAGATGGAAAGCCGAATCTATGCGAAGGACGGAAGCACAACAGAAACGGCGAATACCGGGCCAACGCTTTAAAAACATGATTTCCCTCCTTTCAGTCCCTTTAAAGCACACGTGACTTTTTAAAGCAGAAACTGTAACAGTGCCTCACTGCTTAGAGCTTGTGCAGAGGTAAGACAAGCGAAGACAAGCAGCTCAAAGGCGGCACAAAGGGAACGCTGATTCCTGTGCTAACACCCAACGCTTACATCCCATCTAACGCGCTATAGAATTAACCCTAAACAGGTGGCCACAAGTCAGGACAGGCGTTTAGACTACTAAAAAATAATGCAAAGATGCAGCACTAGAAAATACGTGTGCATTTATCACAGATGCACACACACTTGGTACACACACCCACAGACACAAACGTGTGCACCCCTGTGTAAGTACACACAGACACACAGGCACTCAATCAACCCAAAACAAGAGAAGAAAAGCAGCAACAACAAGAAAGAAGTAGGACGAACAGAAAACAAAGTGACCCGAGTCAGCCCTGTTAATATTCCCGTGAAACAGAAATGCAGGGAGAGTGAGGAGCAGGCAGAGCCGCGAGGAGACCAGAGAGGCAGGCCAGGCGCCACCGGCACCACGGCTGAGCGGCGAGTGCCTGGGCCTGTGCCATACTCTTCTGTTTGCTCTATCTGTAGTCACATATTTCCCACAATCAACACTGTTTAATTAGTATTAAGAGTGTTCCAAATATTATCTATAGTCAAGTGGGCCTTAGGAAGCATCACTACGAACAAAGCTAGTGGAGATCGTAGAATTCCAGCTGAGCTATTTAAAATCCTAAAAGATGGTGCTGTTAAAGTGCTGCACTCAGTATGTCAGCAAATTTGGAAAACTCAGCAGTGGCCACAGGACTGGAAAAGGTTAGTTTTCACTACAATCCCAAAGAAAGGCAATGCCAGAGAATGCTCAAACTAGTATATAATTGTATTCATTTCATATGCTAGCAAGGTAATGCTCAAAAATCCTTCAATCTAGGCTTCAGCAATACATGAACTGAGAACTTTCACATGTACAAGCTGGATTTTTAAAAGGCAGAAGAACCAGAGCCTGGCTGTGTCTGACTCTGCAACCCCACGGACGATAGCCCGCCAGGCTCCTCGTCCGCAGGATTCTTCAGGCCAGAATGCTGGAGTGGGTTGCCATTTCCTCCCCCAGGGGATCTTCCTGACACAGGGATCGAATTCACATCTCCTAATCTCCAGCATTGGCAGGCAGGGTCTCTACTGCTGGCGCCACCTCCCAAGGGCAGCCAACATGAAGCAGATCGGCAAAAGGAGGAGGAGGACGGAGGATTAGGTCAGCCCGGAGTCCCAGCCTCCAAATAAAGGGAGCTCCAGAGAGAACGCAGTGAAAGAGCGTGAAGACGCGCACGAAGCGCTGCCAGCCTAGGCTGAGCAGGCCGTCGTGTTCTGACGGTTCAGAACTCGGGGAGCAGGGACGCTCCTGGGGGCCTCCTGGATCCAGGTCACAGAGCGTCACCAGGGCATCTGCTTCCCGCCAGAGCTGGGAAAGTGCCACGTGCAGTATAGCAGCGGCTTCGACACTCTGAGGAAACACTCCACAGAATTCTAGACCCAGCTAAACTACAAGTTAACTGAAAAGCAACTTTCAGAATCAAGAGCAAAGGGAAAACCCAGATGAGGTTTCTTGGCTGTCATGAACATGCCCTTCCACAGAACCAGCGTGAGCCCAGACTGGGAAGAGAGGTCCTGAGCGCAGACACCTGTGGGCACGCAGGCCCCACGGGGGCCAGGACAGAGCAGGGCAGGAAGCCGGACCCGGGAGCCAGGGGCCATCGCAAGAGGGGAGCCACAGGCCCGCGCAGGAAAGGGCTTGCGCTCCGGCAGCTCGGCAGCTCGCTCCAGGACAGACCGCTCCAGGACAGACAGGTGAGCAGCAGACACTGGTGTAAGTGACTGAGCTGGGAAATGGGGGGCGAGGGAGCATCGCCGCCTCGGAGGGGAGAGCCCGGGTCCCCGCACCTTCTAGAGAACTCAAACACACAGGCCAAGACAGCTGCTCAGCCGGCAGGAAATGCCTGAGGAGCCAGGAGCTGGGGTGCCTGCCCCGGGAGATGCGGGCAGCAAGACAGGAGAGCGCCTGGCGTCTTCATTCCTAAATCAGTAGGCTTAGCTCCACATCTAAGTGTCCTGGAAGAGTGGCCAAGACCACAGTAAGGGACAAAAATAAGAGGGAGAGAAAGACACATATATAGCACAGTGTGTGTAAAAAAAAAAAAGAAAGTCAGGGAAGGACACACGTGGGCTATCATCTGATGACAGGGCTGGGGACGGAGAGGAGGGAGGGAAGAGCACAGGAAGGACAAGCCGGGCATTTCATCTGCCTCGAGTCCACGGTCTCAGGGTTGAGTCTGCTGAACCCCCAGAAACCACAGGGAAGCTTGCTTGTTAAAATCAAACATGCCCGTGGTTTGAGTATACTTGGGGGACTGACTACAGTTTTTGTTGTATTTTTCTTACATTATTTATTTATTTGTGTAGGCCGCATCGAGCAGCGTGCAGGATCTTAGCTCCCCGATCAGGGATGAGACCCAGGCCCCCTGCAGTGGAAGAGCACAGTCCTAACCACTGGGCCACCGCAGAAGCCCCTGGTTACAGCTCTTCTCGGATGGCCAAAGGAGCAGGCGACCACCACCTAAAAGTAAACATGAGCGACCGCCAGCCGGGAACCCCGAGCTAGGCTCATCTCCTCCCAGGGACTGCTACAGGCTCTCCTCCAGTGCTGGGCAGGGACGCACGAGGCGGCAGCAGCAGCGTCCCCTCGGCAGGGGGGTGGGGGGGTACGAGACGGCTGCTCCCCAGCCCATGACAGGAGAGACCCCAGTCCTTGCAAGAGTGGCCAGGGCAGTCCGCAAGGACACCAGGCCAGAGGCCCTGGAGCTGTGAACGTCCCCTCACAGGCAACGGGGCCTTGGCAGGTGTGATGACACTAAAGTGCCTGTGCGGGGAGAGGACCCGGGTTCCACACGCAGGTGTGACCATGCGTGTCCTCTCAGGAGGCACGCAGAGCGAGGAGCCAGGACAGAAAGAGGGAAGCAGGAGCCAGGGAAGGGTGGCGCGGGCTGGGTGTGAGGGTGCCCCCGCTAGCCAAGAGGACGTCCGGCCTCTGCTTCTGCTTTTAAGCCACTAGGCTGTGGTCCTTTGTTACAGCCGCCACAGGAAACTCATACAGGTGTTAACCAGAAAGTAACATGTTTTCTGTGAATTCACCAAATTCAAAGGAAACGTAACACGCCACATGCCACGGCTTCACTGTGTTTGTGTACTTGCTGGACAGCCTCTGTCGAGTCTGAATGACACACTGTTCTTTCTTCATTCTGACTTTTGCTTGACCCACTTCAGACAAAGGCAAGTGTCTAAAGGCAGTGTAACCAGAGAGTGCATGAGCTCTCCTCTGCTCCAGGAGGCCTGGACCTCCCCGCCTCCTCCGCCTAGCGCGCCCCTGCAGGCTGGCCGCCTCCTCGGACAAGGCCACCCGGTCCCGACCTCCCAGCCTGCAGCTGCTCCTCTGCTGGTCGCCAGCCCCTTCCTGGATGCCCTCCTCCTAGAAGAGGGGGAAAGGAGCCTGCCCTGAAGCCTGGGGCGTCGGCCCACCCAGCGCCCGCTGCTCACCTCCTGACCTCGCAACAGGACGCTACCACCCACCCCGCCCCAGGTCTGCTCCACACGCCAGCCCAGGTCCCCCCCTCCCAGAGGCGGTCACCCAGCACCGGGATGGGCACCTCAGCAATGGGCTTGTTCCCATCTGAGGAGCATCGCTGAGGCCCAGGCTCCGCGTCCCCAACCCACAGCCAGGACCTCTGGGCTCAAGACCACCGGGTCGGAGGACATTCTGATGAAATGTCCCACTGCGACGGTAAGTCCCTAAGGCAGGGTTTTAAACACCTTCTGTCTTCCTGCTCATTGCCCGCTGCCCACTGCCTATCCGGGCACTTGTCTCAGACCTGGGGTGGGGGGTCTCCGGAGGAGCACTTCCCTCTCTGCCAGCCTCACGATCCGTCTGCGGGCCCCACGGCCTCACAGGCGCCCTTTAACCACAGCATATGACACTGACAGACACTGACCACTCAGACCCACTCGCACCCCTGAGCGACCCCATGGTACAGGCAGGTCCTGCTACAAACCCATCCCCGCAACAGGGAAGTCGAGGCACAGGAAGTGGCCACCTGCCCTAGAGTCCGTCTGCACCCACAGCTCCGGGCACTCCATCTACACCCGCAGCTCCAGGCCACTGCATCTACACCCGCGGCTCCGGGCCACTGCGTCTACACCCACGGCTCCGGGCCACTGCGTCTACACCCACGGCTCCGGGCACTCCGTCTACACCCACGGCTCCGGGCCACTGCGTCTACACCCACGGCTCCGGGCACTCCGTCTACACCCACGGCTCCGGGCCACTGCGTCTACACCCACGGCTCCGGGCATTCCGTCTACACCCGCAACCCCAGGCCACTCCGTCCACACCCGCAACCCCAGGCCACTCTGTCCACACCCGCAACCCCAGGCCACTCCGTCTACACCCGCAGCTCCGGGCCACTGCATCTACACCCACGGCTCCGGGCCACTCCGTCTACACCCACGGCTCCGGGCCACTCTGTCTACACCCACGGCTCCAGGCACTCCGTCTACACCCATGGCTCCGGGCACTCCGTCTACACCCACGGCTCCGGGCACTCCATCTACATCCACAACCCCAGGCCACTCCGTCTACACCCGCGGCTCCAGGCCACTCCGTCTACACCCACAGCCCTGGGCCACTCGGTCTACACTCTACACCCGCAGCCCCGGGCCCGACTCCATCTACACCCGCAGCTCCGGGCCACTGCATCTACACCCATGGCTCTGGGCCACTCCGTCTACACCCACAGCTCCAGGGCACTCCTCCATCTACACCCACAACCCCAGGCACTCTATCTACACCCACAACCCCAGGCCTCTCCGTCTACACCCACAGCTCTGGGCACTCCGTCTACACCAGCAGCTCTGGGCCACTCTGTCTACACCTGCGGCTCCAAGCACTCCATCTACACCCACGGCTCTGGGCCACTCCGTCTACACCTGCAGCTCTGAGCACTCCGTCTATACCCTCGGCTCTGACAACTCCATCTACACCCATGGCTCCAGTCCACTCGTCTATACCCGTGGCTCCAGGCCACTCCGTCTACACCCACAGCCCTGGGCCACTCCGTCTACACTCTACACCCACAGCTCCAGGCACTCCATCTACACCCGCGGCTCCAGGCCACTCCGTCTACACCTGCGGCTCCAGGCCACTCTGTCTACACCCGCAGCCCTGGGCCATTCTATCTGCACCCACTTTGGGCCACTCCTCTACACTCACAACTCTGGACCAGTGTTTACATCCACAATTCCAGGGCCCCTCTATCTACACTCAAAACTCCGGGCCACTCCGTCCACACCCGCAACCCCAGGCCACTCCGTCTACACCCACGGCTCCGAGCACTCTGTCTACACCCACAGCCCCGGGCCACTCCATCTACACTGCAGCTCTGGGCCACTCCGTCTACACCCGCAGCCCTGGGCCACTCCGTCTACACCCGCAGCTCCAGGCCACTCCGTCTACACCCCCAGCTCCGGGCCACTCCTCTACACTCACAACTCTGGATCAGTGTTTATATCCACAATTCCAGGGCCCCTCCATCTACACTCAAAACTCCGGGCCACTCCGTCTACACCCGCAGCCCCGGGCCATTCTATCTGCACCCATTTTGGGCCACTCCGTCTACACTCACAACTCTGGACCAGTGTTTACATCCACAATTCCAGGGCCCCTCCATCTACACTCAAAATTCCTGGCCACTCCGTCTACACCCGCGGCTCCGGGCCACTGTGTCTACACCCACGGCTACAGGACCACTCCGCCTGCACTCACAACTCCAGGCCACCACTCCATCTACACTCAAAACTCCGGGCCACCCCGCCTGCGCCCGCAGCTCTGGGGCCTCGCAGCGTCCCCCACCCTCTGCCCTGGGCCGCAGCTCAGAGCCCGCACCGGGAAGCCAGCACAAGGCTGCGTCGCGGCGCCGCACTCCCAGAGCTGGGGTCTCGGGAGGCGGCCTCTGGTCAGACAAAGCGGCCGCCCGGGAGGTCGGACAGGAAACTCGGGAGCCCGCGAGGACTCGGCCCGGGGCCCCGCGCGCTCGGCCCTGCCTCGATCCCGAGCCCTCGGGTCCCGCGGCCGCCCCTCCGCCCAGCCGGAGTCGCGCTGGGGAACAAAAGGAGGGCGGCGGCGGCCGGGCGGCCCCGAGGAGTAGGACCCCGAGGCGCCGGCCGCCCCCGGCAATCTCCGCTCAGCCGGGCGCAGCGGGCCGCGGAGGCCGCGAGCGCGCGCCCTCAGAAGAAAGAAAGCGGAGGCGGGGCGCCGGCGCCCGGCCTGCAACCTACCGGCCGCTCGCTCTCCAGCCGCGATCCGCTCCTCCAGCGCGCGCAACGGTCACAGCCGCCGCAGCCCGGGGCCGGGAGGGGGCGGGGCCCACGAGAGGGGCGGTAACCTGAGCGGGCGTGGTCGGTGATTGGGGGCGGGGATTTGTGGGCGTGGCCTTCCAGGGGTGGTCCATCCTTGGTGGGCGGGGCCGCCCGTGTCTGGACCAATGAAGGGAGGGGTCGAGTAGGCGTGGCCGGTGGGCGGGGCCTTGGGCGTGGCCGTGGAGGAGCTGGACCTCCAGGAAGGGAGAGGGGCGGGCTTGGCCTCCAAGGCTGTGGGCGGCTCTCAGGACGCGCTGGTGTGCGCGGTCTGCAGGGCGGGGATGGGGCGTCCAGTGGACAGCATGAGGGGCAGCCCTTCCAGGGAGGAAGGTGGAAAAAATCGAGGGCAGATCTGGAGGGGCGGGGACCCCCCCCAGAACTGGGGCGGGGCTTCCGCTACCCGCGCGAGGTGGAGGGTCCGGCTCTGGCTGTGGACGGCCTGCGCCCCGCCAGCCAGCGCCGCCCGTATCCCCTCCCGCCCCGGGTGCCCTCCTAAGCCCTCCACCCGGTTTCTGAAGGCGGGCTGACACTTCTGCGCCCCACATCTCGGGGTCCCCGCCCCCTCCTCTCGACAGCTTTCCTCAACCTTGAGGCTCACCAGACCCTATTCTGCCGGGACATCATTTTATTTTGAAGGAAGGAAAGCAGAACGGAGTGTGGTGTCCCCAACAGCACTCAGTCATCCCCTAGTCCCTCAACAAGAGGGAGTGGTCAGGCAGGCCAGGCAGGTGCCCAGCTCCACCGGCTGTCCTGGAGGTCCTGGGGGTACCAGCTCCCCTCCTCTCTTCCTGGAACCCGGCCTTGTTCCCAGGAGGACCATCCAGGGTTATCGTCCCTCCCACATCCCGTTGTCTTCCTCCTCAGCAATCACTCCTTTGGAAATTCCACTTCCCGCTAGTCAGTGACCTGATAGCGACCTGCCAGAGCATTTTCAGGAAACAGTCGGCTGGGCATTTATTGTACAAGCCAAGAGTAGGAAAGATTTAAGCCCAGGACTCCTGGCTGGTCAGACCTTGACTCTCAGTTATTAGACCGGCCTCAAACCTAGCCAGAGCCTCCTCGCTTGTAGGATAATTCATCGTGACAAATATTAATACACCAGCCATCGCACTTCAAGCCCTTCCACTCACAGTAGAAAAGTCAGAAAATCTTAACTGATGCTTCATCTTCCCTTCCGTGCTCCCAAAGTGGCAGCAAAGGATAAACTTGTCACTACCTGGCATGTTGTCAGGACATGTCTTCCCCTTATATTTGCAAATGAAATTCCTCAGACAGAATCCTAGGATGTGGACCTGTGTCGGCAGGAGTGTGTTGACCAGTGGGAGGGACGAGCTCTGCCCAGCAGAGGGCAGGAAGTGTGAGCTCTCAGGCACCAAAGCCAACGGTCTCTACAACAGCACAGCCACGGACCAGATCCCCCCAAAATTCACATGCTGAAGCTTGTCCCCGGATGTGACGGTGTTTGGCGGTGATGAGGTCATGAACATGGAGTCCCGTGAATAAGATTAGTGCACATACAAGAGAGACCCTAGAGAGCACCCTCATCCCATGGGCCACAAGAGAGTACAGACCAGACACCCGTCTGTGAGTCAGGAAGCAAGTCCTCGCCTGACAATGAATTTGCGCATGACTCGATCATAGAATTCTACCCGCCAAAGAGTAGAGCAGAGGTGGAAACCTCTGCTGTTTCTGAGCCACCAGTCTGTAGTATCACTGGGGTAGCAGTTAGTGGGGTGGATGTATGGTCTTCCAGAAACGCCTAGATTCGCTTGGCCCACCCGTGCGCTGAGCCAGCAGGGAGCAGCAGGTGCCACTTGTCAGCTGGGGCTGTTATGACGGACACCACAGACAGGGGCTGAGATAGCAAGTGTCTATTTCTCACATATTTGGAGCCTGAAGTTCCAAGATCAAGGTGCAGACGGATCCTGCATCTGCTGAGGGGCCTCTCCCTGGTTTATAGACAGCTGTCTTCTCAGAAGGTGGAGATGAGAGAGAGGACAGAAGCCCGTATCTCTTCCTGTGCTGTTCTTTGTCGCTTAGTGGTGTCGGACTCTTTGCAACCCCGTGGATTGTAACCTTCCAGGCTTCTCTGTCCATGGGGATTCTCCAGGCAAGAATACTGGAATGGGTTGCCATGCCCTCCTCCAGGAGATCTTCCCGACCCAGAGGTCGAACTCAGGTCTCCCCAGATGCAGGCAGATTCTTCACCAGCTGAGCCCCCAGGGAAGCCCTGTCCCTTCCTATAAGGGCACTAATCCTGCTCGTGGGGACTCCTCTCTCATGGCCTGATCACCTCACTAAGGACCACCCCCGACAGCAACGCCTCGGGGGTCAGGGTTTTAACACCTGAGTGAGGGTGGGAGGTGACAGTCCAGAGTGGCACAGCTACAGCTTTGACAGCCTGCGTTGGCCAGGCCAGCCGCGCAAAAGGTCTGGGGCAGGTGAGCCAGAGAGTTCTGCAGCACAGACCCTGCACTCAGACTCTGAGGACGATCTCGCCCTGGCGCGGGGGTCCTGGCTCCACTACAGCCTTCCAAGGACTGATGACTGGGCAATGAGAGGCCTGAGAAAGAAGGGTCTTGGGTTTTGCTTCTCATCCCTTCACCCAGGGTCAGATTGCTCCATGCGAAGCTGTTCACAGGCAGCCCAGAGACGACCTGCATCACTGGGCAGAAGGCCAGGCGCTGTGCCGGCTCTGGGGACAGCCTTGTGTGCCCCTCCTGGCCCTGCTTTCACCGCCCTCCCACAGGCTCTGTGCTCTAGGGAGCCCTGGCCCAGGCTGGCAGGTCAAGTATAACCCTTCCAGAAGGCAGGCCGCCACAAAGGGATTTTGGAACTGGATTCCCACCCTGTGTGAAGGACCTTGCTGCTAGTGTGAGTGATGTGAGGGCAGGACTCGAGTCCACGGTGGCCACTAATGCCTCTATTCACGGTCACTGGGCCAAGGTGCAGGCCAAGGCAGTGCTGGGTGTGTGAAAGTTAACAAATAAGAAATCTCACCTAAAACAGAGCTGAGGGAGTTCCCTGCTGGTCCAGTGGTTATATCACTGAAAGGCATGCATGGGGGTCCGGCTGCTCGCTGCTCAAAAGCCAGTAAACAGGCCAGGTTGGTGGAAATGAAAGTTTGCTTTATTTCAGATGCCAGCAACTGGGGAGGAGGGTGGTGGACATCTGTCCAAAGGCCAACTCCCCAGCCCCCTGACAAGCAGGGGGTGAGTGCGTTTAGAGACAGAGTCAGGGCGGGGGGTGGGGGCGGTTTATATGCTTGGATTGTAACCTTCCAGGCTTCTCTGTCCATGGGGATTCTCCAGGCAAGAATACTGGAATGGGTTGCCATGCCCTCCTCCAGGAGATCTTCCCGACCCAGAGGTCGAACTCAGGTCTCCCCAGATGCAGGCAGATTCTTCACCAGCTGAGCCCCCAGGGAAGCCCTGTCCCTTCCTATAAGGGCACTAATCCTGCTCGTGGGGACTCCTCTCTCATGGCCTGATCACCTCACTAAGGACCACCCCCGACAGCAACGCCTCGGGGGTCAGGGTTTTAACACCTGAGTGAGGGTGGGAGGTGACAGTCCAGAGTGGCACAGCTACAGCTTTGACAGCCTGCGTTGGCCAGGCCAGCCGCGCAAAAGGTCTGGGGCAGGTGAGCCAGAGAGTTCTGCAGCACAGACCCTGCACTCAGACTCTGAGGACGATCTCGCCCTGGCGCGGGGGTCCTGGCTCCACTACAGCCTTCCAAGGACTGATGACTGGGCAATGAGAGGCCTGAGAAAGAAGGGTCTTGGGTTTTGCTTCTCATCCCTTCACCCAGGGTCAGATTGCTCCATGCGAAGCTGTTCACAGGCAGCCCAGAGACGACCTGCATCACTGGGCAGAAGGCCAGGCGCTGTGCCGGCTCTGGGGACAGCCTTGTGTGCCCCTCCTGGCCCTGCTTTCACCGCCCTCCCACAGGCTCTGTGCTCTAGGGAGCCCTGGCCCAGGCTGGCAGGTCAAGTATAACCCTTCCAGAAGGCAGGCCGCCACAAAGGGATTTTGGAACTGGATTCCCACCCTGTGTGAAGGACCTTGCTGCTAGTGTGAGTGATGTGAGGGCAGGACTCGAGTCCACGGTGGCCACTAATGCCTCTATTCACGGTCACTGGGCCAAGGTGCAGGCCAAGGCAGTGCTGGGTGTGTGAAAGTTAACAAATAAGAAATCTCACCTAAAACAGAGCTGAGGGAGTTCCCTGCTGGTCCAGTGGTTATATCACTGAAAGGCATGCATGGGGGTCCGGCTGCTCGCTGCTCAAAAGCCAGTAAACAGGCCAGGTTGGTGGAAATGAAAGTTTGCTTTATTTCAGATGCCAGCAACTGGGGAGGAGGGTGGTGGACATCTGTCCAAAGGCCAACTCCCCAGCCCCCTGACAAGCAGGGGGTGAGTGCGTTTAGAGACAGAGTCGGGGGGGGGGGGGGGGGCGGTTTATATGCGGAAACAGCAGTCAACTTTAACAGTCGTCTTCAATCGGTCACCGGTGGTCTGACCATCAGCCTCTCGGTGGTTTTAGGTACAGTTACTCCTCGGTTCCAGAGTGCACGTGTTCCCGTTTCTTTGCAGTCAATTTTCAGCGTTGTGACAGCTCAAGTCCTGGGTACAGCCTGGTCATCACATAGCTAACTTCACCTGGTGTTTTGGTCTCTGTAAGACAGCTCACAGGATATGGCCCAGAAGATTACCTACAGCCTGTTAGGTAAAAGACCAGGGCACGGAAAAGAGTGTCTAACAGGCGTAAATGGGGAAGCGCTCCCGGGCGGGGTTCCCAGACCTGAACGAGGCAGGTCGAGGAAGTCCGCACCCGGACTGTGTTGGGGATGGTTTTTATATGTTTGTTGCGAGGGATGGTCAGGCTAGATGGACGGGGGTTCGGATAGGTCACCAGGCCGAGGCGTCGCGGGCTGACAGTTCCTTCTATGTGGCTGTGGTCGGGTGGCTTTAGCTGGTGAAGTGTGCTGTCATTGGTCCCCGGGATCTGGGAGGCTCCCTCTGTTAGGGACCTCCCCTGCCGGCGGGAGGGAGAGGAGGGGCGGCCCATCATGTCCCCCCAGGGTCCAGCCTTACATTTTGACCTTTTTGATAGGATAAGGGGTGCCATTATTGCTTCTGGCTACTTCCTGCTGATCTGGGGTGTCGCTGGGGCTGAGGGTCGTGGCTGGATCCCGGTGAGCTTTAGGGGGCCTCAGAGTCTCTGGAGAGGAGCCTGGAGTATGCGGCCACCATCAACATCTGTCCAGTAGCCGTCTGGGTCAGCTCCCTGTCCCTCTGGAGGATGATCTGAAAAACACAAGGTCCTATCAACAGGATGAAGAACAAGGCTGCAAGGGGTCGGAGAAGTGGGAGAAGCCATTTTGCCCAAGAGGACTTCCACCATCCCGAGAAATCGGAATCGTCTGACTGGGCCTGTCCAAGTCTGATGCTCTCTCAGCTCTCGGACCTTGTTCTGGACCATCCCCGAGGCATTAACAACAACAACAACAACAAAAAAACAGTCTTTAGGAATTGACAGGTGCCCCCTTTTGCAGCCGTCAGCAGGTCTAAGGCCCTTTGATTTTGGAGGGCCACTGCTGCCAGAGAGGTTATCTGGGTCTGTAATGTCATTAGGGAATCCGCCACCTTGTCTAGGTCTCATCTGAGGTCTGCGGACAGCTTATAGTAAAAGTGTGTGGCTGATCCCAGTCCTCCCGCCCCCAGTCCTAAGGCTGTGAATAAACCTCCCCTGAGGAGTAGGGGAGCTGCCGCTAATGCCTTCCGTCGGCGATGGGTTGGCTGGATCTGGTTGGATCTGGTCTTCCATCGCCTCTGGTGTCAGAATGGTCAGATAGGGAGTAAGGAAGACTGGGGTGCAAGGCTGAGTCCAGTTGGGTGGGAAACATTGTAATAAGGTGGTTTGATTACAGAGAAAGAATATCCTGGGTTTTCTGCATATTGGAGGGTTTGGGGATAGGGGAGCTCGTCTCGAGTTGTCACAGGCCACTGTGGATAATGAGATGTTGTTGGCCAGAACACAAGAGGCGTTGGCTGGGAGGTACAGTATCTCATGGTCAAGGGCCCCACTGGCAAGGTTGCTTCTGTGGCATTTCGAGTGAGATTTTAGGCCCCTACGCATTTCCTGGGGATCGGTTGGGCAAGGAACGGTCGAGGTCTCAAGGGAAGGCAGAGCCAATATGAGAGGTTTGGTGAGGTCTCAGTCAGGGTCTGATAGGTGTCATTGAGGCTGGTGAAAATTTGGGATGAAAAATCTAGGGGTTTGAGCACCTGATGAACCTGGTCTAGGAGTTTGTTGGGCTTATGGTGTGGATCTGAGGCTTCAGTTGCCAAGTTTATGAGGTCCTGTTGGACCTTACGTTGGATTTGTTTTTGCCTCTGATCTTGGGCCCCCTTCCCATCTGTCATTCTGTAGTGAGTTTGCATGGTAAAACAGAGATCTTTGTCCCTAGCTTTATAGAAGTTAGAGGCTGAGCTTGATTTGGCAGTTTCAAGGCTCTTGGCCGTCCAATACCATTTACCCCCACGGGAGCACGGCTGGGCAGGTGAGGCATCAGTGGGCTTAAGTGTAGGCTGTGAACCCAGTTCTCCAGCGGTCTCATTCCGTGCACCCCCAGGGGCAGGGCGTAGGTTGTCCCGCCTATGTGATCATGGCCAGGAGGAATAATGGTAAGAGCATGTTTAGCTATGATATTTGGAGGAAAGTGATAAAAGAGAAGAAGTCAATTTGAGATTTTGTAAAAAGGAGGAAGGTCCCCTGTAAGTGCAGATCAGAAATTGTCTGAATTCAGGAGTCACAGTCAATAACCGGGGTAGCCAGCCAAAGGTCCTGTAGTGGGGTCAAGATAAAGCCCTCAAGGCAGGCTAGGGTGAGAGACCTATGGCCAGGTCAGGCCGCCCCAAAGGAATCGCGCCCGGGAGTAGTGAACAGATAATAAGGCAAGCAAGGGCCAGTGAAAGTCGAAGTGTGAGCGGCCAGTCCCGGGGGCCGTGACAGCCAGTCCAGTGGCGAAGAGTATGGCCAGAGTTGCGATTGGCAACAGCCACAGCGGATGAGGCCAGACCAGCATTGGACGGGGCGTGTCAGTCACCGGCGGGAGGCAGGGGTGTCTTGGTAATGGTGATCTTGGTAGATCCCGAGATTTTAGAGGTGAAAGTCTCCAGGGGTTTGGGAGGAGGCAGGCCATGTGGTGGAGCCCGCTTGAGCCGTGTGATGTGGTACCAGGGCTCATGTCCCCACAGTTTGGCTGCTGTAGGGGTGGTGAGGTCCACCGTGAAAGGCCCAATCCACCGGGGCTGAAGGGGTCGAGGCGTCAGCGTCTTTAGGAGAACCTGATCTCCTGGTGCCAAAGTGGGGGGTGGGATCGCCTGGGCGTGGTCTCCGACAGACTGAGGGAAGACACAGTCAGCGTGTTCTCTAAGTAGGGACCTCAGGAGAGTGAAATAGGACAAGTAAGTCTCCAGAAGGGGGGTTGGGTATCCGGAAGGTTAGTCAGCAGATATGGCCTACCGAACAGCAGTTCAAAAGGTGTCAAACCCATCTTGACATGAGGAGTTGTCCGTATGTGGGTCAGGGCTGCTGGCAGGAGATCAACCCAGGAGAGACGAAGTTCTGCCGTTAACCTGGTCAGATGAGCCTTGAGGATGCCGTTAGCCCGTTCTACCTCGCCTGATGACTGAGGCCAGCATATTCTGGAAGGTCCAACGTCTAGGCATGTGAGTACAGTCTATCTGCCAGTCTTGTCCTGGCAGGTGTCCCTTCAGCTGGTGAGTTTCTTGTGGTGGCCTGAGTCCTCCTTGAGGAGAGGTCTTGGCACAGGTTAGGCAGCGAGGATGGACTGCCTGGATGGTAGGTCGGAGGTGTAACGGGGAAAAGCGAGGGCTAAGGAAGGTCAAGAGTGCATGGGGCCCAGTGTGTAAAGAGTCATGGATCTAGGTGATAATGGACACTGCCTGTTTTTCGGGTAGGACTAGTTTGTTGTAGAGTGTGACCCATCCCGAGGGCTGTTTGGAAGCACCCTCTTGTGAGAGGAGGGCCTCCATTTTAGCCTCTGGGTAGTTAGGTGTAAGGGAGGTCCTGAGAAATAGTATAGGCAGAGGCCCCTGCTGTAAGGCTATCTGTCTGGCCATCTGGTCAGCCTTATTGTTGTCAAGGGAAACCGTGTCACGAGTCGTCTGATGTCTTTTGCAGTGTAGGATGGCTACCTGGGTGGGCTGTGAGATGGCTTCCAAGAGCTTGGCGATTAGGGGGGCATTAGAGATGGGTGATCCCTTGGTGGTGAGGAATCCCCTCTCTCTTTTTTGCGTCTGCATGGTTTGGGAGGAGGCAGGCCATGTGGTGGAGCCCGCTTGAGCCGTGTGATGTGGTACCAGGGCTCATGTCCCCACAGTTTGGCTGCTGTAGGGGTGGTGAGGTCCACCGTGAAAGGCCCAATCCACCGGGGCTGAAGGGGTCGAGGCGTCAGCGTCTTTAGGAGAACCTGATCTCCTGGTGCCAAAGTGGGGGGTGGGATCGCCTGGGCGTGGTCTCCGACAGACTGAGGGAAGACACAGTCAGCGTGTTCTCTAAGTAGGGACCTCAGGAGAGTGAAATAGGACAAGTAAGTCTCCAGAAGGGGGGTTGGGTATCCGGAAGGTTAGTCAGCAGATATGGCCTACCGAACAGCAGTTCAAAAGGTGTCAAACCCATCTTGACATGAGGAGTTGTCCGTATGTGGGTCAGGGCTGCTGGCAGGAGATCAACCCAGGAGAGACGAAGTTCTGCCGTTAACCTGGTCAGATGAGCCTTGAGGATGCCGTTAGCCCGTTCTACCTCGCCTGATGACTGAGGCCAGCATATTCTGGAAGGTCCAACGTCTAGGCATGTGAGTACAGTCTATCTGCCAGTCTTGTCCTGGCAGGTGTCCCTTCAGCTGGTGAGTTTCTTGTGGTGGCCTGAGTCCTCCTTGAGGAGAGGTCTTGGCACAGGTTAGGCAGCGAGGATGGACTGCCTGGATGGTAGGTCGGAGGTGTAACGGGGAAAAGCGAGGGCTAAGGAAGGTCAAGAGTGCATGGGGCCCAGTGTGTAAAGAGTCATGGATCTAGGTGATAATGGACACTGCCTGTTTTTCGGGTAGGACTAGTTTGTTGTAGAGTGTGACCCATCCCGAGGGCTGTTTGGAAGCACCCTCTTGTGAGAGGAGGGCCTCCATTTTAGCCTCTGGGTAGTTAGGTGTAAGGGAGGTCCTGAGAAATAGTATAGGCAGAGGCCCCTGCTGTAAGGCTATCTGTCTGGCCATCTGGTCAGCCTTATTGTTGTCAAGGGAAACCGTGTCACGAGTCGTCTGATGTCTTTTGCAGTGTAGGATGGCTACCTGGGTGGGCTGTGAGATGGCTTCCAAGAGCTTGGCGATTAGGGGGGCATTAGAGATGGGTGATCCCTTGGTGGTGAGGAATCCCCTCTCTCTTTTTTGCGTCTGCATATAGAGAAGCTGCTGCTGCCAGGGCACGTAGGCAGGGGAACCATCCCCGGGCGGTGGGGTCTAACTGTTTGGAGATAAATGCCACTGGCAGCATTTCAGGGCCCTCAGGCTGTATGAGGGCTCCAAAAATTATGTCCCCTCTTTTATCAGAGTATAGGTGATAGGGGAGATTGGGATTGGGCAGGAACAATGGGGAAGAGGCAGCAAAGCTGAGCGGAGGTTGTAGAAAGCCTCTTGGACCTCTGTTTCTGAAGACAATGGTCCAGTAGGGGTGTCTTTTGCAGCTGCGTAGAGGGGTTTAGCCAGGGAAGCATAGTTGGGGACCCAGTGCCAGAAGAATCCTGTCAACCCCCAAAAGGACAAGATTTGTTTTCCAGTGGAAGAGGGGCAGAGATCTCAGAGAAGGCTGAGTCTCTCAGTAGTTAGAGCCTTGGTTGTCGGGGTAAAGTCCTAGGTAAGTCACAGAGGTCTGGATGAGTTGGGCCTTTTGTTGAGATTTCTGGTATCCTTTAGAGCTAAGGAAGTTAAGAAGAATAGTGGTAAGGTCAGCCTGGAGTTCAGCTTTTTGTTTAAGCCTTGCCTTGCGGCTGGCTTTGGTGGCTTCTTCCCGGGCGTTGTAAACCTTAAAGGCCATTTTTACCAGGTCTCAGAGCAGGGTCTGAGGCCCATCCTCTGCCGTGGAGAGGTTTTTTCTGATGTCTGAAGCTGACTGAGATATAAAACGATTGGCTAGGGTGGTAACTCCCCCCCCCCCGGAGAATCTGGGGCAATCAGGGTATAGGTGGTGAGAGCCTCTGTCAGCCTGTTAAGAAAGGCTGCTGGGTTTTCATCGGGGCCCTGGGTTACTTCATCTAGTTTAAGTAGGTTTACCACCTTGAGGGAGGTGGTCTCCATTCCCTCCAATAGGCATTTTACCATGTATTGAATGTTGGCTCTCCCTCTCTGTCCCTCCTGATAGTCCCAGTCTGGGTCTACGTCTGGAATAGCAGCTGCTCCAGGTGGCCAGGCAGGGTCTGCTGGGTGTTTTTGGTCAGCCACCACTTTTGCTGCAGCCCAAATGGCCTCTCTCTCCTCTGGGGTAGTGGTGGACCCCAGAATGACAAATACGTCCTGCCAGGTGAGGTCGTAAGACCGAGGCAGCTGGGTGAAGCTTTTGATGTGGTTAGAGGGGTTGGCCGAATAGGAGCCTAGCCGTTGTTAAATATGGGCAAGATGTTGGAGTGAAAAAAAGGCACGTGGACATGGGCGAGACCCTTCGGGCTGGCCACCTGGCGGAGAGGAAGCCGGGGAGCTGGTGGTAGATTGGGGACAGTCTGCGACCTTGTGTGTGAGCTGACTGGTGAGTCAGAAAGGGGTGGGCACGGAGGAAGGGGTGGATATCGGGGTGTAGTCACAGGAGGGCTGGGCTGTGAGGACGATGGGGAGGAGTGGATATGGAGGGAGCTGGTGAGGGCCATAGAGAGGGGTTTGGTGTGGGGGTAGGAAGGGCCATGGTTAGGAGAACTTTAGAAGGGGAACAGCGGGTACATAGGGTGGGACGGGAGCGCAACAGAAAGCCTGTACGTAGGGAACCTCAGACCATCTTCCCGTCCTCCTAAAATTGAAAGTTCCGGCTGGCGGCCATTGTGAGCTGCTATCTGAAGAATATTGGGGCCGTGCCTCAGAGCAAAGGAAGGTTCGCCCCCATGGCGAACATGAAACCGAGGTCCTGGACCAATCGTTAGCGGGGCTGGGAGTGGTCCGGTCAGGCGTCCCCGAATGAGCCGTCAACCCAGCGAGGAGAGGGCCACTCAGCCAAGACGGACGTCTCCGAGTTGACTGGCGCCGAGGAATTAGCAGGCCTGGCCTGCGGAGGAGGGGTCCGGACGCGGCTGCGATTTAAAGGGACCTGGAGAATCCCAGGGACGGGGGAGCCTGGTGGGCTGCTGTCTAGGAATATTCGCCACAGGAGCAATGCCCCCCAGAGCCCGACCGATGGAACTTACCCCGTCTCCTGCCAGACGGGTGACGGGATGACCTGGTCCGGCGCAGGCCAGGCCCGAGGGGGCCGCAAATCCCACTCGTCACGGGGTGGGCCCTCGCCTCGGGCCCCATGTTGGGCACCAAATGTTAGGTAAAAACGACCAGGACACTGAAAAGAGTGTCTAACAGGCTTTGATGGGGAAGCGCTCCCGGGCGGGGTTCCCAGACCCTAACGAGGCAGGTCGAGGAAGTCTGCACCTGGACCGTGGTGGGGGTGGTTTTTACACGTTCCTTGCAAGGGATTGTCAGGCTAGATGGAAGGGGTTCGGATAGGCCGCCAGGCCGAGGCGTCACAGGTTGACAGGTCCTTCTATGTGGCTGGGGTGGGGCGGCTTTAGCTGGCCAAGTGTGCTGTCATTGGTCCCCTGGGATCTGGGAGGCTCCTTCCGGAGGGAGAGGAGGGGTGGCCCATCATGGCCCTCGGGGTCCAGCCTTACACAGCCCTTGAGAAGAAGCTAAAGGTCCTTGACTGTGTTTAATGGCTGCTGCTGCTCAGCTATGGGCAAGATGTTGGAGTGAAAAAAAGGCACGTGGACATGGGCGAGACCCTTCGGGCTGGCCACCTGGCGGAGAGGAAGCCGGGGAGCTGGTGGTAGATTGGGGACAGTCTGCGACCTTGTGTGTGAGCTGACTGGTGAGTCAGAAAGGGGTGGGCACGGAGGAAGGGGTGGATATCGGGGTGTAGTCACAGGAGGGCTGGGCTGTGAGGACGATGGGGAGGAGTGGATATGGAGGGAGCTGGTGAGGGCCATAGAGAGGGGTTTGGTGTGGGGGTAGGAAGGGCCATGGTTAGGAGAACTTTAGAAGGGGAACAGCGGGTACATAGGGTGGGACGGGAGCGCAACAGAAAGCCTGTACGTAGGGAACCTCAGACCATCTTCCCGTCCTCCTAAAATTGAAAGTTCCGGCTGGCGGCCATTGTGAGCTGCTATCTGAAGAATATTGGGGCCGTGCCTCAGAGCAAAGGAAGGTTCGCCCCCATGGCGAACATGAAACCGAGGTCCTGGACCAATCGTTAGCGGGGCTGGGAGTGGTCCGGTCAGGCGTCCCCGAATGAGCCGTCAACCCAGCGAGGAGAGGGCCACTCAGCCAAGACGGACGTCTCCGAGTTGACTGGCGCCGAGGAATTAGCAGGCCTGGCCTGCGGAGGAGGGGTCCGGACGCGGCTGCGATTTAAAGGGACCTGGAGAATCCCAGGGACGGGGGAGCCTGGTGGGCTGCTGTCTAGGAATATTCGCCACAGGAGCAATGCCCCCCAGAGCCCGACCGATGGAACTTACCCCGTCTCCTGCCAGACGGGTGACGGGATGACCTGGTCCGGCGCAGGCCAGGCCCGAGGGGGCCGCAAATCCCACTCGTCACGGGGTGGGCCCTCGCCTCGGGCCCCATGTTGGGCACCAAATGTTAGGTAAAAACGACCAGGACACTGAAAAGAGTGTCTAACAGGCTTTGATGGGGAAGCGCTCCCGGGCGGGGTTCCCAGACCCTAACGAGGCAGGTCGAGGAAGTCTGCACCTGGACCGTGGTGGGGGTGGTTTTTACACGTTCCTTGCAAGGGATTGTCAGGCTAGATGGAAGGGGTTCGGATAGGCCGCCAGGCCGAGGCGTCACAGGTTGACAGGTCCTTCTATGTGGCTGGGGTGGGGCGGCTTTAGCTGGCCAAGTGTGCTGTCATTGGTCCCCTGGGATCTGGGAGGCTCCTTCCGGAGGGAGAGGAGGGGTGGCCCATCATGGCCCTCGGGGTCCAGCCTTACACAGCCCTTGAGAAGAAGCTAAAGGTCCTTGACTGTGTTTAATGGCTGCTGCTGCTCAGCCGTGTCCGACTCTGTGCAACCCCATAGACGGCAGCCCACCAGGCTCCCCAGTCCCTGGGATTCTCCAGGCAGGAACACTGGAGTGGGGTGCCATTTCCTTCTCCAGTGCATGAAAGTGAAAAGTGAAAGGGAAGTCGCTCAGTCCGACTCCTAGCGAACCCATGGGCTGCAGCCTACCAGGCTCCTCCGTCCATGGGATTTTCCAGGCAAGAGTACTGGAGTGGGGTGCCATCGACATTATTACTATTTCGCCTCCTCTGACTGTTTTCCTTTGTTCCAGCATTTACACTTCTCTGATTATTCTTTGACTAAAGTTTTCCACAGACAAAAGGCAGGCAGAGGACATGGGGGTGGGGAAAGGGGGCGGCAAGGACCGCACGGGCCTGCTCTGTTTCAGTTAGGCACTCCACGCTTTCATTGCCGTACGCAAGGCTGATCCCCGGTCAGGGAACTAAGATCCTGTACGTGTGTGTTGCGGCAAAACACACACACACACACACACACCCAAAACAAAACCAAACACAAACAATAAGTGAATGAGTAAAATGGCGTTGGGAAGCCCTGAAGGGGACCTCTCACCTACAGGAACAAAGTACTTTTCATCTTTGCATCTGGGCTGCTTTACTTCGCACCTCTCCCCCCACCCCTCAAGAGGAAGCTCTTCTCTTCACCCAGCAACAGTCTAGCCAATGAGACGCCTCCACTGTTCGGCCAATGAGAAGCCTCCACTGCTCGGCCAATGAGAAGCCCCCACTGCTCGGCCAATGAGAAGCCCCCACTGCTCGGCCAATGAGAAGCAGTCAGCCCTGAAGCCCTGCTTTCCTGTAATGAACTGAGAAAGCCCCCACTCCCTCCTTCCCCCTTTCGCTGTATCAGGTTCCTCTCCACCACCCCCACCGCAGCCCCACGGTTGCCAGACTTGCTTGTGGTTTGGCCATAGCTTACACATCTCAAATGCAACCTTCTGCTCTTCTTGAATGAACTCATTCTACTGGTAAAAAAACTTAAAATAACTGATGGGCTGTTTTATTCTCGAGGTCGGCAGAGTTAAGTGACTGTGCCACCTGGGCACCTGCCCTCTGTAAGCAGCCCCCTTTCTCTCCAGGAGGAGGCCCACTGGGGGCAATAAAGCGTGTGCTCACTTAGCCTAAGACCTGTTCTCTGTGGAGAGTCCAGCACGCCCAGGGCCTGGCGCTGGCTGCCCTCGGGGGCCAACAGCGGACGATGGAGGGGCTGCCCCGGCTGGTCCCTCCCTGGACGCTCAGGAGGGAGTCCAGAAGAAAGGGCATGTGCTTCCTCCGCAGGAAGGGTGTTGGAGCCATGGGAGTGGGCAGGCTGGGGAGGCCTGATCTCCGGGGTGGCAATAATGTTCTCCAGGCAAAAAAGATGGGCAGGTCACGGAGTGCTGGTCATTTTCCACAACCTAAGAAAAGGAGGGCTGGTGAGCAGAAGGCTGCGGCGGCAGACCCAGTGGAGAGCCCGGGCCCTCCCCGGTTACCGCATCGCAGTCCGGGACCCAGAGCCCCTCCGCAGATGGACCTGTGGGCCTATTCCTCCCACAGGCCCTGCAGACTCACCACTCAGTGGGGGCGCTGGCATCTGGCAAGCTCCTCACAGTCCTTCTCGCACCTGGGCCATCCCTGGAAGTCCCGAGGGGTGGGAGACATACTGCCAGGCCCCTCTCCCGAGCCTGCTTCTGCTGCTCATCCCTGCTCAAATGCCCCGGGGACACCACCACCTGCAGGAAGAAATTCACTGAGTCCAAGGCCGGTGTTCAAGCGTCCCCTCCACGAAGGCCCTTTCTGCCTTCCAAGAGTCGAAAGGACCCCACCTTGGGCCTTACAGCCAGGCATCCAGATGCAGCTGGACACAAGGCCAAAGCAGAGTGCCACTCACGCGACCAGCGACTGTGGGCCGAGTTCCCTCTCACTCCCAAGCTGGCGCGCCTCCCTACTGCCTGTCCATGGCAGGGCTGCTGGGAAACTGCCCCCAACCCATCACCTGGCAGGGCTCAGCTCAGGCGTCACACGCACCCCGCGCTTGTACCCACCAGACCTGTAGACCTACCTGTCACTGTCCCAACATTCTGTAAAGGGGTCAAGTTCAGGTCTGTTCCTCACCCCCCAGACTACACCCCTCCACCACGAGCTCTTGGACAGGAGGGACCATCGGTAGGGTGGGCTTCTGAGCAACCGCCCATCCCAGGCACGTGGTAGGCTTGGGGACACAACGTCCTGGATAGGAGCACAGGAGGCTCCAGCAACTCTGGGTGGACTGGCCCAGCCCAGGTGCCATGCAGGGCGGTGGCCAGCAAATGGGGGCGGGGGAAGCCGGCCAGCAGAGAGGCCTGCACGCTCTTCAGTAGGACTCTGGGAACCACGTCCAGGACCCTGGGCAGAGAGGCTTCCGGAAGCATCCTTGGCTGGGTGAAGGAGGGGACAACAGAGAGGGGCAGTGGTGGCGATGCTGGGGACTAGAGACAGTGACCTGGCCTCGAGGCAGGCAAGGCCCTGGGAAGGCGCCTCAGTGGGTTAGAGAGCCTGGGGGCAGCGGAGGGGGCAGGGCCCTAGGCCAAGCACCAAGAGGCCAGGCTGCCGTGCACCCAGGGGTTAGACAGGACTGGGCCCCAGCCTGGGGCCCGCTCCCACCCTCCCCCCATCTGAAGCCCTCGACCCCAAGCAGCCTCTCCTGAGGCCATGGCCCTCGGGGCGCCAGCCAGCACCCCCCTGAGGACCTTCTGCAGTGGGGGCAGCGGGAGCAGATGACCAGCCCTAAATATGTGGGCGGCGCCCCCGTTTGAAATCCACTAGGATCCGGGAACAGAGGGAATCAGCCAAGGGAAGCTCCATGTGGTTTTTAACCAGAACACAAGAAATTCATTAAATAGGCCATATTGTCACTAAATAGAACTTGTATTAATTAGGGACATTGTTACCAAACAGGGTGGCCTTAATGAAATAGACCATATTGTTACAGAAAAAGAACATGCACCAATCCGCCAGAGCCCACTGGGGCCCCGAGAGGAGCCCACCGGGCTGCTGGTGGTCTAGGGAGGGGGCGGCCCCATAGGCACCCTGGCCTCGGTCGAGGTCACTGAGCCGGAAGGGGAGGCCCCTGCCTGTTGTGAATGTCCCGGCCCGGGTAGAGACGTCTGCTGAGATGTCTCTTCTCTACGAACCCCCTAAACACGCTGGAATGAACCCCTCCTGCTGAAAATGTACCTATTGGGGCACAGTGTATGTTAGGAGATCGTGTATCCCTCCACAGAAATTAGACAAGAAATAAATCAGAAACATCCCCTCAAAACAGGGAGATGACAAGAGGTCATTTCTGAACACCCCTCGGGGATCCCGTGACAGCCCCTCGGAGATCTCGTGACAGCCCCTCGGCTCCTTGGTGGACCCAGGATCAACTTTCAGACCAGGACTTGGGAGGGCGAGGGCCCCACCGTGGTCACCCGCCAGCGTGCACGAGCCCATGGTCCTGGCCCGGCCCGGCCGCGTCTGGGCCCCCGGGTGTGGGCAGTAAAAGACGCCTTTCTGGGAACACTTTCCCACCCTCTGCACAGGCGCAGACGCTGCAGACGGCAGGGGAAGGTCTGGCCTTGGCCTTGTGGGAGCTGCCCCAGTTCACCCGGCCCCTCTAGGCTTTCCCATCAGCTGTCCTCCGCCCCTGAACCCCTGAAGCCCTCAGCCCCCGCCGCCTCTGCGGGATGTCAGGGATAACCGGGGGCAGCCAGGCTGGACACAGGCATTGCCTCGCACGCCCCAGGGAATCACATCTCCCAGCTGGTCCCGGGACGGGATGTCCTGGGTCAGCGGTGCCCCAGCCCGGGGCTGCAGGGGGCCTCCACCACCAGCGCGCTGGGCTGGGAGAAGGAGTAGGCAGCTCCACACAGCCACGCCCTGCAGTTCTCTCGCTTCTCAGCCTCAGGACGAGAGGGCTGGCTGGCATCACCGACTCGATGGACATGAGTTAGGGCAAGCTCCAGGAGTTGGCGATGGACAGGGAGGCCTGACGTTCTGCAGTCTTGGGGTCGCAAAGAGTCGGACACGACTGAACGACTGAGCTAAACTGAATTCTCGAGACCCCTTTCAGGTCCAACGTGACAGAGCGGGTTCCCGGGCTGTCCCTCCCTGGGGAGCAGGGGCCACCTGGGGCCAGGCCAGGCTGGGTCCCCCCACAAGAGACAGGGCCTCCTGGAAGGCTGCCACGCTTTCTTCACCTTAGAACCCACCTGACCCCCGCCCATCAGATGACCGCCCCACTGACCGCCCCACCCACCCAGGTTCCCATCCAGGCCTGCAGGCCCGCCGCAGGGGCTGTGCTCCCATCTGTGGAGGAACAAGGGGAGACTCTCACCGGAGGCCCAGGAGTCGTGGGCCTCGTCCACTTGCCGCCAGGTTCCTCCACGGCCCCCTACTCAGGTCTCCCAGCCACAGTGCGGGTGGACACTCCACGCCCCATTTGCCCAAATACTAGTAAGTGAAGAAAATGCTTTGGCTTTCCACCTTGACAAAATTCCCATAAAGCAACAAAACTGAAACACAGCAAAAGCTGTGGACTCCCCCCCCTCCTTTTTTTGTGTGAAATAGACAAACACAGGGAATCCCCTGGTGGTGCAGTGGTTAGGACTCCATGCTTCCATTGCTGGCACCTGGAGCCAGTCCCTGGTTAAGGAATTTGTATTCATCCTCAGCCACGCAGTCTGTCCGACTCTATGAACCCAAGGGCTGTAGCCCGCCAGGCTCCTCTGTCCATGGGGACCCTCCAGGCAGGAAGACTGGAGAGGGTTGCCAGGCTGTCCCCCAGGGGATCTTCCCAACCCAGGGATCGAGCCCAGGACTCTCGAAATGAAGGCGAATTCTTCACCATCTGAGCCACCAGGGCACCTCAAATCACAGGGCATGGCCAAAAAAAAAAATAGACAAACATAAAATTCACCTCGTAACCATGTTCTAGGTGGCATTAAGCTGTTTGCAGCTGTCACCACTATTGGTCCACACAACTTCCTGAACTAAAACTCTGTTCCCTTTAGACACTAACCCCCCCTCCTTCCTCCCCTGGCACCCACCCTTATACTTTTTGTCGTTATGAGCTCGACTCCTCCCAGTTCATGACCAACCTAGACAGCATATTAACAAGCAGAGACATTAGTTTGCCAACAAAGGTCTGTCTAGTCAAAGCTATGGTTTTTCCAGTGGTCATGTATGGATGTGAGAGTTGGAGCATAAAGAAAGCTGAGGGCTGAAGAATTGATGCCTTTGAGCTGTGGTGTTGGAGAAGACTCTTGAGAGTCCCTTGGACTGCAAGGAAATCAAACTAGTCCATCCTAAAGGAGACCAGCCCTTAATATTCATTGGAAGGACTGATGCTGAAGCTGAAACTCCAATACTTTGGCCACCTGATGCAAAGAACTGACTCATTGGAAAAGACCCTGATGCTGGGGAAGATTGAAGGTGGGAGGAGAAGGGGACGACAGAGGATGAGATGGCTGGATGGCATCACCAACTCAATGGACATGAGTTTGAGCAAGCTCTGGGAGTTGGTGATGGACAGGGAGGCCTGGCGTGCTGCAGTCCATGGGGTCGAAAACAGTCAGACATGACTGAGCGACTGAACTGACTGAATGGCTCAAGTTTCATCCATGTTTAGCCAGTGTCAGAATTCCCTTCCTCTCTGAGGCTGAATAATATCCTGTTGTTCGGTGGACCACATTGTGCCCATCCATCCATCCGTCCATCCGTCCATCCATCCGTCCACCCAAGGACACTGGGCTGCTGCCCTGCTTTGGCTGCTGTGGACCAAGCTGCTGTGGACGTGGGAGTGCCACCTTCTGCCTCAGCTGCTGCCTTCAGTTCTTTTGGGTTTGTATCCAGAAGTGGGATTTCTGGGTCATATGGTAACTCTGTTTTTAATTTTTTGGAGAATCACCATACTGTTTTCCACTGCAGCATTTTACATCCAACAGACGGAGCACACAGATTCCAATTTCTCCACGTCTTCACCAACACATTATTTTCTTTCCTGTTTGGCTTTATTTTTTTGAAGACTTTTAAGCTCATTTTTTTGTGGTGGCATCGGGTCTCCGTTGCTGCCTGCAGGCTTTCTCCAGAGGTGGGAGCAGGGGCTGCTCCTGGTCACGGTGTGCACGCTCCTGATCATGGTGACTTCTCTTGCGTCGGAGCGTGGGTGCCAGAGTTCTCAGGCTGCAGCAGTTAGCCCCATGGCATGTGGGATCTTCCCAGACCAGGGGTCGAACCTGTGTCCCTTGCATTGCAAGGCGGATTCTTATCCACTGTACCACCAGGGAAGTCCTGTTTTTAATTTTTTGATGGCCATTCTGATGGGTGTGAGGTGGTATCTCACTGTGGGTTTGATCTGCGTTTCTCTGATAGTAACATTCAGCATCTTTTCATGTACATACTGGTCATTATTCGGATTTCCACGACATTTGTGTTGGCTGTTTTTTTGTTTTTTTTGTTTGTTTGTTTGTTTTTTTCCTGATGCACTGCAGGATGCCAGTTCCCCTTCCCAGGGACTGAACCCAGGCCACAGAAGCAAAAGCCCAGAACCCTAACCACTAGGCCTGCAGGAAACTTCCTCTGTTGTATTTTCAGTTTGAAGAAACTTTTCTCTGCTGAGGCAAAAGCAAACATAACTGTGAGTAACATTCTTGGAGCAAATATTTACAGCTGGAAAGAACCACAGACTTTATGGGTCATGTCCACATGTTACGGGGTTGCATACGACATTGCTGTTATCACAGAAAATATTACAAGCTAATTTCATCATATTCATTGGAAGGACTGGTACTGAAGCTGAAGCTCCAATACTTCGGCCACCTGATGCAGAGAGCTGACTCACTGGAAAAGACCCTGATGCTGGGAGAGATTGAAGGCGGGAGGAGAAGGGGGTGACAGACGATGAGATGGCTGATGGCATTGTCAGGCGAGTGTATTCTCCTCGGTTCTGTCTCATCACAACAAAGGTTTGAAGTGACGGACATGAAAGCCCTTGGCTTGTCACAGCTCTCGGGTCTTGGACAGGTGACCGTGTTGTAGCTCTTGGAGAAATCAGCGTTACAGCTCCGTCTTACAGCTCTATTTTACTTAGAAAATAGCAGGAGAATCCATCCTCCAGGCGTGAGGGCATGCCGACCCAAAGACGGGGGCCAGCGCATGGGAGAGAGCGAGCGCGCACGAGCCCTTTGGCTCCTTTGTGCATGCTTCCCCCGGGCCTGCCCTGTGTAACTGGGCTAGCCAGGAGCGCCGCTTGTTCTGCCTGGGGTCCTCACTCTGGTCCTCAGACCTTCCTCTGACCCTCCTCTGTTCTATTTTCCAGGCTTTCCCCTTCCTTGTCTTTCAGCCACCGCCACTTTGGACTCCTGTTTCCTATTCTAACTGCCTAACAGCGTCACTGACTTGATGGACATGAGTTTGAGCAAGCTCTGCGAGATGGTGGTGGACAGGGAGGCCTGGTGTGCTGCGGTCCACGGTCCACGGTCCACCAGTGCTTAAAATCATGTTGCAGACAGTCGGACATGACTGAGTGACTGAACTGAACTGAACAGAATTTCATCACAGAAATCACTATAAGACAGCAAGACTGTCACCATTGCTTAAAGCTACATCTAGCTTCATGCAGTATTTTTAAAGTTTTTATTAATACTTCAAATTTTCCACGTTGAGGTATTATTTTTAAAATACCAAAACGTACTCAATTTATTCAAATCTCTCTTCAGTTGAGATTATTTCTTAATCTAAAGTGACAGAAGATAATCTCTGTGGTGTTAATTAAGGTTAATTCTATGAGAATCATCACCATCATGCAGGTGTTTTTATCTCATTTTTCTAGTCTCCTTGCATTTTACTAGGACACTATTTTTTAGTTGCTTGGATCCTATGCAGTTTCCTTTGATGAGGAAAATCTATTTTCTCTGTAATCAAAATTTTTCTTAATTTTTAAAACATGAAATAGTCCATCTTCTTTAATTATTTCTTCAGTACGCATTTCCTCATGTTATCAGTAGCGTCAGTGCCCCAGATGACTAAACAGAGCCAATCTGAAGTCAGCATCATTTTCCTCTGAAGGCCGTGGCCAGGCTCTACCTGAGGATATCCTGCTATTTCACTTAGCTCTTCTAATGCAGCTGGATCATGTACATATGAAATCTAATTGCTTTAACAGTGCTTAATTGATGTTCTTTTTGTGTTGCTGAGGGTGATTTTAAGGTCACATGCGATACACGTTTCATGGAGATGTTCCGTCTAGGGGCAGGCGCAAAACCCATCAAGTATGGTTTTTGCCTTATTCTGAAGCATGGCGTCCCTGTCGGCCTCCAGGAAGCCACACCTCTGAGTAATGACTTCGGACTCTGGGCCTGAGCTGGCACAAAGAGCCTTTTGGGTTTGGGGCCCCAGTTCTGTCTTCTTTACTTTTTCTTTTGTACATCATGATTCATGGTCTTCCCCTGGCAATCTTTAAAATTATTTAAGTGAAGGAAAAATTACTTTATTTGATTGTTGAAGATTTAATGGGCTCTTCTTAAATAAACACCTCCCAGCTTTATGTCCAGGGTGTGCCCTGTTGTGGGTGTGCAGTGAAGGTCCCATGTGGTGCTCCGGTCCAGCCCCACCTGCACATACGTGTGGAAGGATGTGGACGTCCCATGCGGCGGACGCACCTCAGCTCCCAGGGAAATGGTGATGATGCTCCGTTGACTTCTGAGACCCTCCTGAAGAAGCAGGGATGGAGACAGGGAGGAAGCAAGACAACTGGCCGCCAGCACTGTCGAAACACGGGGTTTATTATTCGAGAATCCAGGTGCCCACTCTGTCTTCACGGAAGGGTTTGACAAACTTGTTACTTTGCGTGCATGCTCAGTCGTGTCTGACTCTTTGCCACCCCAAGGACTGCAGCCCACTAGGCTCCTCTGTCCATGGGATTCTCCAGGCAAGAAGACTGGAGTGGGTTGCCGTTTCCTTCTCCACGTGGAGCATAAAGAGGAAAGAAAATGGGACTTTCTCCCCCGGGGGTGTAGAAGGAGGCAAAGCTCCCATTCCCACAGTGACAACAAGAAAACCCCAGGGACAGAAGCACAGCCTTAGAGCTCAGCAGTAAAGAATCCTCATGCAGGACAAGGACTTCAGGATTCGATTCCTGGTCGGGGAGACCCCGGGAGGAGGACAGGGCAACCCCTCCAGTGTCTTACTTGGAGAATCCCATGGGCAGCGTGGAGCCTGGTAGGCTGCTGTCCATGAAGCTGCGGAGTCAGACATGACCGAGCGGCTTAGCAAGCATGCGAGAGGGTAGCAGGCCGGTTGTTGATAGCTGGCCAGTTTACTGTTGTCGGTTAGCCAGTAAGTCATGTCTGACTCTTTGGGACCCCATGGACTGTAGCACACCAGGCTTCCCTGTCCTTCACTATCTTCCTGAGTCTGCTCAAACTCACGTCTATCGAGTTGGTGATGCCATCCTGTCGGGAGCCGCGTTAGGCATTACTGACAAAATGGAGGCAAGGCTCCAGACCCCTCTCCTCACTCCTCAGGCACAGTCCTGGGATGAAGGAGTTAGGCCTTGTAATTCTGGCTTGTTTTTTCTTTTCCTCGGCTGAGTTGACTGAAAAGAGTATTAAGGTGCTTATTGTTTTTGAGAGGAGCATGAGAAGGCACAAAGCCTTCTGCAGCTGTGCTCAGAGAATAATTCATAAAGTTAATCACTGACATTTGTTCAAGGACTTTTACAAAAGAGTGTTCCAGGGTGAGCACACAGGCCGCAGCTTGAGGCCATGAGAGGGATTGCTATCTGAAGCCTATTTGTGAGGAAAGTGTTTATGGCAAAAGAGTTTGCTGAATTTAGGTCTTGGGAATAATTAAAATAGTTAGAAGCTAAAGACTTAAAGAATGTTGTAATGTTAGCTTATTCTACTATAGCTTATAAAAATTAGGGACTTTAGAGATATTATTAGCTAGCAGCCATTTCTAAGAAATAGTGAGCTTAGGATACTAGGGCAAACAGGACTTAGAAAGATAAGAAATAAACTGAGGGATGTGGCGTGCAGCCCAGACACTGGCATGAGTTACAGTGTGTTCACAAGGACGCAGGAGAAGTAGATGAGAGAATCGCTGCAGAAGGAACTCCTTTTGAGGGGCAACAATGATTTTTAGAGAAAAATAAATCTGAGTCAATGGGAACTAAAAATATCAAACCTCTGACCTAATGCTTTTGTAAAAGTATAAAAGAAAATCATAAGCTTGAAATGAACAGGCAGTCCAGAAACACTGAGAGGCTGCCTCAGTTTCTCGCTGACACCACTCACCCCTTCAGGTTGAATCCCTGGCTGCTGGAGCTGGACTCTGGTACCATCCAACCATCTCATCCTCTGTCGTCCCCTTTTCCTCTTGCCCTCAGTCTTTCCCAGCATTAATGTCTTTTACAATGAATCGGCTCTTCACACCAGGTAGCCAAAGCATCGGAGCTTCAGCATCAGTCCTTCCAGTGAGTATTCAGGGTTGATCTCCTTTAGGAATGACTGTTTGATCTTGCAGTCTAAGGGACTCTCAAGAGTCTTCTCCAGCACCACAATTGAAAAATGTCAGTTCTTCAGTGCTCAGCCTTCTTTATGGTCCAACTCTTACATCCGTCCATGACTACTAAGAAAACCATAGCTTTGATTATACGGACCTTTGTTGGCAAAGTGACCTCTCTACTCTTTAATACGCTGTCTGGGTTTGTCATAGCTTTCCTCCCAGGGAGCGTCTTTTAATTCCATGGCTGTGGTCATCATCCGGTAGATACAAGTAGACTAGCAGATACAGGATAACTTTTATGAACTGAATTCTTGAGAAAAATAACTCTTAATCAAGAACAGACATTCATGATTATGTGTATTCACAGATATACAACTATGGATCACTTTGCTGTAGACCCGAAAGATTATAAATTGACAAGACTTCAATTAAAACACAAGACCAAAACTGATTTAATGGTGATGGTTGCACCACTCAGTAAATTTACTTTAAAAAAATCATTAGAGAATTCCCCGGTAGCCCAGTGGTTAGGACTCTGTATTTCACTGCCGATGGTCCAGGTTCAATCCCGGGTCAGGGAACTAGGTCCTGCATTCTGCAGCTAAGACCCAGCTCAACCAAAGAAATGAATAATGAGAACAAATTTTTAAAAACCTGAAAAAAAAAAATGCTGCAGGGGAACAGGAGGTGGAGGGCTGGGCAGAACGTAAGCAAACAATCTAATTAAAGCCTTGCCCCAGCTCCAGGGACAGCTTGATTGACTCTTGGAAGAAACCGAACGATAGCTCCAGACCCAAACTGTGGAATGGCTTGCTTTCTGTGGCAAACAAGCAGGATGAAATCAAACAGAAATCACATACCAGTCACCACTGTTCACTTACGCACAATGTCTAGAGGGGAACTGAAAATTACAGAGAGTGTGAAGCAGCAGAAAAATTTGGCCAAAAATCAAAAGAAAACACAATCAAAAGATATAGACCCCAAATGTTCCAGGAATTGAAATTAACATATACATAATTTAAAAGATATTATGAGTATGCAGAAGAATTACAAAGAGAGATTATAGAGATGGAGTATTTTGAAAGACAAATGGAAACTAAAAATCTCAAAAGAATTTCAATCACTGAAAACTACAATATCACAGTATCTGAAATAAAAAGCTATTGGCTAGGCTTCTGGACACTGAAAATTTCAGTCAATTTGAAAATAGATCAGTATGAATAATCCAAACTAAATCACAAAGAGGGAAAAGAGAGTGAGTAAAAGGAAAAAGAGTACTGTAGCCTATGGGATAACACCAAGTGGCAGGATGAATCTGTAATTGGAGCCCCAGAAAGATAAAAGGGGGGAAATATCTTAGAAGAAATAGCAGCCAAATTTTTCTCAAATTTGCTTTTTAGAAAATCAATCCATAGACCCTCAAATTCAACACACCTAGACACAAACTGTTGAAAAGAACAACAGCAAAAAAAAAAAGTAAAAAGTTAGAACATCTAGAGGGGAAAAAAAGATTACATATATTACCACCACAGCAAAAATGAGTGCGTTCTTATCAGGAACCGCAGAAACCCTGAGACAAAAAGAAAGCACCATTTTAAAAAGACTGGGCACAAAACCGACCAACTGACAGGTCTAAACAGTGAAAGCAGCCTGGAGAAGCAAAGCTCAGTGAAGGCCCTTTCAGGTAAACAGAAGCGACTCCAAACACGCGCCGTAAGAAATGCTCAAAGAAGGCCTGTGGCTGAAGGGAAATGATGCCAGATGGAAACCTGGACTCAGGCGAAGGAATGAAGAACAGAGCAATGGCAAATATGTGCACAAACAGAAAAGACCTGGTTCCCCTCCTTTTTTCATTTCTCCAAAGAACAGTGGAACATTTAAAGCAGATATAGTGACAGTGCTTTATGAAGTTTATAGCAGACGTACATGTAAGTTATGGAAAACAATCACAGAAGGAATGGGAAAGGAAATGGAATTTTATGTTGAAAGGTCTTTACATTATACATGAAGTAGTATACTATGATTTCAAAGTAGACTGAGGTAAATTAAGGATACATATTGGAATCCCTGGAGCAAACTCGAAACACATAATTCAGTAAATTGCAGCTAAAAACCCAGTGGGAGAGATGGCCCTGGTGGGGCAGTGGCTGAGGCTCTACGCTCCTAATGCGGGGGCCGGGGTTCCATCCCTGCTCAGGGAACTAGACCCAACAGGCTGCAGCTATGATCAAATGCTGCGACGAAGGTCGAAGCCTCTGCATTCTGCCACCAAGACTCTGTGCAGCCAAAGAAAAAACAAAACACAATGGGATGGACTTCCCTGGCAGCCCAGTGGTTAAGGCCTTGGCTTTTAATGCCAGTGGTGTGGATTTGATTACTGGTTGGGAGCAAAGATCCCACATGCCTTGTGGCCAAAAAAAACCCAAAACATTAAACAGAAGCAATAATGTAACATATTCAATAAAGAATTTAATAATGGTCGACATCAAAAAAAATCTTAAAAAACAAACAAAAACTCAATGGAGGGGACAAAATTTTGTTTAAAATTTTTAATCAGTTAATCCAGAAGAAGTTAGAAAAGGAGGAAACAAAAAAGCAAAGAATAGGACAAATAGAAAACAATTAGTAAGATAATAGGTAGAATTAAATCTACAGTATCCCTAATTACATTAAATATAAATTGGCTAAACACTCCAGTTAAAAGGCAGAACATGTCACACTGGATTTAGAAAGAAAAAAAAAAAAGCCTGCTATATTCTAGTTTAGCAGAGACACACTTTAAGTAGAAAAACACATTTAGATTGAAAGTGAAGAGATAGAAAAATAAATACGATGGGAAAACAGTCATAAGACAAGTGGAGCAGCTGTATACTCAGACATCTGAAGCAAGATCGTGAGAACTAAGAGGAGACAATAATAAAAAATAATAGATTTATAATTAATATTTCAACATTTTTCTATTATGAATTGATGACAAATCAAAAGAATCAGGGAGTATATAAAAGATTTGAGCAATACCATCAGTCTAACCTAATTAATGTGTGCAGAAGACCACCCCCATCAGCTACAGAATACAGATTGCTTTCAAGTGTACATGGAACATTTTCCAAGAGAGAACATATGCTGGGCCATCAAATGAATCTTGCTGATTTTAAAGGATTGAAGTAACACAGCATACATTCTCTGACAGCAGAAACCAACAGTGATGCCTAGACATTAACTCCGTTTTTGACAATCAGGTAACACACTTCTAAATAATCCAAAGGTCAAAGAAGAAATCACAAGGGAAATTATAAAAATATTTTATCTGAATTGTTAAAATCTCAATATAGTAAGCATTGTGGTTTCGATTTTCAGTGTTTATAATAGAAAAAAGTGGTTTGACAGTCACGATCTAAGCCTTGTACGTGCCCCATCGTGACCCCATGGATTGCAGCCTGCCAGGCTCCTCTGTCCATGGGATCTCCCAGGCAAGAATACTGAAGGAGATGGCCATTCCCTTCTCCAGGGGATCTCCCTCACCCAGGGGTCGAACCTGTGTCTCTTGCATCTCCGGCACTGGCAGGTGGGTTCTTTACCAGCTGAGCCACCAGAGAAGCCAATCTAAGCCTTCAGTTCAGTTCAGTTGCTCAGTCGTGTCCAACTCACTGCGACCCCATGAGTCCCAGCATGCCAGGCCTCCCCATCCATCACCAACTCCCGGAGTTCACTCAGACTCACATCCATCAAGTCCATGATGCCATCCAGCCATCTCATCCTCGGTCGTCCCCTTCTCCTCCTGCCCCCAATCCCTCCCAGCATCAGAGTCTTTTCCAGTGAGTCAGCTCTTCAAATCAGGTGGCCAAAGTACTGGAGTTTCAGCTTTAGCATCATCCCTTCCAAAGAAACTCCAGGGCTGATCTCCTTCAGAATGGACTGGTTGGATCACCTCACAGTCCAAGGGACTCTCAAGAGTCTTCTCCAACACCGCAGTTCAAAAGCATCAATTCTTCAGCGCGCAGCCTTCTTCATAGTCCAACTCTCACATCCATACATGACCCACAGGAAAAGCCATAGCCTTGACTAGAAGGACCTTAGTCGGCAAAGTAATGTCTCTGCTTTTGAATATGCTATCTAGCTTGGTCATAACTTTTCTTCCAAGGAGTAAGTGTCTTCTAATTTCATGGCCGCAGTCACCATCTGAAGTGATTTTGGAGCCCAAAAAATAAAGTCTGACACTGTTTCCACTGTTTGCCCATCTATTTGCCATGAAATGATGGGACCAGATGCCATGATCTTCGTTTTCTGAATGTTGAGCTTTAAGCCAACTTTTTCACTCTCCTCTTTCACTTTCATCAAGAGGCTTTTTAGATCCTCTTCACTTTCTGCCATAAGGGTGGTGTCATCTGCATATCTGAGGTGACTGATATTTCTCCCGGCAATCTTGATTCCAGCTTGTGTTTCTTCCAGTCCAGCGTTTCCCATGATGTACTCTGCATAGAAGTTAAATAAGCAGGGTGACAATATACAGCCTTGACTATGCCTTTTCCTATTTGGAACCAGTCTATTGTTCCATGTCCAGTTCTAACTGTTGCTTCCTGACCTGCATACAGATTTCTCAAGAGGCAGGTCAGGTGGTCTGGTATTCCCATCTCTTTCAGAATTTTCCACAGTTTATTGTGATCCACACAGTCAAAGGCTTTGGCATAGTCAATAAAGCAGAAATAGATGTTTTTCTGGAAGTCTCTTGCTTTTTCCATGATCCAGTGGGTGTTGGCAATTTGATCTCTGGTTCCTCTGCCTTTTCTAAAACCAGCTTGAACATCAGGAAGTTCACGGTTCATGTATTGCTAAAGCCTGGCTTGGAGAATTTTGAGCATTACTTTACTAGCGTGTGAGATGAGTGCAATTTTGCAGTAGTTTGAGCATTCTTTGGCATTGCCTTTCTTTGGAATTGGAATGAAAACTGACCTTTTCCAGTCTTGTGGCCACTGCTGAGTTTTCCAAATGTGCTGGCATATTGAGTGCAGCACTTTGACAGCGTCATCTTTCAGGATTTGAAATAGCTCCACTGGAATTCCATCACCTCCACTAGCTTTGTTCGTAGTGAAGCCTTACATTAAGGCAAAGAGGGAAAAAATAAAGAACAAATTAAACCAAAAATAAATGAAGGAAATGAATTAAATGGAGGAAGGAAGTAATAAAAGTAAGAGTAGAAATTAATGAAATACTGAAGAGCCAAACCACAGGAAAATAAACAAGAGCTGAAAGCTGGTTTTTCGAATAGATTAATACAATTTCTCAAATCGTAGTAAAACTAGTGAAAGACAGAGGGACACACAAACTGCTAATACAATGAGTATCCTTGCAGAGCCCACAGACAGCTAACAGACACGGAGAGCGCAGCTGGTTTAATGCTTGAAACTCAGCCATCGTGATTCACCACATTATCAAAGTAAAGGGGAAAAAATCTTGAGCTTATCTTAATAAATGCAGAGAAAGATGTGTCAAAATTCAATACCCATCTGTGATTTAAAACTCTAAATAAACTAAAAAGAGAAGGGAATTTCCCTCGATTTAATAGAGGATCTAGGGGTTCCCTGCTTTTTGCCTTTTCACACTGGCAAAAAGTCCATACTTAGACTGCAAGGAGATCCAACCAGTCCATCCTAAAGGAAATCAGTCCTGAATATTCATTGGAAGGACTGACGCTGAAGCTGAAGCTCCAGAACTTTGGCCAGCTCATGCGAAGAACTGATTCATTGGAAAAGACCCTGATGCTGGGAAAGATTGAGGGCAGGAGAAGAAGGGGGACGCAGAGACTGCGATGGGGTCCCGTTCCTTTGTTCCTTCTCCAGGGGAACTTCCTGACCCAGGGATTGGACCTGAGTTTCCTGTATTGCAGGCGGATCCTTTACCATCTGAGTCATGGGAAGAGCCCTAAAATTTCTCCAAAGGGAGAGCTATACCCTGTTCAAAAGTGGCCAGATTCAGTATTGATTGGTAACATGTCACTTCTCTTCAAGGTGATCTGTAGATTAACAGATCTATGCTGTCTCAATAAAAAAATTTCAGCAGGCTTCTTTGGGGAACAAATAGATAGGGTGAGTTAAAATTTATATAGAAAGAGTAGAGATCTGTAGCAACCAAAACAACCTCAGAAAGGAAGAGCACAGCTGGAAGAGTCACACCGTGGGGCCTCCAGACTTTCTATAGAACACAGCCAGTCACCAAGATAATAGAGACGCCTGACCGGCAGAAGTGAATGGGGTCTAGACCCACCCGCGCTCAGCCAGCTGATATTTGACAAAACACCAGAAAAATTCAATGGGGGAAGAAAAAGACTTTTAATAAACGGTGCTGGAACAACTTGATAATCATGAGAAAAAAATAAACCTTGATCTCTTCATCACATCACACACAGTAATTGATTTGAGCTAGGTCAACGATCCAAACATCATCACAGCTGCTAGAATAGGATCTGGGAAAAGAAATTCATGGCTTCGGTGAAGAGCTCTCAGGCCATGAGAGCTCTGGCCACACAAAAACAACAACGGTAGACAATTTTGATTTTGTTGTTGAGTTGCTCAGGCGTGTCTACCTCTTTGCGACCCCACGGAGTGCAGCATGCCTGGCTGCCCTGTCCTTCACCATTGCCTGGAGTTTGCTCAAACTCATGTCCATGGAGTCAAAACAAACTCTCTGCGCCCCCTCCACAGGTGCCACCAACTCACAGTCTCCAGGACGGTGGAGTCGCAGGTCTGAGCGGACCCACACCAGCCCTCCACTCCGGAGAGGACCGAACACTGCCCCCCGTGAGAAGACTGTAGGGCCCTGGGCCGCAGTGCTGAGAGACACGCGCGGGTGAGCACGGGCGCCCAGCTGCCTCAGAGGAAGCTGTCTCTGTGGTCCGGGCTGCAGGGTCGGGGGTGGGTGGGCTCTGTCTGGGGTGGAAAGGAGCTCAGAGGCAAGCATGGGGGCTGTGGGCTGGGCTGACCGGGCCCAGGCTCACTTTCAGGGGGGATATGCCATGAGTTTGGGGCCCAAAGTCCAGGGTGCAGGCTCTACCTCGACTGGGCATGTCCATTGTGGCCACCCCTCATCCGCCCTGCACAGAGGCCCACAGCCCCCACCTCCTGCCGGGATCGTTACTATTCTTGGCTGTAACCTATGCAGCTGCCCATTAAAATTCCATTAGTTTCGAAGGCCTGAGCTGCAGTTGATATTTCTAATTATTCTGAAATTAAAGTTGTCCCTATAATTTAAGGATAATTGCAGGAGATGCCAGCTGGCCCCCTGGGGAGCCACACTGTTCCCAGAGAGCTTGGAAAGTCTGGTGAAAGTTCTCTGAACATGGAAAGACCAAGGCGTTTGGGGAAATGAGGCAGGGGCAGCGGGGGGCGGTGGTCAGGGCTGGAATCTAAATTTTAAAAATTCAGCAGGAACAGGTGGCTGTGAGCTCCTGACCTGGAGGTGGGCGGGGGCAAGCTGCTGGGGAGCCGTGACCCCCAGACCCCAGGCAGCCGGAGCTGAGGGTTTATTGGGAGGAGGATGGAGCCGTGGTGAGTGAAGAATCAGCCGAGGGGGAGGTGGGAGAGGAGGGGCGGCGGCAGAGGGTGAGACAGCAGGGTGGCGGCATCAACCCGGTGGACGTGAACGTGAGCAAACTCCGGGGTACGGCGGAGGGCAGAGGAGCCTGGCAGGCTGAAGTCCATGGGGTGGCAAAGCGGCGGACACCGCTGAGCGGCTGAACAGGGACAAGTAAGCTGGAAACGTTCTAGAAGCTGGTGGAAATCTCACGGAGCAAGGCCCGCCTTGAGGGCATTTTGTGGACGTAACATGAAGCGGCAGCTGGAGCAGGAGGGGGGCAGGGGTCTGTGTGCCCAACCCCCCCGTGAGCGAGGCCCTCTCAGCCAAGAGGCCCAGCCGGGCTCCCCAGGGCCCGCCCCGCATCCCGGCTGGGGAGGGGACCTTGGCCCGAGGACCCTGGGAGCCCCTGGGCTCCTGGACGGGGCTACCCCCTCCTGCCCCATGCCCACTGGCTGGCCTACTATCTGTCAGCCCCTCCCAAGCCGGCCACTCCAATGGCAGGACTGTGCCAGGTCACACTGGGTCCCCACGAGGGTCCCCATGGCGGGTGCCCAGGGAGCTGTGGGAAACGGAGGGCCTGGGGCCCGGGGCAGGACAGCCCAGTGTGTCACTGCAGTCTGGGGACAGCCTCGCAGCACCCACGAGGGGGCCCACGCCAGCCTGGGTGACAGGCCACTCAGCACCATCTGTGCGGCAGGCTGGAGGCACGGAGCCAACTTCATCTTCCTCCTGGGACTTGCTCACTGACCCCTCCATCCTCCAGGGCTGCTACTCCATCCAAGTGTGGTCTGCCCGCCAAGGTGGCCCCACTGTCCTCACGATGCGACCCGGGTCACTGGCTTTCTGGTCTGCAGTGGGCAGACCCTGGTGACCCCTCCACGCCTGCTCAGCTGCCCTCACTCGGCCAGCGCACTGTTCTGGGAGCAGCAGTGGCCAGGACCCCTTTCTCTTTCTGATTCTAAATTTGCTAAAAGTTGAGCTAGGCTAGAAATGGGGCTTCCCTAGTGGCTCAGTGGTATAGAACCTGCCTGCCAAAGCAGGAGACTCAGGTTCGATCCCTGGGTCGGGAAGAGCCCCTGGAGAAGGAAATGGCAATCCACTCCAGTATTCTTGCCTGGGAAATCCCATGGACAGAAGAGCCTGGTGGGCTACAGCCCACAGGGTCACAAAGAGTCAGAAACGGCTGAGCAGTTGACCAGTAACAAGGCTAGAAAAGACACTGGCATGGGATGGAACTTTATTTCTCTCATAAGAGAAGCCAGGCCTGCAGAGCAGCATCACAGGGCTGGCAGGCCCCAGGCCCACAGTCTCTCTCCTCTGTTGGGCTGTGACTGTCATCCTCAGGGGGGCCTCCTGGTCCTAGAGTGCTGCTGGAGAACCAGATATCTTCTCCATGTCCCCCGCTGTGGGGCCAGAAGCACAAGAAAGTGGGGAAAATGCAAGAAAAAAACCCACATACCTGCCTGTTCCTTAAGGAGGTTTCCCAGAATTTGCACCCAACTTCCTCAGATGTCTTGTCACCCTAAGTTGCAAGGGACTTTGGTCCACCTTAGTGGGAACATTGCTGACCAGGAGAATGTAAGTGTTTTGTTCTTGGAAGAACGGATACTGACGGGCCTTTAGCAGGCTCTGCCACAAGGGAGGGTCTTCAGTCCATTGTAACAGGGGAAAAGAAAACTTGAATCAACCTCGACATCAAACATCAGAGACTGGAATAAACTGGGGTCTGTCCTGAGCTCCTCCAGGGCAAGGACACAGCATCGTGGCCCCTGAGCCTGAGCAGGGGCCCAAAACAGGCTGTGGCTCCCTGACGGCTCATACGGCTGCTCACACCGTGCCAGACAGACCAGAACAGCCGAGACGGCCGTGTCTCTCCTGCTGCGCTGCGGCCCCTGACCCTGGTCACCTCTGACCCCCATGGCCCTCAGAGCATCCCGCCCGGCCCTTCACGTCGCCAACCCTACCTAACCCTCCCCGGTATCTCACAGCCTCACCCTGGACCCTGGACTGTGGACCCTGGACCGTGGGCGGGGTGAGGGTTTGTGGCAAGCATGGTTCTGATGGAACATCGAGAGCACAGTGTCTGGAATCCGTCTCAGAGAAGGGCCCCCAGGGGCTCCCAGAGGGCGGGTGGGCCGGGCGTCCCCAGGGCGGCCGGGTGCTGCCCAGCTCCTCCTCCGGGTGAGGGACACCTCGGTCCAGGCCCTTTCCTGCCCTTTGATGACTGTGCTCACCTTTCCTGTCCGTTATCATCCATTCCTAAGAATTCGGAACGCTACACAATCACACACTTGTTAGGAATAGGATCTCCCCCATGTCTGTGTTACAGTAACACAGAAAAAGGCAGCTTTATGCATTTACATCTCTCTGTTAATCAGGTAGGGTTTCCTTTTAGGTTTCCTGGTTTTACAATCACACCATCTGGCAAAGAGGGAAAGTACTGCCTCTGGTGGTCCCGATTTCTACGCTGATGGCTCTGTCCTTGGCTGAGGGGCACAGCGCCGGGCAGGGACCCACCACACTCCGGGGGCACTGGCTGTTGGCACCGCGGTGACCAAAGCCGGCCTAACCTCGCCACCCACAGGGCCTCGAGAGCAAGAAACAGGCCCGTGACATGGGTGGGGTTGGGAGGGGTGGCCCGGCCTGGTCTGTGCGGCAAGCCCCAGCCCTGGGAAGGCTGGCGGGAGGGTCTTCACTGCAGGCCTGGCGGCACACGCCCACAGGGTCGGGCAGGAAGGGGTCCATGGGGAAGGGCGGCAGCTCCCAGGGGGCCCATGAGGGTCTGAGTCGTAGGCCCGGGATCCCCGCTCCAGACACTGTTTCCCGCCCGGCCCCTAGGGCTCCGTGCGCCCTGGTTCCTGCCGTGGCCCCGGCCACAGGCCAGCAGCGAGCACAGTCCTTTCCCTTTGGAGTGTCCTCGACGAGCAGTAGAAAGCATTCATCCCATGAACTCTTGGCCCCTGAGTCCACTCAAGAGTCCCCTGAGTCTCCCTTTCGTGAGACAAAGCGCAAGCGCACAGAAAGCCCTTCAGCTCCAGAGCTGAGCGGGAGGCTGTGTCGGGAAAAGCACGTGTCCCGTTGTTTGAGTCGCAGGCTGAAATATGTACACTTTAAGGGAACAACTTTGATTTTGGCTGTGCTGGGTCTTCGTTGCTGCGAGGGGGCTTTCCCTAGTTGTGGCGAGCGGGGCTACTCTCCAGCTGGGGTGGGTTGGCCCCCACTGCGAGGGCTCCCACGGGCTCCACGGTTCAGAGGCTCGGTGATGCACGGGCTTAGCCACCTTGCAGCCTGTGGGATGGTCCCGGACTGGGCACTGAACCCAAGCCCCCTGCAGTGGCAGGCGGGTTGCCAGCCACTGGGCCACCAGGGAAGCTGTGGAACAATGTCTTCCTTGAAAGGCAGACTGACGGAAGCTCTGATTATTCAGACCTGTTTACTTGGCGGGCGTTTTCTTGAAGACGACAAAGTGAGCCTGTCCCTTCAAGGAAAACTGACGGGGCTTGCGACCAGCGATGAACTTCAAGCTTTCATCAGAGACCGGGGTTTTGAAAAACTTGCATCCACCACCAGGAGCTTGCCAACTCACCAAACTACAGACGTTTTAGCTGATACTGACGGTGAATTCACACAGGGACACTTTGACAGGGGATGGATGACACGGGGCAGGCCTGCGTGCTTGGTGCCCGTTACCTTCCAAAAGCCCAGCCTGTGACGGCACAGCCTTAAGTGTGGAAAGGACTGGTCTGGGTGCAGGATGGACAGACGGACTCCGGGGAGACGCTGGTGCAAGCTCACTGATAGGGTTTTGGAGTCTACACGGTAACCAGCGCACAAGGAACCACCGTGGTGGAGCCTGGGTTTCTTCAGAAGGAAGAGCGCCCATGACCCACAGGTGTTGTGAAACCTCCCCTTCTTTTCCAAACGTGTAGCCACACGAGGCGGGATTTCCCAGATTCCCTCACTTTGCAACCAAGCCATGTCCCATCGCGGCCGCTGAGCGCTCAGGCCAGAGATTCGAGGAGATGTGACACAAGGCCACTCCTCTTACTGAAATTTGTTTAGGAAAACGTTTTCCATGCACTTGGCGTGTGTTAGCATTGTAATGAGTTTACTGCTATCTTGAAATGAACATTTCTAAATCTTAGGTTTAATTTTTTAATTTCTACTTTTTAAAACAAGTATTTTCTATTTCTTTGGCTGCACAGGGTCTCAGCTGCAGCGTGTGGGATCTAGCTCCCTGACCAGGATCAAGCCCATGCCCCTGCGCTGGGAGCGCACATTCTTAGCCACCGGACCACAGGGAAGCCCCTGCTGTGTGACTCCATCTGGCCTTCCTGGTGGGTTCAGGGTGTCGCCACCTTGAAGGGTTGTGTGCCTGTCGGGGTTTAGGCCAGAGCCTCGAGTTTCGTCGATTGAACCAGTGAGTTCTCACGCTGGTATCTTGCCTGCTGCTGCTGCTGCTGAGTCGCTTCAGTCCTGTCCCACTCTGCGCAACCCCAGAGATGGCATCTGACTGACGGAAGCTCTGATTATTCAGACCTGTTTACTTGGCGGGCGTTTTCTTGAAGACGACAAAGTGAGCCTGTCCCTTCAAGGAAAACTGACGGGGCTTGCGACCAGCGATGAACTTCAAGCTTTCATCAGAGACCGGGGTTTTGAAAAACTTGCATCCACCACCAGGAGCTTGCCAACTCACCAAACTACAGACGTTTTAGCTGATACTGACGGTGAATTCACACAGGGACACTTTGACAGGGGATGGATGACACGGGGCAGGCCTGCGTGCTTGGTGCCCGTTACCTTCCAAAAGCCCAGCCTGTGACGGCACAGCCTTAAGTGTGGAAAGGACTGGTCTGGGTGCAGGATGGACAGACGGACTCCGGGGAGACGCTGGTGCAAGCTCACTGATAGGGTTTTGGAGTCTACACGGTAACCAGCGCACAAGGAACCACCGTGGTGGAGCCTGGGTTTCTTCAGAAGGAAGAGCGCCCATGACCCACAGGTGTTGTGAAACCTCCCCTTCTTTTCCAAACGTGTAGCCACACGAGGCGGGATTTCCCAGATTCCCTCACTTTGCAACCAAGCCATGTCCCATCGCGGCCGCTGAGCGCTCAGGCCAGAGATTCGAGGAGATGTGACACAAGGCCACTCCTCTTACTGAAATTTGTTTAGGAAAACGTTTTCCATGCACTTGGCGTGTGTTAGCATTGTAATGAGTTTACTGCTATCTTGAAATGAACATTTCTAAATCTTAGGTTTAATTTTTTAATTTCTACTTTTTAAAACAAGTATTTTCTATTTCTTTGGCTGCACAGGGTCTCAGCTGCAGCGTGTGGGATCTAGCTCCCTGACCAGGATCAAGCCCATGCCCCTGCGCTGGGAGCGCACATTCTTAGCCACCGGACCACAGGGAAGCCCCTGCTGTGTGACTCCATCTGGCCTTCCTGGTGGGTTCAGGGTGTCGCCACCTTGAAGGGTTGTGTGCCTGTCGGGGTTTAGGCCAGAGCCTCGAGTTTCGTCGATTGAACCAGTGAGTTCTCACGCTGGTATCTTGCCTGCTGCTGCTGCTGCTGAGTCGCTTCAGTCCTGTCCCACTCTGCGCAACCCCAGAGATGGCATCTCACCAGGCTCCCCCGTCCCTGGGATTCTCCAGGCAAGAACACTGGAGTGGGTTGCCATTTTCTTCTCCAATGCATGAAAGTGAAAGTGAAGTCACTCAGTCGTGTCCGACCCTCTGTGACCCCATGGACTGCAGCCTTCCAGGCTCTTCTGTCCATGGGATTTTCCAGGCAAGAGTACTGGAGTGGGGTTCCATTGCCTTCTCCGGGTGTCTTGTCTAAGAACTAGAAATTCGCTGGGGAGCCCCAGACACCAGTGCTGGACCCGGGGCGCCTCAAGGCCAACCTCTGTGCGGGCGGGTGCGGGAAGCAGGTGCAGGAAGCAGGCGCGGGCCCCACGGTGAGCACCCGGCAGCTGGTTCACACAGCAGGGCTCCACCCCCTTCACCCAGCAGCACGGTCCAGCCCCAGGCAGCAGGGTCCAGAGTCCACGGCTGGAATGCTCTAACGGGGCACAGGGCGACCCCGGCTGTGTCCTGAGTGAGACTCTGAATGAAGCTCGGCTCTCAGCTCCTCTGGGGGCCGCCCTTCAGCGGCCACCTGGGCCCAGTGGCTCAGGAGGAACTGGGGGTGGGACGCTCTGGACAGGCTCTCTGGCCTGTGGGCCCTGCATCCTCACCCTTGCCCCTCTCCCTCCTGGGAAGGCATCCCCCCCTGGGATGGCTGACAGCTCCCTGGGCGCCCCAGCTGTGCGTCCAGCCCCTCCGGGGCCCTGGAGGCCTGCAGGCGGCCTGCCCTCCCAGCGCTCTCACAGCCTGCTGCTAGTCTGCGTCTCCACCCAGTCGCTTCCCGCCCATCCGCGCCGCAGCTCCCGAGGTCAGCGGGCTCTCCCACCTGTCCCGAGTTGACAGATGGCACAGGGTAGGGCGCATGGGCAAGATCATCGTTTTTATTGAGCTGTTGCTGATGGGGGTCCAGAGGCCCCACGTCCCGGGGTGGGGGTGGGGTGTTAGATAAAAGGCCACTGAGGCGGTGCGGCCCCTGGGGTCTCGAGGCCAGTGCAGGCCCAGCGAGGGGGCACCTGCGCCCGCGCCTGCTATGGAGCCGCCTCTCTCCACGCCCAGCCGTGAGCCCTGTTCCCAGGAAGTTGTCAAAAGCACACGATTAGCGTACCGTCGACACTGACAGTACCGGAGGGCAGATTCCAGGCGTTCTTACTGGGGAGCCGCCGTGCAGTGACCTGGAGTCCCGGGGCCTGGTGTCCAGGGAAGGGCTTTACGCCGGGGTCCCCCGCCCGTTGTGGGGGGGCTAGTCCGGGCCGGGAGCGGCCGCGGGGGCGGGGCCCGGCCCGGGGCGGGGCGAGGCCGCCCAGGGGGCGTGACCCAGGCCGGAGCTGTTCCGGGGGCGGGGCCACTCCGGGGCGTGACCCAGGCTGGGGCGTGGCCCAGACCGGGGGCGTGGCCTGGGCCACTCCGGGGCGGGGCCCAGGCCGGGGGCGGGGCCCGGGCGTCCCATGGGCGGGGCCCGAGCGGCCTAGACGCCGGACTTGGCGATGATGCGCTCGAGCAGGCTCATCATTCGCTCTTGCAGCTGCAGGCTCTGGGCCTGCAAGACGCTGTGCTGGTCCAGCGCGCGGCGCACCTCGCGGCACGTCTCCTCCAGGGCGCGGCTCAGCCGGCGCTGCTCCTCCAGCAGGGCCTCCAGCAGCCGCAGCTTCTTCCTCTGCAGGTGGCCACCCTGCCCCTTGCGCTTCTTCACGGGCCGCTCCTCCGACCTGGAAGGACAGTGTGATGTGGGGACGGCTGGGCCCTCCCTGTCATGACAGCATTCCCACACCCACTGAGCTGCGTGGGCAAGGGGCGCTCATGGTGGGGGAGTGGACACCCAGAGAGGGACGAGAAAAACGCTGGGTGGAGGGCCTACAGGGCAGACACCACCAGTTCGGGCCAGCCTCTGGCAGATGGGGGAACCCCTGCCTCCTGGCAGCCTGGAAGGGGCCAGCACGCCTGGGGGTGAGGAGACGGGGACAGCAGGCCAAGGGCGGGGCCGTAGAGGCCAGGCTCCCCTCCGGGACGGGAATCTTTCCAGGGTCAAGGCTGAAGGCAGCCCAGCTCTCTGCTGTGAGTGGGGCCCCCAGGGGTGGCAGGGAGCTGCCAGACGCCCCCAGGCCCTGCCTGTCCCCAGCCTAGGCCCTCTGCTTCCGTGCAGGATGGTGGCCCAGCCACCCTCGGGGGCAGAGAGCAGAGCCTGGACTCTGGAGGGAGAGGTGCCCCACGGCCCGGCCTGGCGCAGCACCCGGCAGCCATCAGTCTGAGAAGTAGGCTCACCACACGGAAGCAACTGTCCACCAGCGGCAGATCCCCTGCACCCCAGCCCGGCCATTAGCAAAGGCGATTCTGTCGGGGGTCTTCGCTGAGAACCCCCTCCCAGGGAAGGGGAGCTGGACAACCTAGCAGCAGCCCCCAGATTCTGGGTGTCAGACCGGAGGGGCCCCCGAGATGCCTTCCTCATGCCACGCCCATCTGACCGACGAGGCTGAGCTCAGGGGAGGCAGGGCCAAAGCGCTGATGCACTCTTCCTGTCCTCTTCTCCACTGGCCAACTCCTACTCACCCATGAAAGCCCAGCCCAACGTGACCTCCTCTGGCTCCCCGGCCCCACACCACACCTGTCTGAGGCTCTCTTGATGGGCGTCCCATGGGCGGGGCCCGAGCGGCCTAGACGCCGGACTTGGCGATGATGCGCTCGAGCAGGCTCATCATTCGCTCTTGCAGCTGCAGGCTCTGGGCCTGCAAGACGCTGTGCTGGTCCAGCGCGCGGCGCACCTCGCGGCACGTCTCCTCCAGGGCGCGGCTCAGCCGGCGCTGCTCCTCCAGCAGGGCCTCCAGCAGCCGCAGCTTCTTCCTCTGCAGGTGGCCACCCTGCCCCTTGCGCTTCTTCACGGGCCGCTCCTCCGACCTGGAAGGACAGTGTGATGTGGGGACGGCTGGGCCCTCCCTGTCATGACAGCATTCCCACACCCACTGAGCTGCGTGGGCAAGGGGCGCTCATGGTGGGGGAGTGGACACCCAGAGAGGGACGAGAAAAACGCTGGGTGGAGGGCCTACAGGGCAGACACCACCAGTTCGGGCCAGCCTCTGGCAGATGGGGGAACCCCTGCCTCCTGGCAGCCTGGAAGGGGCCAGCACGCCTGGGGGTGAGGAGACGGGGACAGCAGGCCAAGGGCGGGGCCGTAGAGGCCAGGCTCCCCTCCGGGACGGGAATCTTTCCAGGGTCAAGGCTGAAGGCAGCCCAGCTCTCTGCTGTGAGTGGGGCCCCCAGGGGTGGCAGGGAGCTGCCAGACGCCCCCAGGCCCTGCCTGTCCCCAGCCTAGGCCCTCTGCTTCCGTGCAGGATGGTGGCCCAGCCACCCTCGGGGGCAGAGAGCAGAGCCTGGACTCTGGAGGGAGAGGTGCCCCACGGCCCGGCCTGGCGCAGCACCCGGCAGCCATCAGTCTGAGAAGTAGGCTCACCACACGGAAGCAACTGTCCACCAGCGGCAGATCCCCTGCACCCCAGCCCGGCCATTAGCAAAGGCGATTCTGTCGGGGGTCTTCGCTGAGAACCCCCTCCCAGGGAAGGGGAGCTGGACAACCTAGCAGCAGCCCCCAGATTCTGGGTGTCAGACCGGAGGGGCCCCCGAGATGCCTTCCTCATGCCACGCCCATCTGACCGACGAGGCTGAGCTCAGGGGAGGCAGGGCCAAAGCGCTGATGCACTCTTCCTGTCCTCTTCTCCACTGGCCAACTCCTACTCACCCATGAAAGCCCAGCCCAACGTGACCTCCTCTGGCTCCCCGGCCCCACACCACACCTGTCTGAGGCTCTCTTGAGGTGGGGTCAGCCCAGGGCTGGCAGCACGCCATGGATGGAAGAGGGGCTGGGCGTCCACTGCAGCCAGGCCCCAAGGACACCGTGGAGGCTCAGCCTGACGGCCCCTCCCTGGCTGTGAGAGACCAGGCAGCCTGGCAAGGCCAGGGAGAAGGGCCCCCAGGGCATGGTCTGCTTGGGGTGGGGGAGCTCAAGAGCCAGACACCAAGGAACGGGCAGGAGGCTCGCCTCTGACTCCCAGCCTTCGCCAGAGAAGGTCCTGATTTATCCCCATTTTACAGACAGAGACTGAGGCCCAGAGAGATCACAGACTTTCCACACAGCTGAGCAGCGAGGGTGAAGGAGACGTGCTTGGGCGGCGGACATGATGGCCCAGGCCTCGGGCCCCCCTGCCTCCCTGCCTCTGGCCTCCCTGTCCCTGAGGTGCGTGTGTGCCGCCCAGGCCTCTGCAGCCGGCCCTGGGTGGCAGAGACTGCCGCCGCCAGGACGGCCGCCTGGCCCGTCCCGGGGGCAGGCGGTGGGGCAGGAGCGGGGCGCGCACACACCTGAACTTAAGGGACAGTGAGCTGGAGGAGCTGTCGGAGCCGTCGTCCTGGAAGCGGCCTTCGCGGGAGCACTGGTTATACGGTAAGTACAGAGGGGCAGACTTAGCAGACGGCGACAGGGACGCCTCGGTCTGGGACGTGGAGGGCCCCGGCTGCTGGCCGTCCGGCAGTTTGCCATCACAGGACTCAGGGACCTTGGCCAGAATCCTATCAATGGCTAGGTAATAGGGCCAGTCAGGCGGGACGGACTCGCTATCTGTCATGCATTTTAATTTCCTGAAACGAGAGACACAAGAGCCAAGGGTGAGAAATGGCCGCTCCTGGCCCTGCCCACCCGGCCCCTCTGCGGAGGGGCACTCGGGGGCGCTGGACCCAGGGAGCCACGTGGCCCCAGTGTGGGCCACTCCCAGCCAGACAGGCCTCCCTGGAAAAGCGGGCCAAGTGAGACCGGGTCAGAAAGAGGTTGGGCTCGGGACCCTACGCCACTGTGGGTGTCGACAGGACCCACAGGCCCCAATGTTAGGCTGGCCCCTACAAGTCCTCTCTGCTTTTCTGGAGTTTCTAAACTCTCTGCAATGAACAAAAACACTGCTTTTTAATAAGTCAATCAGCAATAATAAGAACATATGTTGTATAATACCAACATAGGAATAAGATGTGGTATAATGTGTAACGTGAGCATAAAATGAGGTCAGGTCACAAGCGTGTCCTGAGGAGGACGCCCCGGAGCAGGGGCTCAGGAGGGACGAGCACAGGCCTCGGTGGTCGCGGCTCTGAGTCTGTCACTCGTCTCTGCCGCTTCGCTGTGTGAGCCTGGGCAGGCCATTAACCTCTCTGAGCCTCGTGTCAGTAAAATGGGGATGATCCAAGTTGTGCTGGGAAGACTGGAGTAGACAACGCCCAGTGCCTGGTGAACAGCGAGCTGTCCAGATGACATTCTTGGTCCCAGGAGGGGGGGCGGGGCCTGACGCCCCTAGCGAGGGTCTGCTGTCTGCCTACAGTGGGCCCGTGCCCCGCCCAGGCCCTGCGCCCTGCCCTCCCCTGCAGATAGGCCCTGAGGTCCCGGGGCCTCGGCTGTCCCCTGAGAGGTGAAGGAAGGGATGTGGCTGTACTGCAGGCCCCGGCCAGCGCACAAAGGGGCCACAGTGGGCGGGTGTGGGCTCTTTGCCTCCCGACACCCAGGGTCCTGAGCCCCCGGCCACCATTGGCAGCCCCTCCACATTCCCTGTCCTTGCTCCTCCGGCTCTGGGGAGGACTGAATGACAGGATCCCCCACAGCCAAGTGGCTCCTGTCTCCCAACAGGATGCCCCGAGGTCAAATCCCTGCCGGGGCGTGGCCACTGGCCACCCTGGTCCCTGGAGACACGCCGACCATCTGAAAGCATCGCCCTGGCGGGGGTGTGCGGCTCGGGGCAGAGGCCAAGGGACGTGGGGTCCTCAGCAGGGAGCCGGGATGGGCTGCCCCACCTCCCTGAGGGAAGGAGGGGGAGGGCTATGCTGGGTCCCGGGTGCCCCTCCAGCACTTCAGGAAGTCCTCAAGTCCTGCTCTGCCCACCCGAGACAAGGCCTGCCCCTCTGCGGGGGCCCCTGAACAGCGCACCAGCAAAACACGCTCCCCTGAACCAGGGCCCCCCAGGCTTCCTTCACAGACGATCTGTTTTTCTACTTTGGCCACGCAGAGCAGCTGGTGGGATCTTAACTCTCCAGCCAGGACTGAACCTGGGCCCCTGGCAGCAAGGGTATCGAGTGCTAACCACTGGGCCTCCAGGGAATCCCACCGACCACCTTCACGTCAACTGTCCGGAATGCCCAGGGGTCCTGTGGCTGGGACTCCGCAACTCTACAGGCGAGTGCCCAGGTTTGATCCTGGGTGCCCAGGTTTGATCCTGGGCCAAGGAACTAAGATCCCACAAGCCAGCGGTGCATTCAATAAACAAATAAATATTGGCTTTCTTTTCTTTAAAAAAAAAAAAAGTTTTCATGAAAAAATAACAAGCCTCCGCTGTGGGCAGCTCTGGGTGGCGGGGGTAGGGGAGGTATTGGGGGAGATAAAGAACCAGCCCCCAGCCAGAGTGTCGGTCTGTAAGGTCCTCTGTGCCTGCGTGGTCCATCTCTTCAGTCGTGTCCAACTCTTTGTGAGACCCCCATGGACTGTAGCCTCCAGGCTCCTCTGTCCATGGGGATTCTCCAGCCAAGAATACTGGAGTGGGTTGCCATGCCCTCCTCCAGGGGATCTTCCCGACCCAGGGATCAAACCCACGTCTCCTACACGGCACTGTGCATCTCCTGCACGGCAGGCGGACTCTTCACCACTGAGCCCCTGGGGAAGCCCGCTCCTGCTCTGAGCCGTGGTGCCCGTCGGTGACGGGAGCTCAGAGGCGCTGCTGCTGCGTGCAAGTGCTTCATAAGCTGTGAAGAGCTGTGCACGTGCGGCCCCACCCCCAGCCACCCCCTCGTCTCCTGTGGCCGCCTCAGCCCACCTCCCCTCCAGGAATGGAAGAGGATCCCTCCCTGGGGCTCAGGAGGCGGCTTTCAGGATAAATAATGAATAACCCGGCCAGACGCCAATCAGAGCCGTGAGTCACGGAGTCAGACAGCAGGCCGTAAAGCTGCCCGCCTCAGCCCTGCCGCCCCCTTCTTGCCAGGCGCCATGGGGCTGGTGGCGAGGGGGATGGGGGGCACACGGCTCGGCCCCGGCCTCGGACCACCTTTACCCCAGTGGCCGGCCACCTCTGCTCTGCCCCGAGGCCTGGCTGGGGTCCGGGCTGCGGGTCAGAAATGAGCCTCTGGATGGGCCAGGCTCAGGACCGGCTCCTCCAAGGCCGAGAAAGTTAAACTGATGCAACTGAAGCGGCCTTCAGTTGTCCAGGGCCCTGGGAGTCTCTGCACACCCCCAGGCCCCAGACGGGCCGGGAGCCACAGGCCAGGAGGGGTGGGGTGGGGGGGGTCCCTTCACCCACAGAGTGTGGCTCAAGGTGCCCAGGCCAACCTGCAGGGCCCTGTCCACACACCCCGGCCAACCTCTGCTGCCATGTCTGGGGTGGCCTGGCCTGGGACCCGCGGGGTCCTTGAGTGTCGTCCTGGGACGGCAGCCCCCAACATGGACAGGCTCCTGGGGGCTGCGTGGGCCCAGCCCACCCACATGGCCCACTCTCTATGCCTCTCTGTCTGCAGCCCAGCTCCTGCTTGCCCTTCACCCCGCCTGTGAGCCCCTCCACCCCCATGACCTCTCATCCGCCCACGACCTTCTCCTCCCCGGACCCCGGGCAGATAAACCTGGCCCTGCCCTCTGAGGTGCCGGGCACACGGGCCCATCCTGGAGCTGCCTGGCCGTGACCCAGCCCCTCCCGAGGCAGCCAGGGCAGGGGCCCAGTGCGGGGCGGGGAGGGGGCGGAGGTGCGGACCCTCCTGGGTGCTCAGGGCCTCCATACCCTTTCCCCAGCCCTGAGGCCAGCGCTGTGCCCACAGCGGGCTCAGTGGACGCCGGAGACAGCAGACTGCGGGCTCAGGAGCCTAGCGGCCCAGCCTCGGGTTTCCCGCCCCCTGGCCGCCAGCAGTATCCTCCACCCTTGGGGGTCTCCCCGTGCCCCACTCCACGGGGCCCACAGGCCCCCTCTTGCCTACACAAAGCCAGGCCCCCTCGCCCCTGCAGCGCCGCCTGGAAGGCTGCCTGCCGCGCGCGCCTACCTGTACTGGAAGGTCATGTTGGTGATCTTGATCTTGATCTCCTCGCCCAGCCGGCGCTCACCCGTCATCTCCAGCAGCTTGCTGGCCATCTTCTCGTATACCTTGGCGTTGCGCTTGGTCTGTTTCAGCTCGTCGAAGAACTCCTCCCAGACGAGCATGAGGCCGCGCATCTCGGCGTCCGTCCAGTTGCGGGCCCGCCGGTGCTTCTCAGCCTGCGGGGACACGAGGTAGCCGGGCACCTCGGCCGTGGCCATGCCCTGGGCACCTGCGGGGTTAAAGAGCACGCTCAGGGCGGGCCGCCGGGGCCTGCACACTGCGGCGGGAGCCCCGCTCCTGGAAGGCAGCTCCTTGCTCAAAATGGGGCCTACATCTGACAGGCAGGAATTTAGTTAAAAGCTTTTAAACGGGAAACGTCATTTTGATGTCACGTTTCCATAGCAACAGAGCAACTGCATAAGCTACAACAACAGAAACCTTTTAACTGAAAGCACAGGAATCAGGGCCGCCCTGACGGGCCATCAATATAGCAGCGAGCGGGCCAGGCCCAGAACTGGCGGCCCCGGCGCCCGGCCCCGCCACCCACCCCAGCCCGCGGCCACCAGCACAGCCAGCCCGCGGCCACCAGACGGCTTGGGTGGCCAGGCGGGACCCAGGCCGCAGCCCTGGCCTGCCCCCGGCCCCCCACCCCTGGCCCACACTGTCAGGGGCCCAGGGAGGGCCCAAGATGGGGGGCTGGGGTGCAACGGAATGAGAGGAGGCGGAGAGGGAGACCCAGAGGAAGAGAGACAGAGGACAGAGGGGTGGAAGGGACAGATGGACAGACAGGAGACTGGCGCGGGAATGCACGCTTGGGGACCTGCAGAGACACACGTGTGCAATGCCCATCTGCCCGCATGCCCCGTGCACGGCCATCCTCTGGCTCACACTTAATACAAACACCGCCGCCACCAGGCTGGGCACCAGCAGCTGTAGCAGACCCCTGGCTTGATCACCGTCCACCTCTTCCCCTCCCCAAGGGGCACGGCTGCCGACCTGGGCGACACGGTGGCCTGGCAGCCTGGGTGACGTGGCATGGGCCGAGAAGCCAGCACAGGGCTCGAGGCACAGGGCAGCTGGCAGCAGACGGTGCCAATGAGCAGCAGGGTCCCGTGGACCTCCCAGGCACAGAAGAATTTTTGCCCCCCATGCCTTATGGACAAGACTCTGGCCTCTGCGGCCTGCTCTGCGTTCTGAAGGGCAGAGCAGTTGCTAATCGGAGGAGGGACAGGACAGGCTCCTCAAGATGAGCAGGAGACAGACCACCCGAGACCCTGCACACAACCTGAGCTCGTCAGCAACCCCACCTTTTGGAAAACGCGCAGAAGCGGAGGCAAAGACGACCCTTCGCACAGACCCCCGCCTGACTATAACCTCTCCCTACTCACCAGGGGGTGGGGCACAGCCCTTGAGGTGCTGGTGAAGTCGCTGACCTCAGTGTGGGGCTTAAACCCACGTGGCCGGGAACGTAAACCCGGCCAAAACCCTGCTGGAGACGCGTACCCAAGTGGCCGGGACTTGAACTTGGCCAAAACACGTGGCCCGCCAGCTGAGATCACAGACCAGGTCTCTGATGTCTCACCGCAGGAAGAATTCAGTGAGAGACAAAGTGATAGGGAAGAAGCAGATTCATTCAGAGAGAAACACTCCACAGAGTGTGGGTGGCACAGAGGGCAAGTGCAGCCTCGCAAGGTTGTGTGGTTAGCTTTTCCTGAGTTGGGAAGGTCCCCTGGAGAAGGAAATGGCAACCCACTCCAGTGTTCTTGCCTGGAGAATCCCATGGACAGAGGGGCCTGGCGGGCTGCAGTCCCTGGGGTCGCCAAGAGTCAGGCATGACTGAGCGACTAACACTTTCACTTTTGTTTTCTATGAACTGGGTAATTTCACAGGCTAATGATTTCAGTCACTCAGTTGTGTCCGACTCTTTGCAGCCCCATGGACTGCAGCACGCCGGTCCTCCTGTCCATCACCAATTCCCAGAGCTTGCTCAGACTCAGGTCCATTGAGTTGGTGAGGTCATCATGCTGTCTCATCCTCACAGGAGTGGGAGGGCTGTTCCGACTGTTCTGGGGACACGGTGGGGATCTCCAGCAGCTGGGCCACTGACCGCTTTCCGGTCTCTGAGGGCCAGCCTTGGGGCTGCCGCAGTGCCTCTGGGTATGTCGCTTCACTTGCTGATGTGTCTCAGTGAGAGAGGACGGAGGACCAGGGTCTAGCTGAAGCTGGCTTGTCTGCCATCTTGGACCCACTGGAGTCTAATCAGCTTACGTTGTGTCCTTGGGCTGTGCCGTTCTTCCAGAGGGTGTGCCTTGACCTCTCCCTCCTGTTTCACTGGCTTTGCCTGGCAAAGTAAAGCCACCCTTTCCTCCTCCTCTGCGACTCTGTCTCCATGTTTCTGTCTGGCGCTGGTGCACAGAGCGCCGAGATTTTGGCAACAGCATATTCCCACCCGTCCTGCAGCCAGACCACCTGAATCCAGACCTGCCTTGTGCACGGGACTGGGTGGGGCGCTCCCTGTACCCCCAGGACCCCACAGAAAAGGGCTTGGTGAAGCCTTGCCAAGTAAAGGTATGAACTCTGAAAAGACTGACCTCAAATAACTCCCATCCCTTCCCAGTAGGTCGCCTGGATTTTGCCTTTCAGGCTTCCTGGCTATTCTTACTCACAACCCTGTTCTGGCAACACCTCTCTGAAGTCCTCCTGTTCCACTTTGGTCCTTCCTCCCGTTTTCCCTCCTGTACATGGAACCTCCCTTGAGCCAGCTGTGTGGCCCTGGGTTAACGCCTGCAAAGGCAACCGTCTTTAGAATTCGAGCTCGCTGGCTCCTGGGCCCTGTTCTAAGCGCAGTGTGTTTTCAACTTTGACCCTCACGGCACTCTCGTGAGGGAGGCTGGCGCCTCCGTTAGTCCCATTCTGCAGATAAACAACCTAAGGGACAGAGGTGAGGTCACACTGCGGGCAAGGGGCCAGGCTGGGCTCGGAACCCAGGCAGGCTGGCTCGGAGCTGGGTCTGACCTGTGCGCCCCAGGAAGGACACGTCGGTCTCCTCTGCCCACGGTCCTGGACGGGGCCTCACAACCCAGGGCACACGCTGCTGCCTGGGGGAACACTACCACTGTCTCCTGGGGGCCCGAGGAGGCCCCCAAGTGTGACCCTGGACAAAGTGGCCTGGCCAGCCCCTCCTCAGGCCTCCGCCAGCACCCAACTGAGGCTCAGTCCCAAGGTCTTGGGGGCAGACTTCCACCTCATACCTGCTGGCCAGGCTGTGATGGCCACAAAGAGCCCCTGCCCTGCCCCCGGCAAGTGTGCTGCGAGCCCCCCGGGATCTACAGGGTTCTGCGGGTGGTGGGTTGAACTTGGGGGAAGGGCTCACAGAGTGCAAGCTGAAAACCTCCCCAGGCACAGAGGGGCCTCCTCAGGCCTGCTGTCGACAGGGGAGTCCTGGCCTGAGCTGCCCAGGAGAGGAAAGCCGAGCCTGGGGCCAGGGGTGGGGGTGGTGGCAGGGGCAGGGTGGGGAGGGGTCCCTGAGGCTCTGGCCAGGAGCCTTCACCCTGCATCTCCACATGTCCAGAGCTTGCCTCTTACCCGGAGAGAGGGGCTGAAGCCCAACTGGAAGGAGGGGNGGCTGTGATGGCCACAAAGAGCCCCTGCCCTGCCCCCGGCAAGTGTGCTGCGAGCCCCCCGGGATCTACAGGGTTCTGCGGGTGGTGGGTTGAACTTGGGGGAAGGGCTCACAGAGTGCAAGCTGAAAACCTCCCCAGGCACAGAGGGGCCTCCTCAGGCCTGCTGTCGACAGGGGAGTCCTGGCCTGAGCTGCCCAGGAGAGGAAAGCCGAGCCTGGGGCCAGGGGTGGGGGTGGTGGCAGGGGCAGGGTGGGGAGGGGTCCCTGAGGCTCTGGCCAGGAGCCTTCACCCTGCATCTCCACATGTCCAGAGCTTGCCTCTTACCCGGAGAGAGGGGCTGAAGCCCAACTGGAAGGAGGGGAGGGCTCAGGATGGGGTGGGCCGGCTGGGGCTCTCTCCTCCCTGTAGTCAGAACTTGGGGTGCAGAGGCAGAAGGCAGCAGGGTGTCCTGGGTTGGCACCTGGCCCTGCCCTCAGCTCCTGGTGGAAGCCCCTCCCTGTCGCGGCTTCTGAGGTTGCCTGGGGACATGGGGACACCCCTGCCTAGCCACACAGCACCTCCCAGGAAGGCTGACAGCTACTACACCCCTCGACTGGGCACCTGGCACACTCAGTGGTGTTTGCAGAGTGCTTGAGGTATGAGAAGGCCCACCTCCTCCAGGAAGTCCTCCCTAAGCCCCTCTTAGGCAAAGGATTTAACCTACCAGGTGGCCTGAGAGCTGACTCTCTGCCTCCAGAGCCTGGGGTAGCCCTGACTGTCCTCCAGGTGGACGTTCCCTCAACCCCAACCTCTAGAGCCGAGCGGGTCTGCCTCGCAGCAACCCCCAGCGCCCAGGTAGGGCTCCGAGGGGAGGCAAGCAGAGTTCAGGATTTCAACCTGGCTCAGCCAACTACAGACACGGCTTGCTCAGGCCACCTCCAGCCCTGTCCTCACCAACATGTCTCTGGACAAGTGACCCACTGGACATGGGCTGGTGCAGAGGGCATGGCTGCAGCTCCTGGGCCCCTCCCTGCCCCCCACCTCCTCAGGGCATTTGGAGAGGGCACAGGCCGGCGCACTGGCCCGGCTGGGGCTGGGGAGTGGTCATCAGGAGATGCTGCCGCCCTAGGTGCCCAGCCTGTGCAGTTCCAGGGCAACACGTCCCAGTGCCTCTGCGGGGGCGGCTGTGGGCCTGGGGCAGCGCTGCTGGTGTGCAGGACTCAGTGACCACCCCCTGCTGGCCCCCAGCAGACAGGTCCTGCAGAGGCAGGGTAAATGGCTGGGCTCCAGCTTCTCCACTGAGGTTTCGGGGTGCTAGAAAGCCTTGGGTGTCGGGCAGGGGGGCGCTCGCTTTGGCCTCCAAGGACAAGTCAGAGCCAGGGGGAGATGGAGGCAGGCCAAGCTCCTGGCGGCCCGTGGGAAGGCCGTCTGCCCTCAGCGGGGCTGGATGGAGACTGCGTACCTTGGCACAGCTGCGTGGCCTGTGGGGACCCTCAGGCTCTGTGTGCCCAGAAGGCAGAGGGCCTAGGGCCAGGCATCCGGCGGCACCTGCGGAGAGAAGGGTGGTCAGGCCTCAGCGGGAGGGACGTGGGCATGCGGGGGAGGCCGGTGGCCTCCAGGCCTCTGCCTGGCCATGCGGGGGCCCAAGGCAGGAAAGGCATCCCTCAGGGGCCTCCAGCACCTGCCCGGGGGCCAACAGTGGGGAACCGGGCCCATCCCAGGAGGCGGGAGTCCTCACAGCAGCGTAAGACCCCCAGCTGGGCAGAGGCGGGAGAGCACAGGGATCGTGGGGGTGGGTCCAGGCTGGGGCGAGCAGAGCAGGAGGGTGGGCTCTGCTGGGTGCAGTGACCGGCCTGGCAGCACTGTCCTCTCCCCACAGGAGCCCAGACCCTTAACTCTTGGTCCTCAGCGGGCATGCCCAACCCCGAGTCGACAGCTCTACCACACTGGGCCGCCCTTGCCCTGAGTGCCCCAGGGCCAGGATGAGTGCAGGCCTGGCTGGCGGTTCATCTGCTCACAGCTTGGCATGGAGGCTTGGCAACACTGGCCCCAGAAGATATGGCCCCCAGGTTCCTGCTCGGAAGGCCAGTGGGCATGAGCCATCCTGAGCGAGAGGCCAGACTGCAAGGCCCCCAGAGTCGTGGGACCCCAGGTATCCCTGTGGTCTGCCAGGAGCCTTGATGACTCCAGAAAGCCAGCCCACCTCTGTGCCTGCGGGCCCCTGGCAGGAGGCCCCGTCCAGCGGCACCTGGACCGCCCTGAGGGTCGAGGCTGGACCAAGAACCCCTGGGCCCAGAAGGGCTTGCAGGTTCAGGTCAGGAAGCAGGGGGTGAGCTGCCCTCTACCGAGGGCACCTGTGCTGGGCGGCTGGAGGGTGAGCAGGACACTGTCGCTTCCTTCCAGGGCGTCTGGGGCCTTCATCTGAACATGGAGGTCAGGGCGTGGCCACCTCACCTGGACCGCGGCAGGCAGGGAGTGTGTGGCCCCTCCCACAGGGGAGGCTGCTGAGGCCTGGAGCGTGTTGGGGGAGACAGGCCTGAGGATGCGAGCTGACCTCTTCCAACACGCACTGGGTGCACAAAGCCCCGCGCAGCCTGGCCACTGGAACCGGCAGCCAGACCCTCTCCGAGTAGGTTCCCGCAGCACCACGAGGGCAGCACCCACATGTGCCGTGACCGGGACAGAGGCCAGACTTCCTAAGCCCACTGCCTGTCTCTCCAGGCACCTGCTGTGGTCAAGCTTGGACCTGGGAAGCCTTCAGCAGACTCTGAGGAGCACCTGCCCTGGGCAGCCCACGGCCCGGGTCTCGGCCTCAGCAGGTGGATGGGCAAGCACCACAGCGCAGAGGGGTGTAACCCCGCATGGCTGGAGCTCCTCAGGAGGGGCTGGGAGGCCGGCGCCCGCGCAGCTGAGTGGAGAGGATTCCCGGAGGAGCTGGAGTTTCCAGCGGGAAGAACATACCAGCTCAGATGGATGGGGCAGCCTTACCACTCGGTCCCAGGGCATGGGGGCCAGTGGCCAGTGGGGCGAAAAGGGCAGTGGGGCCGTGAGGGGCTCCAAGGTCAGGTCACAGGGCCTATGTGAGCCCCCAGAACCTGTGCCGCTGTGACCACCCCTCCAAGCTGGGGCCTGGGGTGGAACTGCACAGCCCCCACTGGGAGCAGACGTAACCACCGCAGCCTCTGCAGCCTCGGGCACTGGCGGGGGGCCGCCCCGCCCCCGCAGTGCCCGGCACCTGGGTGCCACGGTGCTGGGCTCCTGCTGGTGGGGTCTGCCGCCCCTGTGGGGGCAAGGTTCCCCATAAGCAAAGCAGGCCTCACACGGCAATTTACCTTTTTTTTTCCTTTTAATTCATATGTACAGTATTTGTAGCATTTAGAAAAATTAAAATATACATCTCATGTCAAACCTTCGCTCTCTTCTCACAGACAAGCCTAGGCCAGGCTCCAGGATGTACCCATCACAGCCCTGTGGGTACCCAGTGTGTGCCCGGCAGGGACCGCGGAGGCGGACCGTCCGGGGCTGGGGCTCCTTTGGCAGCACGACCGAGTGCCAGACGCACAGGCCCCTCCGTGGCCACCCCCGCCTGAGCCCTGCTTCCCGCTGCCCCGCTGAGCCCAGGCCTGCGGCACCAGGCAGTGGGGGACAATCCCCTCCAGGTGCGGCCACCCCAAGCTCTCTGGGGAGCGTCAGGACCTTCAAGGTGGTTCTTGCAGCCCCGTCAACACTCCACCGTGCAGAACCAAGCGTCACCCTCGCTGGGAGCTACCGTTTTGGGTACAACGCAGAGGGGGACAAAAGGCAAAGCGAGGTCGTGCGCCAGGAAGAGACGGAGGGAGCAAGGGGTAACAAGAGTTACCACGCTGCACGGCCCAGAGGGGCTTCCCCAAGATGGCCGTGGGCAGCTCCGCTAACCCACGTGGTGAGCTGTCTGCAACCCCAGGCTCGGCAGTGACACCCGGCCACAAGGGGGGCTGGGTGCTACATGCTGGGGGCCCGGGGAGCCCCAGCACCATCCTCGCCTCCCAAGAAGTTGCATGTGCTGCAGGAGGGTGAGGGGACAGTGGGGAAAGGCACCTGGAAGTGCCCCCTCCCCCTGCCTGGCTCAGCGGGGCCGTAACAGGACACATAGGATAAGACGCACAAGCACCTCGCCCACCAACTACCCTGGTTTTGCTCAAATCTCCCGTGTCACCAGCAGGAAAACAAACCCCATCCTCGCCGCCCCCAACGACCCTTTCAACACAGCCTGGGGTGGCAAGCTGACTGCTGCCAGACACAGACTTTAGTCCAGTCCCTTCCACAGACAGCTGACGAGGGGACCCACCTCCTCAATGGCACTTTGATGAGCAATGACCCCCCCCCCACCACCCTCAGACGTTACGCGGCCGACCCCGTGGGGCGGGTCTGAGAAAGGTCGGCTTCTGCAGAGGCCTGTCGGCCACCCTCAGAAGCCCCGATGGAGACACAGGTGCACGCCCCCACATGGCCCCCCTCCACGGGCAGCGACCTCCCCGAGTGCTGGCACCTGCCCTGGGCGCACGCCAGCGTGCCCCTGGGTGGCACCGATGGCCAGAGCTGGCTGCAGCCTCTCGCTGAGTGCTGACGGTCACATGGGAAACAGGGCGGGCCCTCGCCCAGCTGTGCCCAGTGCTCAGACTCCGAAGGGGACCGGCCCCTGGCTTCACACTCATGGTGTTGTCTCTAACAAGTGCAAACACCTAAGCGCGGACAACATGGGCCCGCGACACGTCCGCCTCAGAGCTGCGGAAGGGGCCCTGGGGGTGGGGCAGCAGTTCTAGAACCTTCTGCGCTCACGGTCACTCCAGCAGCTTGCGCCTGCCAAGGTGAGGGTGAGCCCAAGTGAGAGGCAGGAGGGCGGGGATGCCACTTCTCCTGTGAAGCCGGAGTCCTGCCCTCAAGTTCCCAGCTCCGACTTCTGACCCATATCCACCACTCACACCGCTGGGCCCTCTGTGGGGGCGCCCGGGTGCCAAGAGCAGCTCTGAGGAGGAGTTCCCTGCACACTCTGACCCTGGCTAGCCTCAAACTGCCTGACTTTGGGGGTGGGGGCTGGGGCCCACACCCATAGGAGGCGTGTGCAGTGGGCAGTGTGTCTCAGAGACAGGCGTGAGGTGCACCCGAGGCCTCCTCCCCCTACAGACCCTGGACAACGGCTGTAGGTCAGCCCTGCTTGCCGAGGAGATGCCCAACCGGATGCACCTGAGCTCCTGATCAAGCTGCACGGTGTGCTGACCACAGGGCCAGCTGGCCCCCAGCCCTGCAGAGCCGCCTGGAAGGGGCCAGCCCCCCGTCAAGCATACTCCACTGAGCTGCTCTGGGTCCAGAAATGAGCTGGGCCAGGCCCAGGGCCTGGGGTAGGGGTGGCAGCTGTGCCCAGAGGCGCCTGCCCAGCACTGGCCCCGAGGACACAGACCCGTGCTCTCCTGAGCTGAAAGGAGGCCCCGTCGATGGACCGAGAGGGGTGAGGCGGCGCTGGGGTCTTCCTTGACCAGCTGCTGGGACACTGCACTCTGCTCCTGACACGTTAAGCTACTGCGCCCTCGGGTCCCAGCCAGTGAGTGGCTGGGCCCAAGATGCAGGAGGGACACAGGCCTGGATGCCGACACCTGCCAGCCAGCCCCGGGCAGGCCAGAGCCCAGGTCAGGGCAGGTGCAGGGGGCTGGCCTGGCTGGCTAACTGCCCTCAAGCTGTCCCTGCCAGAGAGTGGCCCATGCCTGGAGCCGACCACGCACAGCCAGACAGCCAGGCAGCACCTTCCCCCCCTCAGCTGGCTCCTGACAGGACCGCAGCACACAGCCCTGAACCCCAAACGGGAGCTCATAAGAGAGGGTGGCACAGCGGGGCTGAGGCGTTAGGTGAGGGGCTGCCAGCCTGCCCGCCCCGCAGGGGGTTGGGGACAGGCCCTGTCCACCTGCTCGGAGGCCGTGACATGCGGTGCTGACCTGGCGATGCACAGACTGTACACGGGCATAGAAAGTTACCTTAAAATTAATCTCTTTACTGATAGAATTAAATTTTAAATCCTGAGAAGACAGAGACGGGAAGGACAGCGCAAACTGTCGCGCTCCCAGCCCCCCCGCCTGGCCAGACCCGGCATGCGCGCCATGCGGGAGCCCGAAACACCCCAGGACCCTGCGCCTCGGAGCCCGTGGCGTCCCCTCCCGCCTGCGGGACAGCGGAGGGCTGATGGCTCGCCAGCAAGAGCAGAGGAATCCTGCCCCCAGGCGGGAGCAGCTGGGACCTGGTGACAGCCAAGGGCTGGATGGGAGGAGGACGTAAACAGCCGGCGGCTGGCTCCCACACCAGCTCCAGCGTGAGGCCTGCCACAGCAGCTCCCGCCCCAAGAGGACTCAGGCTCAACCCCAAAGGTTACTGCGTGTGCCCTGCGTGCAGCCTCGCGACCACACGGCGGGATACCCGCCCCCCCGGTTCCCTGGAGAGAAGCCCGTGCAGCCCGCTGCCTGGCACAGGCTGGGCCCCACAGTCCAGGGGCCACCTCGTCGCCACCTGCATGGGCACTCAGCATGTGGTGGCCGTGTGGACGCTCCGCAGACAAGCCAGCAGGTGGTGATATGGGTTTCCGGGCACGGCGACCACCTCAAACACGGACTGGAAGGCCCTGCGGTCAAGCTCCTCCTCTATCTGGTGTCGGTAGAAGTCCGCAGCCACCAGGCAGAAGAGGTTCACGTCCACCTGCTCCAGCTTGCCCATCCTGCTCACGACGTGCGGGAGGCTGGCCAGCCAGTTAAGGGCGCAAGGTGGCAAGCTCGGTGAGACCTGCTCCTGTGCTCCAGGAGGTTCCTGCCTCCCCCAGGGTTCTGGCCCCAACACAGGCCTGCGGACAGCAGGGGATGCCAGGGGGCTCCCCAAAGCCACAAAAGCAGCGGCCCAGGGCTGGGTGGCAGCTCTCCCGCCTGGGTCTGGTCCCTCTAGCTGGAGCCCCCGTCCTGGGAGCCGGAGGCCTTGCCCCATGGGTCCGCCCCTCGCACAGGGCTTACCTGGCCTGGCTCCCGCACGCCCAGCACAGAGCCATGCTGCCCACCCAGGCTGCTCTCAGCCGGGACAGCCGTCTGCTCCAAGGCTCTGCGGTCTGCCTGGGGAAGGCTGAAGGGAGGGGCCGTCCCCTTTTGGCAGCCAGCGTGTCGGGGGCGGGAATTGGATCTTCACTGACTTCAGCGTTTGCCCAGGAGGGTGATATATGGCACGTAACAAGGGCTATTGAGAAGCAGCGCGAGTGGCCCGCCCAGCTGCACGGACCCGTAGGCAGACGCAGGGGTCCTCTGGGGGCCTCCCCTTGCCCCGGCCCCTCCCGGAGCCCCGCTCAGAGCAGAGAACACACGGGCTCCTGTTTCCTGGTCCGTGCCTCACTCTCTTGGGGCTTAAGGGAAGCATCACCCTGACACCTGGGCTTCCTACAGAACTTGGGTTTCCAAAATGCTGACGCAAACGTCAACCAGGATGCTGGCGGGACGGCAGGGCTGTCCGCGGCCCAGGACCAGGCAAGGATACATTGCTGAGACCCACGGGCTGGTGGATGCGCTGACAAAGAAGCAGGAGAGACTCCACATGGCCATGGCGACCGGGCTCCGCTGTGTGAAGTTGGAGAGGGACAGCATGACCCAGTCCCGCACCATAGACGACTGCCCCGCGCCGTGCAGCGTCTGGAACACCTGCGAGGAGGCCGCAGGCCCGAGGCCGTCAGCGCCAGCTCGGGGAGGAGCTGGGGGCCCAGTGCCTGGTCTGGGCGCCCCGCCCCGGCCCCTCACCTGGTACACGACAGTGGCCATGAGCTGCGGGTACGGCTGTTGGCTGGACAGGAACTCGCCGATGACCTTGTTCATGACGTCCTGGGGCGGGAAGAAGTCGTCCAGGAACTGCGGGAGGACGCGTGCCACCACACGGGCTTCGCAGGGGAACCCCTTCCGGATCCTGGTGGGGGGGTGGAACCTGGATCAGAGCCCGTCCGTCCGTGCTCCCCAGCCCAGGGGCTCCTGATCCGGCTGGCATCCTGAAGTAGCAGCAAAGACGGCTGGGGTGGTGACAGTTTCCCACGTCCTCGTGAGGCCCTCGGGTGCGTCTGCGCTCCTGGAACCCGTCAGCGCCCCTGCCAGGCCCCCTTTGTGCCAGCCCTGCCCAAGCGCCCCCAGCTGCCTGCCCTCAGCAGACCCACAGCTGGTCCCTGGCACAGGGCCCTCCCAGGACCAAGGGGCAGCCAGCAGGCTACTCAGACTACTGGCCATCAGCACACCTCCGCTGGCCCTCCACGTCCATGTGTTCTGCGTGCAAGCCCCATCTGCAGGAAGCCGAGTACACACAGGCCTCGGGGGTGCGGAAGTGGGCTCCCTGCAGCAGCACACACGAGGGGCTTGCGCGTCAGCAGATTCTGGAGCCCGTGGAGGTGGGGCCCCCAGAACCAATCAAACAGGTGCGTGTGACTAAAAAGTACTGGAAGGGACCTGGAAACTGGCCCGGTGTGCCCGCTCCACTGTTTGCAGACGCCAGTCGCGACCCGCAGGTGTGAAATCCGCAAGGGTGAGTCAGCACTGTTGACCCAGCGTCCCCAACGCGTGACAGCGTGGCCAGGCTGAATGCCGGCCCTGCAAGGGCGGATACGCTCATCTCTCAGCAAGCCTGGTGCGCGAGCCCCCGCGGCAGGGCTAAGCGTGGGCACCCTGCCTGATCCCCAGGCTTGGTGAGCGTAGTAAGTGTGGGACTGCAGACGCTCACATAAATGGGCAACGTGGGTGCAGCGCGTGTGCTCAGCTCTCCAGAGCACCTCACCTGGCCAGAGTGGGCCTGGAGAAGGTTCTGCGGAGCGTGTGCTCATGAGCATCCGGATGGTTGCCTGCTGGCCAAGTTGACCAGAGCCAAGGGGCGCAGAGCAGAGCCAGCTTCCCCGGAGCCATGGACACGGCTTTAGAGGCCCGGGGCAGAGCCAAACAAGGCCCCCAAGCCGTCTTGGACACCAGGGCACACACGTACAGGCGGGCCATTGTCACAGGCTCTCAAGGATGCTGCCTGCTGGTAACACTATCCAAGGGCTGTGAGAGCAGCCTCCTTTTCACAAGGGCGGCCTCCTTCCGAGCTGCTGCTAGCGCGGCTCCCAGGCCCTTCTCTACATGATGGCAGCTTGGACAGCCGCTTCCGTCCCCAAGCACGTTCCAGGCCATCTCTTCAAAGGCCCCCGACACCGCCACACTGCCCCTCGCCATCAGGACCCGGGCCAGCACTTGAGACAGCCCTAGGGCCACCCGAGTCCAAATCTGGGTGCTGGGTGCCAGGACAGCCCACGGCGCGGAGCCTGGGGTGGCACGGAGCCCGGGGCCCAGGCGGGGAGCAGGCCACCCCCGGCTGCAGGCAAGCGGGCTTGTGCTCACCTGTCAAAGAGGACGGACACACGCTCCATGGCCACGATCACGGACTCGCTGTCAGGGGCAGCGGGGCTGGGCTCGGAAGCTCGGCCTGGACTGACTTTCTCCTTTCCTGGAACAGAGCCGTTTCATGCCACTGGTGTGTAAAACTGGACGGTTCTGGGAAGGGGGCCTGGAGCTCACACAGGAGTTTATGGAACTCCTACTGATGGTCTGACACCGGGGGGTGGGGGCCCGGCCCCCAGGGCCCAGCCGAGACACAGAGCACAGGGGTCAGTCTGAGAGCTGCTCCCAGACGGGGCTCTGACCCCACACAGCTTGGAGGCCCCTCCAGAACCCCCGCGTCTGGCGCTAAGTGGCACATGCTTGCCGGGCTCACCTGTGTACATGCAGGTGAGCATGAGGCCCAGGGCTGCCATGGCGCGGTGTGGGCTGTGCACGTTCACTCGGTCCACGCTCAGCTTGACCAGGGACTCTGCGTCCAGCCGGGAGAGCTGCTCGGAGAGCAGGAGGCGTTCCAAGCCCCGCAGGACGCAGTGGTAGACAGCAGACGGGGTGGCCTCCTCGCTTCCAGACAGCATCACCCCACACATCTGCGCAAGGGAGGGCTTCTGGGTCAAAAGGGTGCTATGGGCCTCCGGCCGCCCCACCTCCTCCCAGGTGGGAGCCTCTGTCCGCCCCGCCCCCGGTCGCCAAGCGCAGCCCAGGCCAGGCCAGGCTGGCTCACCTGTATGATGGAGGCCGAGAACTCCGGCCCCACGTCCAGCGGGTAGTTCTCGATCAGGTAGAAGGCCGTGGCGCACATCACCAGCACGTGCTGCTGGCTGTGCACGTTCACGCAGCTGAAACCGAGGCATCGGCCCAGATGAGCGCACACGTGGCTGCCATGCTGCCGGCTGGCACCGCGCTGCTCTCCTGTCTCAGGGACCCTGGCCAGTGTCCCTGTGAGGAGGGCGCCCCCGTGGGCCCCGCTGGCGCGCTGGCCAGGGTCTGCTGTGCACACTGAACCGGTGCGCATACTTCTCACAGGCGCCCCACCCCCCGCCCCGGTGGACGAACCCGGGAGACCGCGGCAGGAGGCTGGCCGCGCCCACTCACTGGGCTCTGCCCTGGAGGCTGGAGAGGAGGTAGTCGCTGACGACGGGGATGAGCTGCTTGGCGGTGTCATCCAGGAGGTCGCACTCCAGCACGTACAGGATGCCGTGCAGGGCGCCCATCGTGCTGGGCAGGTGGCTGCTCCGGAGCGCACTCTCCAGCAGCCGGCTGACCGGTTCCGCCACGGCCTTGTCCTGGGCACAAGCACACGGTGGGCTGGGCCAGGCCCACACCCTGGGGGAGGCCCAGGAGGGTGGCCTCGCGCCGCGGGGGCCTGCGGGTTGGGCTGGGGTGTCACGGGGGCCACTAGCTCCCCCACAGGTGGGGGCTCCCTGCATCTCTGTTTCGCGCCTGTGCTCACACCCTTCTCCTGGGGCTGGAGTTCAGTGTGTGAGTGACACGGGGACCCACGAGGCTGTCCCTAGGAAGAACCCCAGCTCTGAGTCTGTGACGGACTTCCCTGGAGACAGACCACCCCACTCAGGGACAAGTAACCACTGCTGGCCAAGGGCCTTGTCTCACTCTGCAAAAGCCTCAGAGGCTGTCTGACTACCCCTCAGCCCCCGGGAACTCTGCCCTGTGGTCCCCGCGAAGCTGACACTGCAGAGGACTCCCCTCCTCCCGCCCACACCCAAGGCCGCCAACCACCAGCAGAGCCCGCAGGGGGCAGCTTTCACAACCTGGAAGTCTGGAGAAGAGCAGGGCTTGAGAACTCCGCAGCTGGGCTGCGTGGGCACAGCCACAGAGGACAGGGTCCCGTCCCGTCCCGAGCAGTGGTGTCCCTGTCCTGGGGGAACCAGTGCTGGCCTCCCCACCAGCAGAGGTTCACCCCAGGCCAACCTGCCTAAGCCACTTCTTGAAAGCATTACTCACTCCATTTACAAACAACACAGCTTTGGCCTTGGGGATTCAGGCCTGAGCACAATTACCGCGAGAATGAGCCCAGCAGCGAACCTTCCCGCAGAGACAAAAGGACCCCTCAAGCCTCAAGTCTAGCTGCCTCCACCTCCCGCAACACACCCAGAGGGCCACACTTGGGCTTCGAACAGCAGAAGCCAGCAGACTCATCGCTCCTGCTCCTGGGACGGTGCTGCAGGGAGTGGAGGTGCTCTCAAGGGGGAGGACCTGGCCTCGAGCCCCCTCGGCCACAGCCAAGCCCCTGGAGAAGGCACCGTGCCACCTCCGGACCCAGGACCACGGGAGCCCCACCAGAGGCCCGGCTGGCACCTCACGCTCCGCAGCAAAGTGGGGCACCCTCCTCCCGCGGCCAAGGCCCCGCACACCCTCCGCTCACCATCCCGAGGACAGCGGCCGCCTTGCAGGTGGCGGGCACCAGGTACTGGAGGAGGATCTCGTCTTCCGAGGGGTGTGCCTTCCGCAGCTCCGTCAGCGTCAGGTACATCATCTCAAACTGGTTGCGCTCCGTGAACAAGTCCGAGACCACGAGGAGCTGGAGACAGACACGCAGATGGGGGGGCAGGTCACTCCGGGCTCCACCCCCTGGAGCCAAACCTGCACTGGAACCTGGGCCCAGGAGGGAGGGTGCCCGCGGTCTCCCTGGAGCCGTGATCACACGCTGCGGCCACCGCCAGCCCAGCTCTCACAGCCGCGAAGTAGAGACGGGCGCCTGGCTCAGAAGTCAGCGCTTTGGCACTGATTTCTTCTACCTCCCCAGAGCCTCCAGTTTCTCTCATGACATCTGCAGACGGGCTCTGATCAAGCGGAAGGCCCCCGAGCACCGGGAGGGTGTTGGGGGCGGGGGCTGGCTTGTCTTCAGGGTCCCCACCCCGCCCAGCTGAACAACTCAGCCGGCAGGACTTCAGGCCACCCATGGAAGCATGCAGGCCTGTCGGGGTCACGAGGTCAAACCCACTTGTAGCAACGCTGGCTCAACCTGCCCCTTCTCCTCGCACTCAGTGCTGTTTTCCAGAAGTCGCCTGATGTTACCAAACTGAACACACAGGGTTATGAGGATCCAGGGACCGCTGATAAGCCAGACGCTAGATGCAAAGTAACTAAAACATTTACACTGTCATCATTATTTTTAAGTAGACAATTTTTTTTTTTGTCATGCCATGTGGTTTGTGGAATCAAATCTGGGCCCACAGCAGTGCTGAGTCCTAACCACTGGACCACCAAGAGTTTCTAGTAACTTGTTTTTTTTTTAAGATCTTTAGCAGTACTTGTAGTTTGCTGACTTCTTTGATAAAAGTCAATTTTCAACTTACATTACAAATTAAAAACGAGGTTCTTAAAAATATCAACTTGACCAAATATGAAACCTTTAAAGGGATACCGAGAAAAACAGGCTTGAAAAACAAAAAGTCATTCTCGAAAGGAGACACCTTTAGGTAAAAAGAACAGGACCAGCTAATGTGGTGGGTCCAGTCCCGGGCGGCCCTCCTTCTAGACGTAACCTGCCTGACAAGCGGGCACTGAATAAGTGACTTTTCAAACCTCTCAGGTGTGACTTCAACGCTGCGAGGACTAACAGGTGCTGCCCACAGGAAGCTACAGTCCCTGGTGGCCCCTCCAAGCTCCCAGACGTGAAGGACTTTGAGGCCAACCCCCACCCAGATGGGTGCTTGGCTGCTGGCGGGGTACGTCTGTCACAGGCCCGAGGAGACAGCGCTGAGAGGACAGGCGGTCCCGTGCCGACTCCACAGCGCAGCCACTGGGCTGGGGCGTGCCTGCCTGGCTCTGCGCTGTGGAGGCAGCCGCTCCCCCGGCCTGAGAAGTACTGCGACCTCTCACGTCTCTGCGCGGGCCCCGGGCACCGCAGGGGCGGGCAGGGCACTCACCGAGCGCACCACCTCACTGATCAGGGTGACGGGGGTCCTCCTGGCGGAACTCGACGGCAGGATCCAGCGACTGTACAGCTCGAGCAAAAACTGCGAACACGAGTGGATGTCGACTCCAGCCCGGTGTTTCCTGCAATTTCCCCCCAAAGAGATGAGAGGTTCATTTCAAGAGGCCCTCAAACAAGGGACTGGGCGGAGATCCCGCGCGCTTGGACAGAAGGCAGAGGGAACCTGGAGTTGAGTGGAGACGTGGGCGGGGACGACGGTGCTGGGGCCTCGGCCTCCTCCTCCTCCTCGTCCCACTCCTCCTCTCGCAGGGGCGTGATGCTGTTCCCCAGCCACACCGAGTGGATGGATACCTTCAGGCGACACGGGATGGGGGCGGTGCTCAGGTGCCGGGGGCAAGGGGCGCCAGGTCCACCTGGGGTCTCTGAGGCAAGCACCAACCCCCGTCCCCGGGCAGGGCTGGTCAGACCCCCAGGGGCTCGTGGCTTAAGACCCCAAATGAGGCCCCCGGGAGCAGCTGAGGAGGGGGAAGCGCCACTAAGAAAGGGAATGTTGAGAAAGAAAGGAAGCTTGGCTGCTGAGGGATGTCAGGGTGAGGTCTTGACACAAAATGGAACCAGAAGATGGGATCTCTGCTCAAAACCGGTCCTCTCACCAGACAACACATGTGGGCCCGTGTTTCTGAATGATGTAACAAAGCCCCCTACACACGCAGAGGACAGTCAGCTGGCTCTGGAGTGGGGGTGGGAGGAAGTGGCCCCGCTGGCCGCCCGCTGGGGCACTGACCTGGCCGAGCTTGTAGCTCACGTCCCCCAGCTCACGCTCGGGGTTGAGCTGCAGCAGCAGCTTGTCATGGCTGATGAGAGCACCTGCAGGGCAAAGGCGCGTGAGTGTCCCTGAAGAGTGGGAAGTGCCATCCCCGTGCAGCCCTGAGTGGCCCCCCATGGGAAGTCCTGTCCCCACACAGCCCTGAGTGGCCCCCCAGTGGGAAGTCCTGTCCCCACATAGCCCTGAGTGCCCCTAAAGAGTAGGGAGTCCTGTCCCCACACAGCCCTGAGTGGCCCCCCCATGGGAAGTCCTGTCCCCACACAGCCCTGAGTGCCCCTGAAGAGTAGGGAGTCCTGTCCCCACACAGCCCTGAGTGGCCCCCCATGGGGAGTCCTGTCCCCGCACAGCCCTGAGTGACCCCCCTCTGTGGGGAGTCCAGTCCCCACACAGCCCTGAGTGGCCCCCCATGGGGAGTCCTGTCCCCGCACAGCCCTGAGTGCCTCCCCCGTGGGGAGTCCTGTCTCCGCACAGCCCTGAGTGTCCCCCCAGTGGGGAGTCCTATCCCCACACAGCCCTGAGTGACCCCCCACCGTGGGGAGTCCAGACCCCGCACAGCCCTGAGTGACCCCCCCATGGGGAGTCCTGTCCCTGCACAGGCCCTGAGTGACCCCCCCAGTGGGGAGTCCTGTCCCCACACAGCCCTGAGTGAACCCCCAGTGGGGAGTCCAGTCCCCACACAGCCCTGAGTGCCTCCCCCGTGGGGAGTCCTGTCCCCGCACAGCCCTGAGTGACCTCCCGTGGGGAGTCCTGTCCCCGCACAGCCCTGAGTGTCCCCCCAGTGGGAAGTCCAGTCCCCGCAAAGCATGTGAAGCTGGCAGGGCCAGCAGGGTGACGTGAACTATCACTTTTTCTCCATAACAAAGCAGACTGAATGGGAACTGGCCGTGGGCTGAGCTGCAAAAGCTGGAGTGCCAGTGGCCGCTGACAAGGTGCCCCCGAGCCCCACCCTGGCGCTAGGACAGTCTTGCCATGTGTACGGGCACAGGGAGCGGCTGACACCCCTGCGACCCACCCTCCCACGAGCCCCCGGAACCTGTGGTGGCTGGGGCCAGAGATGGGACTGGGTCCCACGCCTGGTACAGGTGGTGAGTGGCAGCGTTTTCTCTCCTGGAAACCATCGCCTGGATCTCCTGCTCGACAATCCCTCTGATGACGCTCAGCTTCCTCCCAAACCTAAGTTCAGAGCAAAGGTTACCGCCACCCGGCTCCTCCAGAATCTTACAGTGAACCCCCTGGCTCCCAGCTTTGCCACCAGGAAACACGGCTCAGCCAAGACCCCCGGGCCCTGCACAGGCACCCCCTTAGCTCTGCCGGAGCCAGCCCCCGGCACCGGAGGCCAGGTCGTCAGCCTCAGCCACCAAGCCACCCTGACAGCAAAGGAAAGGGCGCCCCAGTGCCTCCCTGCCCCCACGTGGCTGTGCCCTGGGGACGCACTTCTCAGGCCCACCTGGTGTCAAGGGCCTTCAGGGGCTTGTTCCGGGGCTGCTGCTCCAGGCAGCTCACGGCCGGGTTGCCGGCCACCGGCACGGTCATCGCGCTCAGCACCAGGGAGGTGATGGCCTGCACGGCCAGGACGTGGATCTGCGTCCTCTCCACGTCCTCCTGGAAGGAGAGCCCCAGGTCACCAAGGTGTGCGCCGCAGCACAAAACTACCTCCTCCGTGGCTGCCCAGCCAGGCGGCCTCACGGGCACAGGCCCCGAGCGGACAGACGGACGTGCCTTCCTGGCCGGGGTCCCGGGGCATCTGCCTAAATTCACCAGAATCCACATACATCTGTGATTTGAGATAAATCTGATGGGCAAGTGGTTGCTTTTCCAAGCCAGCTTTCCTCCAGGCACAAATCTCCAAATAGGAATTACTTTTTAAGAAACTGTCCTCAATTTCCTCACCAGTTTTAGGGGCCCTGCACATGACAAGCTGCTAGCTCCTCTCTGGCGAAAGTCACTCCTGGTGGCGTCTGGCATATATGCTCTCTGAACTGCCATTTCTGCTGCTTCATGCTACACCTTCTACCTGAAGAACATGTATCTGAGGACTCTTAATATTTCAGGCTCTCTTGTATCAGAACATGTCTTCTACTGATATTAAAGTACCATAATATGCATTAACACTCCAGGCCCCATAAAATATTTGCAAAACAAGTCAAGAGAAATAAATGCTGGTAATGATATGTGGCCTCTGAGACACGTCTTTCCTTTTTGATGAAATGTTGCTACACACCATACCTGAACACTGAGAAGCAGAACCAAAGATACATTTAAGGAAGGACACAGTCCTACGGCCTGGAGGCAGCACGCTGTGGTAAACGCCTTCCGGCCACGATCCTAGAGCACCCAGACCTTGGAACACTGGCCAGGATGTGACTGGCCGCCCGTTTACCACCCGGGTGAGAAGGCGGAAGGGCGTGCTGCCCTGCCCCCTGCACGCGGCCTTACTTCCGGGGGGCTCTCCTCCTGCTCCATCACGAGCGGCTGAGTCACCAGGACGCCGAGGAGGGTGGCCCACGTCTCCTCAAACTGGGTGCGGCTGGTCCACCCTGGAACACGAATGTCGCTTTAGACAGAGGGTCCCCACTGCTCCACCTCCTCTGCGAGATGGGGCAGTGGGCACTCTGGCTCTCGCTGGCCAGGTGCCCACACAGCCACTGCCCAGAGCCTCAGGATGGTGCTGCGGTGCAGCCTCACTGCCGGCCGAGCCCAGCGGTGAGCAGACTGACGCGGCTGAGTTCAGCCCAGGTAGCCTGGTGCGAAGCGCCCTCTGGACCCTGCTGTGTGAACGTCCGAGTGGGCGATGGTCAGATGGGGTCAGAGCGGCCTCTGCCCTGCTCAGCAGGAGCTGGGATGGCCTTACTTAAGAGTCACACCCCCAGACCACATGGGTGTGTCCGGCCTCCACCGTGGAACCACACCGGAGCAGATGCTCAGGCTGCCATGTGAACTCTACGTCAGGGCAGCAGCATAAAAGCTTAGAGCAATGGCCGCCCTGGCCCCATCTAGAAGGATGGTAGGTCGGGACAGAGCATAATCTATGGGGGATGTCCAATCCATGAGGAGGGCGTCTCGGGGGCCATTCTCAGGTACCACCGTTCCAAGCCACTCTCAAGGTGGTCCTGGGTGAGCAGTTATCCCAAGGGCCGTGACCCTAGAGGGGAGGAGGCCGTGCCGCTTGAATCAGCACTACGAAAGGCAAGAACGGGGTGCCAAGGACAGAAAACTAAAGCCTCAAACGTCAGGAGCTCTCTGGTGACCTGCACATGGACAGACAGAGCGACTGATTCAGGTATGGATCAGACACACAGACAAGCTGAGACGGGAGGTCCAGACAGACGTGCGCTGACTCCCATGGGAAGACAGGGGAGCGACAAGGACAACGGGCAGCAGCGAAGCCGGCATCTGGAGAAGCCTGCAGGCCACCTCCAGGCACGCGGGGACTGACTACACAGACGGGAGGGCACCCAAGACACGAGGGCGTGGGGGTCAGGCGGGCTGGGGGAGGCGGGGCGCCGCCAGGGAGAGGGTAGAGAAGTTCAGAAGGCAGCAGCCTCAGACTGCTGCTCAGGCTTCGCTCACCGCTCAACTCAGGGAGGAGAGGTGGCAGCGAGGTGTTTGCCGGCCCCCGCCCCAGGGTCACACTGCAGCACAGACCCCGTGGAGGCTGAGAGAGGACGGGCGCTGGGCGGATGGGCCCGACGTGGGGCTGGGGCCGGGGTGGAGTCGCCATGGTGGGTGCAGCCTCGCGGGCTCTGCCAATGACACCGCTCACACACCAGGCCTACCCTCAGCCACGACACGCAGACGAACAGGGTGAGCTTCTGCCACGCTGCAGGCAGCAAGGCGGTGTCCTGAGAGAAGCCTGGGGCCCTGCTGCTGACGGGTCGCCGTGTGTCAGGGCCCCTTCCGTTTCTAAGGTTGCAGCAGTTGTGGGAAACAGCCGCCATCCCCATGCCATGAATGGCAGAATTACAGTCCTGGGGGTCAAAGTGGCCTGCCCCGCCTCAGGGAGCACACCGCTCTGCCTGGCACACGGGGATCAGGGCGGCAGTGATTATAGGCGGCTCCCGCAGGGAACCCTGCACCCTCCAGCCAAGGGGCCGAGACACAGGCGAACCCAGCTCAGCACCGCCCATCACAGGGGCACTGCCTGGCCCGATCTGAGCACAGGGAAAGAAGCGCTCTCTCATACACGCGCACACATGCTCGTCACTGTGGCAGCTCTGTGTGTATTGCAGAACGTATGCGCACGGCTGTGTCCTGCCTCAACGCCCCCCTGGAATAAAAGCAGGCAGATCACACTGCCGCCCCAGCTCCCGGCAGCCGTGTTAGGGCTATGCGCCCGCAGGGCCCTGGCCTACCCAGTGTGTTGATGCGGTAGATGAACTCTTTAAAGACCTCCTTCTCCTGGAGGAACTCCACAGGGATCTCAGGGAACACTGTGCCGAAATCCCCGCCCGGTTTGGGCGACCATCCAAGTTTCCATACCTAAGAGGGTGGGAGAGAAACAGTGAAGGCAGGGTGGCCGGATGGGGAGGGCACCCGGAAATGTGCCTTCTCTCCCCACGGCTCCCTGGCTGCAGACACGGTTGAACGGGAGAGCTCTCTGAGTCCAGTGTTGTCGTCCAGCGCTGCTCCAGCAGCAGGAGCCCAGCTCCCAGCCGGCCCCTCAAGGGTGCGAGCCACCAGCCAAGGCCTGCTCTGGATCCCCGAGTCCGGCCCCCTGGCCCACAGCTCCAGCGCCTCTGGCAGATACTCTCAAGGAGCCATGTGGGGTGCAGCGCTCCCAAGGAGCCTCATCTACAAGGCGTGGTCTGTGCAGGCCAGACAGCGGGGCCTCCGGACTGTGCCTTCCTGTATCAGTTCCCCACCACCCCAAAGGTTCAGCACCTGCGGGGACAGCCCGAGGGCAGCGCCAGCTCCCCGGCTCTCCTCCCAGTTCCACGGTGACCTCAGGACAGCAGCTGCTGGGCTTTCCCCAGAAGGAGCCCCCGAATGGGACTCCCTCCTCTCCCACAGCAAAATCCTCTTCAAGCCAAGGGCCCTCCGCCTCCTCCGAGCAGCCACAGCAGAATCTCATGCGCACAGAGGCTGCGCCCCCCGCAGCTGACGCGTGCCCTCCCCAGGCAGCAACAAGCACCCGCCTCAGGCCCCAGCCCGCCTCCTCCGGCCGGCCGCAGCCCCACACCCTGCTTGTTTGGGCCCTGCCAGCTATCTGGAAACAGGTCCTTTAATGATGCCCACTGGATCGTGGTTCCGGTTCCGAAGCCAGCTTTGGAACAGCGGCTGAGCTGCAACTGTGCCAAACCCCCGGGCCGCCCTGGGGTGACTGCTGACAGGGAGGCATTACAAACGGGTCTGATGACTTTAGAATCACGCCTGGCACCATGGGAGAAATCACCTCATTTTGCAACGTAACTCCTTGCCCCGTTTCAGAGCACTTCTACTAATGGCCGAGCCACGTTGCGCCCGGGAACCCGGATGGGTGTCTTGACTGCACACAGGAGCGTGACGGCCCCCGTCAGCGGGCATCGGAGCGCTCACAACCCGGCTTCCTGCTCAGGGACCCCCGAGTTGGGGGCCTGCAGAGAGCCTGCCTCGTTTCCGTCCTGCGCCAGTGGAGGGCTGACTCACCAGGGGCGGGACGCGCGTGTAGCTGTTGACGAGTGGCAGGCGGGCCAAGCTGACGATGATGTTCCTGAGCGCCGGGGTGAGGAAGGCGGGCGTGCAGCTGTTCCTCTTGTGGCCCAAGGCCAGCACTGACGGCAGGCACTCCACCATCTCGGCCACCATGTCACAGGCTGCAGCGATGCACTGAGGGTCTGAACAGACGCCGCCATGAGAGAGGCCCCTTCTGTCGAAACACACCCTGAACTGCCGCCAGGCCCCCAACTTGCCCGGCCTCGCAGGGTGGGAGGCACAGGCCCACCACGCGCCAGAGACATGACTTGTCGTGGGTGCCTCACATGGACTCATTTACTTCACCCTCCTGTAGCCCCATCAGCTGAGCGGGACACCCCCACGGGGAGTGGGGTCACAGAGAGCCAGGCGGCGGAGCATGCCCACAGCAGGGCGGGGAGGGCGCCACCCCCAGCTCCAGGACAAGCAGGACACAGCCGAAGTTGGGTCAAGCGTCCACTCTGACTACGCGGGAGGCCTCTTCCGTGAATGAATTTCAAGCCCCCAAAGACTCAATGGAAGAGAAACAACCCTGAGACTTACTCTGTGTGTCTGAATCCACATCGTCCTCTCTGGCGGCCTTAGGAGTGCTTGTCCTTCTTTCTGGACTAAGAAGCTGGTCCCCGGGCTGCACCACAACTAAAATCACAACAGAACAAACAAGCATTCCAAAGCGTGCCGACCGCTCCTTTCCGTTCAGCTTCTTACATTCGTGCAGACTTATGACCGTTTCCCAAGTGACAGATTAGGTCAAAAGAAGTTGAAATTTCCTAGATTCAACTTGGGACGATTTCAGACCCACTAGACTCTGGTGTCACTCTCTGGGTTAATCTGGAACGCACCAGGATCTGAGCTTCTACACTGGGATTCCCCAGTCCTTCTGCTCTCTGCCCCCTCTGACCCTGAGGGCTCATGACCCATTACTGGTAACAACATGCCTGGAGCCCCAAGAAGCTTGGCTTTGATAAATCACTCCCTGGATCTTTGTTTTCATGTTACTACAAATGCACAGATGAAAACAATTTAAACAACGAATCTTCAAAACACCACTGTATAATATTTAATTTAAAAATACAAAACATCAAGACACCCTCTCACATGTAGACTATAATGTCCAATTTTAAAAACATTTTGGCTAATGACTCTTGTTAAGGACACTGTCCCTTGAAAACAATAAGACACTTTTATTTCAAAATTAATGCAGTATAGAAACAAGCATTTTGACTATAACAGAAAACAAGGAATTTTTTTAACGTAATCTTATTAGTCTTATGATGATTTACGACCAAAACAATGAAACAGTCAACCAGGACCAGATATCAAAGGGCCATAAATTAGATGCATTTCTTAACGAAAGTTGAAATTCCAAATCTACACAAAAGCAAATTCAAGTTACGTTCTAGTGCCGACTCCAGGAGACTGGAGATGAAGGCAAGGCCCATAAATCCTCCACCTCTTCACTTCCGAGTCCCAACTCAGCACCTGGAGAACAGGTGGCAAATGACCGTCTGCAACTAGCCCGCAGCACTGACCACTGCTTCAAGGGCCAAACGACAGTGCGCGCCCCGGTCTCGGACTCACTGGCCTCCAGGATGAACCGCACACAGTGGATGAGGGAGCAGGCGTGGGTCACCATGTCGGGCGCGGCTAGCAGGCTCCAGAGGCCAGGCAGCTGCAGGGCCAGGCAGCAGCAGTCCAGGCCCGCCTGCAGGTCCAGGCTCAGCGGGACTCGCGCGCGGATCAGGTGCCACGACAGCGCCTGCGGGGCGGGGCGTGTGAAGGAGGCCCGGCCCCATCCCGCCCCAGGGCCCGCCATCGGGCACGCCCAGAGTGCCCTCCGGAGCCGTGGCTCTTGGGCCACCACTCTCAGCTCCTCCAGCCCAACCTAGACCCGCCTGCTCACTGGTTTCGCCTGCCCCATCTGGCTGCCCTGTCTTCAGCCTCCGCGCCTCTGGCTCTGACCACTCAGCTACGGGCCAGGCACTCCCCTAGGACTCCCACAGCCCGAGGGCCCCACAGCCCACAGCCCAGGGGTCCCCACAGCCCGGGGGCTCCCACAGCCCACAGCCCACAGCCCGGGGCTCCCACAGCCCTGGGTGCCCCACAGCCCACAGCCCAGGGATCCCACAGCCCTGGGGCTCCACAGTCTAGGGGGCTCCCACAGCCTGGGGGTCCCACAGCCCACAGCTCGAGGGTTCCCACAGCCTGGAGGGCTCCCACAGCCCGGGGGCCCCACAGTCTAGGGGGCTCCCACAGCCTGGGGGTCCCACCACCCAGGGGCCCCACAGTCTAGGGGGCTCCCACAGGCCCCAGCCTGGGGGGCTCCCAGAGCCTGGGGCCTGGCCTCGGCCCCAGTCACAGAGGCTGAACCTGGCAGTGAGGCTGTGCCGGCTGCTTCCCAGCAGGTCAAGCCTCTCAGCCCGGCTTCCCTCGTCTGTGAAACGGGACCAGCAGCTCTCACAGGGCTGCAGTGAGCCCTGAGCGGGGCACTGCAGGGAAGGCTGCCCATGGCGACAGCAGCAGCCTTGCAAGGTCCCCAGGCTCCTGTCTGCCAGCCTTTCTGCGGCCCCAGTGCCTGAAGGGCGGGGTCACAGCACTCAGGCTCGTCACCTCAGGAGCAAGCATGTGAGTGCCCTCTGCATGCCACTGTCTCCCCGCGGCCAGGCGGTGGGCGTGTGGGCACTCTTCAGGTGTCTGCCTCCCAGGGTGCAGGCCGGGCGCTTCTCTGGAGGGCGTATGAAAGGACTGTGCCCCACCCTGAGCACACGTTTCGGGTTGGGGGTTATTTATAAGTGTTAACACCAAGAGTGTTCAATTCTCCACAACTGAAATTGCAGGCTTATTGCTCAATTTAAAATATAACAGACTTCTCAGATCTCTATTTTTTAAGTATCTAAAATCAGAACACAGACAACTTTTTCTCCCTGGAAAAAATTTTAAATGGATGGTTTGTACTAAATCAAAAAACTTTCTCGGCATCAAGGAAACAGACTCAACAGTAAGTGAACAAGGCCTCCCCGCCCTGTTCTGGGAGACCCCGGGCAGGAGGCCAGGTCCCAGCGCTGACTCCTCAGAGCGCCCGCCCCCTTAGCCGAGAGGCGGAGACGAGGGGAGCTGCTGCTAGCCACGAGGCAAGCTGCGCAACGGAGGGAGCAGCCTGAGGAGTGGCGTGGCCCGCAGAGCAGGGGCGGGCATGCTGCGGACACGTCACTGCGGGAAGTCGGCCTCGGGCTTCCGGCCAGCCCCGCTGGGTTTCAGACAGAGGAGCCTCCCCCCTCTGCGGGCGGCGCCCTCAAACTTCCCGCGGCTCTGAGCCCGAGTTCCCACGCAGTGGCTTACCTCGAGGGTCATGACCACGAACTTCACGGTGTCCCTTTCCTTCTCAGGAGGAAGTTGCAAATGGCTGGGCAGCTTGGAGAACACCAGCAGGTACTGGGCCAGGGCCCGGGCCAGGGTGGTCAGAGTCCGATACAGCGCAGCATCCCCTAGAACAAAAGGTCTCGTGGGTGGAGGAGCCCTCAGCAGAGCCCTGACCTGCCCTGCGAAGCTGACGGCAGCTGCAAACATGGCTCCTGGAACGCGCCGCACACACCCCGCCATCCCGGGGCCCAGAGCCTGGGCCACGTCAAAGAATGGCAAAGCGGGACACACATCAAGGACACGCAGAGCCAGGGCCCAGGGCGGGCTCCCGGTTGCTTCTGTAAATGCCACAGAGTGTTAATCCAGAGCGTTCACTGTACTTTCACTCGGTGCAAAGCCTAGCATTGGCTCTGCAGAATTTTATAAAAATAAGAGGAACTTTCAGTTTAGTTACCAAAGAGGTCATCCAGCTTGCTCCAGTAGGTGGTGGGTTGCACGGGCAGGAACGGTTGGAAAGCTTGGTGGACGGTGGGAAGCTGCTGGACTACAACGGTCACGCGGTCCAGAGTTGCCATGCGAGCTGCTTCAAAAAGGGGGCTCCGCTGGCCCCCCGAGATCTCACGCATGCCCAGGCCCAGGCACGGCGCCAGCAGGCTCAGGTTGAACTCCTAAATTAGGGCATTAGAGGTTGAACGACGACTGTGACACGTGTTCAGTCAGGCAAGAGCGCAGAACACAGACATTCAGAGACGGCAGATGAGCACGGTGCCAGCGACTTGTGAACAGATATCCTCTCCTACTTCTTTCACAGATGACCAACCACCCCCGTCCAGCATCCAACCAGTGAGGTATGTTTCTGGACTCTACTAGGTTCTTCAATTTTTATTTACTTATTTAGGCCAAGCCATGAGGCATGTGTGATCTCAGCTCCTCAACCAAGATGGAATCCATGCCCCTGAGCGGAAGCACAGAGTCCTAACCACTGGACAGCCAGGCAAGTCCTGGGACTTTAATTTTAAAGAAATTTGACCTCATATTTATCTGAGGTCAAAAATTTAATATGATGGAATTTTAACTGATACAGATACAAAAATCAAGCTGATGTGCCACCCAGGAAATCAGTGGAACACCAAACGTCCCCAGTGTCTGAAAAAGACAAGTGATGTTTGAAAAGCAGCTGAAAGAAATCACAGCAGGCATAGAAATGTGGCGAGTTTGACTGGAAAAACAGCACTCATTCGATAATGCTTCAATTTCTTTGCGCTCTACCAGCTTTTGAAAGCCATTTAATGATCTTTCTGGCTGATCTTTAGTTAACATTCAGAAAAGCGTGTCATCACCAGTGACCAAAACTGAGCCCTCTGGTACAGCCATTACAGCTGAGCCTTTCTTTAAAGCTGTTAAAAGTCTGATTAGCAAATTTGGAAAACTCAATATATCAGTTATTAAGTAAGCTTATCATTTACCAGCAAATCCCCTTTCGCCAAATGGCTCTTAAAATGATTTTAGCACACTGGTCCTCCTGTTCTTTTTCCAGGGAGCTTTTACTCTCACACTGACTGGACGGTCAGTGCCTGAAGCGCGGTCCGGGGCTGCACCGTGAGGCTCTCTGTCACGCCGGGGCTGTCCCCGGGCCCCTGCTTCACTCCCACTTGGTCTACTCAAGGCAGCTCCACAACACCCGAAGGCTTATCAGCTGCTGGTCCCAAGAGGGCTGAGAAGGGACCTGCCAAGGCTGTGGCCCGCTCCACACAGCAGCCTGCAGGAGGCCTCATGAGGCGGGGGCCTCGCCGCACGCACTGGGTGCAAGGAGGGGCTTCCTAGCTTCCAGAACATCATCACAGAGTCTATTCCATCATGCACTGCAACACCTACCGCCTGTCAGGGGCACGAGACAAGCAGGCAGGCCTCAAGGGAGCCTGCTCCTTCAGGTTCCCAGGGCACTAGTGGCAAGGAGTCCACCTGCCAACACAGGAGGCCCAAGAGGTGCATGTGTGAGCCCTGGGTTGGCGAGATCCCCGGAGGAGGGAATGGCAACCCACTGCAGTATTCTTGCCTGGAGAATTCCACGGTCAGAGGAGCCAGGCGGGCTGCAGTCCATGGGGTCACCAAAAGTCGGACACAACTGGGTGACTAACACCTATAACTGATTTCCTTTACTTGCGTGAAGGAGTGAGTTAAACACAAGGCCCCCTTCAGGACTCTCGGGGGCTGAGATCACACACTGCGTCAGGCTCCCTGCCTCTAAGGCACGAAGGCGAGGGGTGCACACCGCAAGCAGCCACACGACAGTGGAGTGGAGCAGGCCCGCGCGAGCAACGAAAGCGACACAGGCCCGCGTCCCCAGCCCCGTACCGAGTGCATCATGAAGGTGCCCAGGTCGCCTGCGGGGATCCGGCTCACCAGCTCTGCGCCTTCCAGCAGGGCAGAGTCTGACCGAGTCCAGCACTGGGCCTTCACCAGCTGCACATACCAGTCCTGGGCAAAAGGGGAGGAGACGGCAGGCTGCGGCCGCGCGGGCTCTTGGACTGCAAGCTGGCCACCAGCCTGTCTCCGCGCTGCCTGATCCTCACGCCCACGGCCCAACCTGAGGGCACCAGGCCTTCCCTGGGCCACGACCGACCCTCAGTGAGACCAGATGCCGGCCGTCACCACCCCGCGGGCCCTCCTGTAGGAGTGGCCACGAGGGACGTGACGTGGACTTGTCGCCTGTCCGCACCGCTTCCCCTCATCTGCTGACGGCACCGCTGTCCCTGAGCCTCAGCCGTGCCCCGAGGCAGCGGGCCCGCCTCGGCCGCCCTGCTGGGCACCGCACCCATCGCCTGCGGGCGTCGACTCTGCTCCCTCTCCCCAGAGCCAGTGCCATGGACAGGAGGACAAGTCACTCTTGAGAGCCGCAGCCTGGGCCTCGCTGGTCCCTGCTTGGGCTGCTGGACTCTGGGGTCCGACAACATATCTAATCTGAGCTCTCTCCCGGTAAGGAGAGCAATAAGGCTCTGCCTGGGCTCTGAGGGCCCCGCTCTGGGGCGAGTGGCTCCCAGCCCAGGACAAGGTGCCTGGACCCGTGGGTGGGGTGTGACGCGCACTAGTGAGCAGGCCTAAGCAGAGGAGACACCTCGGGTGGGGGCCACAGACACCGTGTTCCGATTCTCCATCAGCCACCCGACCCTCAGCCCCTGCTAAAAGCCAGGGCCGGACTGCATAGCCCTGTCACCAATGCAACTGTGCCCACCACCAGCAAGAACCGGGGCAGGCTGAGGGCCCTCGGGGGCCGCGCTGGGCGCCGGGACGGCCTGCCACCCGAGCCACCCCACAGCCCAGGTGGACAGCAGTCCTCAGCGACCTGAGGGCTGGGGTGTCAACACGCAGACACTTACTTTGTCAGGATTCACTGCCTCCAGTGCCAAGGGCCCATCCCCGTCCAGGGGGTGGGACGTGACAGGGGGCGTGGGGCCATGCGACCCTGGTGCAGTGGCGAGACGAAGCCTGTCCAGCAGGGAGTAGAGCCTCTGGTGTCTGGAAGCCAATCACATGCGGGTTAGAAGCCAAACAGGCTCCTCCAGCGAGATGAGATGTGTCTGAATCTGTGCAGAGCTGTTTCTCACCAGCACTCACACAAGTCACAATGCAAAGTCAGGCCCAGGTGACGGGCAACCTCCAGAGAGACACAGCCCGTTAGCATTCTCCAGAAACCTCACTCACACTGAACAGTGCCGCAGGGACACACAGCGTGACAGCCACACGGGTGCTGCTCATGAACCCACAGCGGCCCAGGGAAGACCCCAGCGCACAGCAGCGACTCGGCCTCCACACAGCGCACAGTTTACACCCAGCTACATTCAGTTCACAAACCAGTCACTTCATCTGGCACAGGGCATTTTTATTCTTCCTCATCTAGGGACGAAAAGAGAAAGTTTGACCTCCCATCACCTGTTTTGAGAACAACAAAGTTCTGATGCAGACTACAAAGTAAGTCACTCCACGTACTGACAAGTCACCTAAGGCCATGCACTGCCCAGCAAGTCCTGTCCCTCCGAGTTAAACCATCACCTGCTGCTCCTGAGCCTACAGGCGCAGCTCAGGGACCCAGCTGTCTCGCACACATCTTCCCTACTGTGCAGCAGAGAAGGTAAAGCTCCGTTTTATTCTGCAGTAATGGAAATACACTCACGTCATAGATATCAGGATTTCAGATAAAGGCCTCTGAGGCTCTGCAGACAAAAGGAGGGGATAGATTGCTATGGAGGGAGAACGCTGACAAGCTGTAGATACACTTCTGGGTAACGTGTCTCGGCTCTGCTGTCTAACTCAGCGATCGGATCACAGGTTTTGATCCTCACTAAGACAGAGATCACTGGTACTTCCATCAGAGCAGATGGTACGTGAGGGCACTAACGTGGCAGAGAGGGTCTGCACTCTGCACACAGAGACCAAGTAATTTTGAAGGCTCTCTCGAGGCCCATCTGCCACCTAGAACGCACGTCCCTCTCTTGTCCTGTGAGGCAGCACCCTTGTGAACCCTCGTCTCTGCACCCACAACGAGGAGCCCGGCCCCGTGTTACCTCTGTGCTAACCCGCTGCTCTGCAGATGCTCCTGGATCCGGATCAGCTCCTCCGCCGGCAGCTGGGCCGTGCTACTCTAGAGGAGACAAGATCACGTCAGCGTGTGCGACACACAGGAGGTCAGAACCACCGTGCTCATCTACAAAACACAACAGCTGTGTCCGGCTCCTGGGAGCAGAGGCGGACTGGAAGCACAGGAAGCAGAGATGCCGGACACACGAGAAGGACCGACGCAACCGTGCTGCACATTCCCTAGCAGCCGAGAAGACGACGCCTGTGGAGGAGGAACTGGCCCAGAGTTTTGCCTGCCCTGCCAAGCTTCTGGTAAAAATCAACTCACAGTGTTATTTCCTAGTACCTGTAAATTCGCAGCCAAAAGCATTTCCACCCGGCGACAAGCAAGGGTTTCAACCACGCGAGCCAGCGCACGGAGCGGCGTGCACAGAAGCTTGTCCACATACAGCGTCAGCACGGCACCTGACTGGCTCAGGTGGATCCCTTCCAGGCACTGGAGAGTCTTCTTCAGCATGGTGGGCTGCAGAGCGAGAGGAAGAGAGAGACGAGGGCAGCGGGTTTGCCCAGGGGAAATAATAGGTTAAAAAAACCAACAGGGGCTTACCCGGTAGCTCAGGGGTAAAGAATCCATCTGTCAGCGCAGGAGACACAGGTTCAGCCCCTGATCCGGGAGGGTCCCACACGTAGTGGAGCGACAAAGCCTGAGCACCAGCACTCTGGGGTCAGCCCCTGATCCGGGAGGGTCCCACACGTAGTGGAGCGACAAAGCCCGAGCACCAGCACTCTGGGGCCTCTGCTCGGGGGCCCGGGAGCTGCACCCTCTGCATCCCGCACGCCCCAGGCCCGTGCTCCAAAGCAAGAGAAGCCACAAATGCCAGCACTCCGTTCTTCAGGCAGAGAGAACTCGCAGGGGCCGGCGCCCGGGAGACTTACAGCTGCAAGGTTCTCACAGCGAGACTGAATCGCCTGGATGAAAAGGCCACTGGCGGCGGAGTTCCGATGGACGGCGCTGATGAAGTCCTGCACAGGGGGCTCGTGGGACAGGCTGATCAGGTCTTGAATGTGGTTCACGATGAGCCATGTCAGGTGCTCCGAATCATGCAGGTTCTGGCACTGAGCACAAAGCCAGCAATGAGAGGGCCCCGTCCAGTGGACACACAGGCCAACGCCAAGAAGAGGCCAGGACGGGCAGGGAGAAGCACGCCGGTTCCAGACCGCAGCCCTCACTGAAAACGCCCAGCGTCTGGACAGCGACACTGACGAGGGTGAACACACGTCACAGAGCCTGACCCCCACCCCGCCCCCAACAACCAAACACCGTGGCTGTGACCTTTCTTTAGGCCCCAGGGACGCACACCCCAGCAGCACGGCCCCCAGGCCTGAGGGGCGTGGGGCACCCAGGGCAGAGGTGGTCGCGTGAGACCCCAGGGCAGGCAGCAATCTGTCAGAGTGCACCCTGCGCCCCCGCCCCAAGCCTCGGTACGGCCTCCTGACAGCAACTCGATTACTCTTGCTCCAACTTTGTGACAAGTCAGTGGAAAACAAGAATTCCCTGTTAACTGTCACAGTTTTGATAGTTTCTGAATCTAAAGTATGAATGAGTCCTACATATCTGATGGACCTTAAAGGAAGATGTTTCATGTAAGATTTACAAGGAGAAAAAAAATACACATTTTAAAATATGTATGTTGCCTTTTCATTATAATTTCTGACCCTAGGCAGAAATTGCAAGACAAGATACATTTTCTGCCATTGGGTTAGTGATTAATACTTTCTATGTGGGATAATTTGATAGTATTAACATAAAATAAATATTTTTCTTACTGTTCTGTGGAAACAGCATTATATAATTATACCAAATTACTTTAAAAAGTGGAACAAGATAGAAAAACTACTTCAACAACAACAATGTACAGCAAAGTGTAAGTATTAACAAACTGCTATCGCGGCAGAAAAGAGCTCTGCAGAGGGCGGAGGGGAGCACGCCATGTCTGCCCCAGAGGTGGGCAGCGTTCTCCGTCCACGGAGAGAAAGGGTCAACCCTCAACCAGGTGTAACGTCGGGTCCTCTCTGAGTAACAACCATTAAGGTTTAATTTTCTTCTGTTTACTTATTTGGCTTTTGTAAATTTTCTGTGTTAAACAAGAGATGACTGTAATTTTGTGGTAAAAAAATACTAAAAGAGTTATATTTTAAAAGAATGTCATTCAAACAGGAATCTATTTAAAACGTGGCAATTAACTTCTGAAAACCTTTTTCCACAGATTAAAACAGATTTTAATCAGAACTTCACTCAGTCAGATTTGTAGTTTCTTTCCACTGTTACTGTCACTGAAGACAAGAAAGGCGCCCAGCGCTACAAGTGGCCTGAGCAAGTGATAGCTGACCCAGCCTTTTGCAACCGAACCTAAACTCCTGGGACCAGACCCCGAGTCTGATTTCTCATTGCAGTAAGGAGCAGGATTCAAATTTAGTTTCTCCTTGGCGGAACGGTGGGACGGCAGAAGTCAGTCTGTAGCGGCATTACCCGCAGGACCCCCTGACCCCCCACCGCCAGCATCTGCACACTTACGACGTAGTCACAGAAGAGAATGAGGGCGCCTCTCCGCACGATCTCTCTATTGCACACCCCCAGCTTGGAAGCCACGTCAGGATCCTCGTCCTCTCCAGACATCTCCGGACTCAGTGACTTCGTGCTGGACAGGCTGCGTCTTCTAAAAGGAGCAACAGAAGCTCTGACGGCGTTCCTGAGGTGGCAGCGGGCTTATTTTCACAACACTGAAGACAATTATTGCCCCATCCCAGTTCTAACAGTTAGTTTACTTTAAACATGGCCACAGCAGAATGATGTGTGTGAGGCCACTCTTAGCGATCTACTCCTAAGCCACGGGATAAAGCACACGTGGAAAACTAACGAAAAAAGACTGACCAGGCAGGAAAGTACACTGCTTGACTGAAAGGCCGACCCCACCCTGCAGACACATTCCAGTGCTTTCATCTCTTCGGCGGCATCTGATCTCACAGCTACAGCTTCTGGAAGGCCCTGAAAGCTGTCAGGAGCCAGAAGAAAAGCTCCTTACGCCCATGTTTCACTCTTCAGTTACCAGTCTAAACATGCCCGCAGGGTCCATGTTATCATGGAAACCCCGACTAAAAGCTTTTCTGAAAAATCAATTCTTCACCAGTGAAGGTTATTTCGGTTCACACCCACTTCTCACCATGCAGTAATTCCCATTACGAACAGGTGGGGTCTGGCTGGCTCTGCTCCTTATTTGGGGGACTGTATCATCACAGGCTTGTCATTTGCCTATGATAAGGCATCAATGATGACAAACTCTGAGATTCTCAATTCTGGCCACCACTCGTAAAATGCAGCAGTTGCTATGCTTGCAAACTGACACGGGGTCAGTAAGACAAGCCCCTCGCCTCATCGGCCAAGGCTTAGTAGAGATGGAGACAACATCAGGACTAGAATATTCTGAAATGTGTCAACTTTTCCTACTAACATCTCAGCATTTGGATGAGAACCGGCATAAAAAAATTCTACAAGTAAAAAAATAAAAACTTTAATTACCATTTCTGTTCTTCAACGAGTCAACGGATAAGCGGACGTGCACACAATGCAAAACGGTGCAGCAATCACAAGAAGCTAGTTCCGATGTGTGCAACATAGCGAATGGACCTTAAAAACGCCGAGCTAAGTGACGGAAGCCAGACTCAGAGGGTTCACAGGGCATTCTGCAACCGGCTACACGCAGAGACAGAAGGCAGAGCATGGTTGCCGAGGGCGCGCGGGGGAGGGGTGACGGCTCAGGAAACGGGAGCGCCTGCCTGCCTGGAGCCAGCGTGAGGAATCCTGCCCGTGACAAGGTCACGAGGAAGGAAGCCTGACAAAATGCAAGGACGTGATCAGGCTTCAGGGGCTCCCCCTGGAACTTCCTGAGCATGTACCCCCCAACCAAAAATCTGCCAGCCTTTATACTCTGCTGTTCTGATATTCTCCCGAAAGTCAAATCAGGGCTTTAGTCGTCTGCATTTCAAAGGGATGTTTCAGTTAAACCCCTGATAGCTCTCTAGCTTGCCTAACAGGTTTCCCCAACCTCTTACAGCTTGTGAATTGCTTACAGCCCCCCAACCACAAGAGGCACAAAGCTTAAAAGCATCTTAAAGATTACAGAGCATTTTCTAAAGAGTTAAAAATTATGTTCACAGAAGAGAATGAGGGCGCCTCTCCGCACGATCTCTCTATTGCACACCCCCAGCTTGGAAGCCACGTCAGGATCCTCGTCCTCTCCAGACATCTCCGGACTCAGTGACTTCGTGCTGGACAGGCTGCGTCTTCTAAAAGGAGCAACAGAAGCTCTGACGGCGTTCCTGAGGTGGCAGCGGGCTTATTTTCACAACACTGAAGACAATTATTGCCCCATCCCAGTTCTAACAGTTAGTTTACTTTAAACATGGCCACAGCAGAATGATGTGTGTGAGGCCACTCTTAGCGATCTACTCCTAAGCCACGGGATAAAGCACACGTGGAAAACTAACGAAAAAAGACTGACCAGGCAGGAAAGTACACTGCTTGACTGAAAGGCCGACCCCACCCTGCAGACACATTCCAGTGCTTTCATCTCTTCGGCGGCATCTGATCTCACAGCTACAGCTTCTGGAAGGCCCTGAAAGCTGTCAGGAGCCAGAAGAAAAGCTCCTTACGCCCATGTTTCACTCTTCAGTTACCAGTCTAAACATGCCCGCAGGGTCCATGTTATCATGGAAACCCCGACTAAAAGCTTTTCTGAAAAATCAATTCTTCACCAGTGAAGGTTATTTCGGTTCACACCCACTTCTCACCATGCAGTAATTCCCATTACGAACAGGTGGGGTCTGGCTGGCTCTGCTCCTTATTTGGGGGACTGTATCATCACAGGCTTGTCATTTGCCTATGATAAGGCATCAATGATGACAAACTCTGAGATTCTCAATTCTGGCCACCACTCGTAAAATGCAGCAGTTGCTATGCTTGCAAACTGACACGGGGTCAGTAAGACAAGCCCCTCGCCTCATCGGCCAAGGCTTAGTAGAGATGGAGACAACATCAGGACTAGAATATTCTGAAATGTGTCAACTTTTCCTACTAACATCTCAGCATTTGGATGAGAACCGGCATAAAAAAATTCTACAAGTAAAAAAATAAAAACTTTAATTACCATTTCTGTTCTTCAACGAGTCAACGGATAAGCGGACGTGCACACAATGCAAAACGGTGCAGCAATCACAAGAAGCTAGTTCCGATGTGTGCAACATAGCGAATGGACCTTAAAAACGCCGAGCTAAGTGACGGAAGCCAGACTCAGAGGGTTCACAGGGCATTCTGCAACCGGCTACACGCAGAGACAGAAGGCAGAGCATGGTTGCCGAGGGCGCGCGGGGGAGGGGTGACGGCTCAGGAAACGGGAGCGCCTGCCTGCCTGGAGCCAGCGTGAGGAATCCTGCCCGTGACAAGGTCACGAGGAAGGAAGCCTGACAAAATGCAAGGACGTGATCAGGCTTCAGGGGCTCCCCCTGGAACTTCCTGAGCATGTACCCCCCAACCAAAAATCTGCCAGCCTTTATACTCTGCTGTTCTGATATTCTCCCGAAAGTCAAATCAGGGCTTTAGTCGTCTGCATTTCAAAGGGATGTTTCAGTTAAACCCCTGATAGCTCTCTAGCTTGCCTAACAGGTTTCCCCAACCTCTTACAGCTTGTGAATTGCTTACAGCCCCCCAACCACAAGAGGCACAAAGCTTAAAAGCATCTTAAAGATTACAGAGCATTTTCTAAAGAGTTAAAAATTATGTTGGTGACGGGTTTTCACTGTTGACTCAATGATTGCTGCCAGGCCTCCATATTCTTTATCTTTTAGGCACCTGGGAGGATGTTAATCAATGTAAATGAGATATGGAAAAAGATATATAGTAGTTTTGATGTTAGCAACACTAGACTTTTGAGTTAATTACTTTTCTTTTGTTATAAATCACTGTACTCCTTTTACTTGTTATAAGTTGCTATATCTTTGCTAAGTAAGAATGTAACTTTATTTAGTGCTTTCTGAGAGTGGCACCAGACTTTGGGAAGATCAACACAAATAAGTCTTCTAGTTAACAAACCCTTATCAGAGAAAAGGCTGTAAAATGTTAATTGGCCCTTTTTGGCCATAGAATGATGTAAACCACCTAAGACTTGTGTATACAATTAGGTATGCAGAGAGAAAAGCCTGGTTTTGATAAGAGTCTGGGCTGCTAACATGCATAACTTTGTGTTACCCATTGATTTCCATGTGTTATCAAAAGTATAAAAAGCCTTCTGAACAATAAAGGATGGACCAGTTTCTCGGACTAGTCTCTCGACCTAGTTTCTTGGGAATCTGGCTCCCCCCATGTCTCTCTCTCCTTTTCTCCCTCTCCTTCCTTCTCTTTAATTTCAGGCTGAATTCCCATTGGGATCAGGGCAGCTCACCAAGTCTACTTGCTTGTCCTGGCTTCTGAGACCTGCATGAAAGGGAACCTAAGGCAGGGCACCGTTAGAAATTCAAGCGGGCGCCGGTGGCCCCACGTAGATGGTGCAAGTTCCTTGTCTGGAACTTTATTGGTCTTCTCCATAAGCCAAGTTATTCAGCCTTCTTTCTCCACTTAATATTCCTACTACACTATTTCTTCCAAATCTAATCTTATATTTCTATATTAATAAATAAGTAAGTTTTCCTCGCCAACGCTGTCTCCGCTTCGAATTCCCTGGATCCACCGGGGCTGGACCCCGGCACCTGCCGCGATGGCACTGTCCTGAACCTTGCTTGTGGTGGGTGACCTGACCTCACTGGGCACAGATGAGCACAGTCACTGCACTGCAAATTATATGTCAACAGAAACCCTTCCTTTCTCAGTCAGCCCTCCTGCCAGCCCCAACATGACCTGCATTCAAGGTCTAACTCTTCCGCCATGGTATAGCCTTAAGGGAAAGAGCCTCTGAAGGTGGAGCAGAGAATGTGCAATTCAAATGTTAGCAGTGGACACAGAGAAGGTCCAATGTCAACCCAACTTGGTCCCAGGTTGTAGGAGGGCAAGCGCCCAAGGCAGATGCTGCCAGCTACTGACAGCGAAAGATCTTCCCCAAATAAAAGACGGCTGCATGTGCAGGGCCAGCCCGCCCGACAGCAGAGGGCAAAGGGTGAGCCCACGAGGACGCAGCCCCGGATAAGGGGCAGGGCACAGCCGAGCCCACTGTGGCAGCCACGGGTACTTCCAGGACGCGTGGCCTGGGAGCACGCGCTCAACTGAGAGCCAGCGTGTACTGGGTTGTGTACAGAGCTTCAGTGACAATTCGATGAAGCAGTGCTATATCCGCAGAGTATACATGTGAAAAAAAATGGCTTGTACTACTCTGTATCCCGAACTCTAGTAATTCACTTTCACCTTTTGGAAATGGACACGCATCATAACAACCAGACAAGGTCACCACACCTTGCATGACAGTGCAACACCCTTGATGAAGACAGACGCAACAAGTTACCAGCAAACCAAACGCAGCAGGACATTAAAAAGATCCCATATCACGGTAAGTGGCATTTATTCTAGAGATGCCAAGGACGGTTCAGCATCTGCAAACCAATCAATACATCATGTTAACAAAATGAAGAATAAAAAATACACGATCATCTCAACGGAACCAGAAGAAGCACTTAACAAAGTTCAACATTTATTCATGATTTAAAAAAAAAACACCTCTCAGTAAAATGGATAGAGACCACACATCAACACAACAGAGGCCATTTATGGCAAACCTACAGCTGACATCATACCCAATGGTGAAGAGCTGAAAGCTCTTCTTCTAAGATCAGGAATAAGACAAGGGTGCCTGCTCTCACCACTTTTATGCAACACAGTACTGGACGTCCTCGCCATAACAAGCAAGAAAAAGAAATAAAAGGCATTCAAGTCAGAAAGAAGCATAACTTTCACTACTTGCAAGTGACATGGTACTACACATAGAAAACCCTAAAGAGTCTGCTAAAAACCTGTTAGAAGCAATGAACAAGTTCAGTAAAACTTCAGCATACAAAATCAACCCAGTGAGTCCCCTATGTACGAGTGAGCTCTGTCCTAAGTCCAACAAAGTTGGCCCAAGTATTCAACTAACACAATCAGCTCTGTAAGCCCACTGTATTGTAATAGGCTTATAAATAGCTTTCACACAAATAATACATTAAAAAAGATAGAAAAAAATAAAGAAATCTTCCAGTATAGTACCTTGACAAGTACAGGACAACAGCAGACACACAGGGGTTGGCCCTGAGTGAACAGGCAAGAAAAATCACTGACTGGGGAGGGAGAGTGGGTGGGAGATGGTAGAGTGGAAGGACTGTCAGCAAGAGGAGACAGAGGGCGAGATGGGGTCTCACTGACTCTGATGTGGGTGGCACCGGCTCCAGGTCCTTGCTGGATTCAATTATATCTACTCATCTGGTGATGTCTGGGTAGTAGCTTTTCTCCTCTCATCATAGATGAAATCCTGGTCTTAAAATAAAGAGCCCATACTACGGACCCTACACAGTCCCGCACAATACCCAAGAGCACAACCGTTTTACACGACACACACACACAGCACTTGCGTGACCCAACATGTGAACGCACGTCTGCATCTTTGAAAGCTCACAACTCGAAGGCCTGTATGTAAGGGACTTACTGTATGCAGAAATCTGTGGCATTTCCATACACCAGTAACAAGCTATCAGAGAAATGAGTGAAACTCCATTAACAATTTCATCAAAAACAGTAAACTAAGAATAAATGTAACCAAGGAGGTGAAACTTTGAGATGCTGATGAAAGAACTAAAGAAGACACAAACAAGTGGAAAGATGCTTCTCGCTCTCGGATTAGAAGAATTAATGCTGTAAAGGGCTTCCCAGGTGGCTCAGAGGTGAAGCACCCACCTTCAAGGCAAGAGACATAGGTTCAATCCCTAAGTCAGAAATATCCCCTGGAAAAAGAAATGGCAACCCACTCCAGAATTCCTGCCTGGGAAATCCCATGGCCAGAGGAGCCTGGCGGACTACAGTCCATGGGGACCCCCAGAGAGTTGGACACAACTGAATGACTAAACAACAGCATTGTTGAAATGCCCCTAACACACAAAGCAATCTATGAATTCACTGCAGTCCCTATCCAAATTCCAGTGGCATTTTTCACAGAACTTGAACAAAAAATTCTAAAATTCACACAGGACCTGTAAAAGACTCTTCTTTCTCACAAGCTTGAGAAAGAAGAACAGAACGGGAGGTATCATGCGCCCTGAGTTCAAACTACACTGCCAACCTACAGCAATCAGAACAATACGGCGCTGAGCTAAACCCAGACATGGAGGCCAAGGCAACAGCAGACAGAGGGCCTAGGAATGAATGCACACTGACACGCCAGGTTAGGCTACGACAGGTGAAAAGAAATAGGCTGGGGATCACGTATGCACACACGTATGTTAACCTGTGACCGCAGGCAAGTTACTTTACTTCTCTGGGCAAAGTTTTCTCATCTGTAATAAACATGCATTACTAGAGGTTTTAATAACTTATTATAACAGGAAGCCCTTAGAACAATACCTGGCACTTGGTGCTATATACGTAAAAGTGACCTTTTGGCACTTGGTGATCTATACATAAAAGGACTTTACCAAGGTATTATTATTGCTTCTATTATCAGGGTAATTAAATCAATAACTCATGTTAGTCCTGGGGATACAATGAGGGCCCTTGTGGGGATAACATTCTAAAGGGAGAGACAGATGGAAACCAAATTGTGACTCAAATATCAAATTACAGTTTCAGCACATGCCAGAAAAAAGAGGCAAAGGCTGGAGTAAGAGCAGATAGTGTAAGACTTCACCAATCAAAGAGCAATCAAGAAGCTTTCCTGAGGAAGCGATGACCGAGCTAAGAACCCAGGATGGACGGCCTTCCTGTATCTTCTAATATATGGAGAGAAATCAGGAAAATTTAAGTTCGACTGTAAAAATCTGGCAAAAACTAAATCAGTATCACAAACCTGAGGCCTGTGCCTCAAAGCCATCCGCTCTTACTAACTCTAGATAACACTGTTTCATAAGGGGTGGCCCATGCCGCCTGACCTCTCACCTGGAAACTCTCTCGTGTCCCCATTGCCCGTTAGTCTGCTTCCCTCCAGAGCAGACCTCCTCCTGACCACTGTTTGGAGTTGCTCTCTAAAGGCCCTTGCCCATCTTTTTTCCTTCACTTCTATTTTGAAAACTTTCAAGCTAACAGAAAACCTGAAAGAATACGTCAATTAACAGTCAAACACTCTTCACCTAGATTCAACTACTAGTAAGTCGCCACTTTTGTGCTCAGGCACACAGGCACACACACACACACTCACTCTACACACGCACACACTCTACACATATACATGTAGTTTTGGGGGCCTGCACCATTCAAGAGTCATCTGCAGGTCAAGAGACTGCACCCCTAAATGCCTCGGCAGGTGACTCCCCTAAAAACTGCTCATAAGCAAAAGCACAGAGCAATGAGGGCTTATACCAAGGAGCACGCCCACTGTTGGACCTGACGGCCAGGTGCCCAGAAGTTGGGGTGCCAGCCTCTGGTGTTCTTGCCGTCTTCCCAGGACGAGCCTGGGGAGTTTCACCATATCCTCCCCATCATACCAGGCAAGACTAGGTGGGGTGGGGCCTGAGCTAGCTGTGAGGACCCAAGGGTGCTAGGCAGGCAGACAGAAGGGAGACGGCACCCACCACAGGGCCTCGATGTGCAGAGCAGGCCCCTCAGACCAGACACTGGCAGCCTCAGGAGCCGGGCAGAAATGCAGAGTCCCGGGCCCCACTCTCTGGGTAAATCAAATCTGATCTGAAGGAGCCGCCAGGCGATTCACAGGCACAGTGAAGAAGCTCTCAAGGAAGAGACTCTGACTTTCCGTTCCTGACTCTCACGGCACTGAAGCCACAATGGTGGGCTTAAACTGTCCTCGAAGCAGGTCAGACACTCACTGCTCTACCCCCCCAGCTAGCCGTGAGCACACGGAGGGCCGGAAACACTGACTCCTCCTCCGCACACCCCACAGCACAGGGCGGGCACCTGAGTGCGCGGCCCGCCGGCACAGCCTCGTGCCAAGCGGAGAGGGGCTGACCTCGGCCTTGCAGCCTCCTGTTTCCAGAGCTTTCTCTCCTGGGGGGCTCTTGAGTCTTCCAGAAACACTGCCCTGGGGATTCAGTTTTGGGCGGGGGTGGAGAGGGGAAGTGACAAAAGTTTTATCTCCACATATGCACACATGGCTGGGCAAGAGAGGCCCAAAATCGGAGTCAGACCTGAAAACTTTTCACACAAAGAAGGCCACCCACAATCACACACGTTCTAAGTCTTTCTGAACGACAAAAAACAAGGTGGTTTTGAAACGCGGCTAAATAATGACTGCATTATCTAAGAATAACCAGAACCACATTTAACTTATAACAAAGTTAGGACGTTGCAACACGTCTGGCTCTGGAACCAATTTAAGAACAAGAACCCAGCAGGAGGGGCATAGGACAAGAATGGCCCACAAGATGGAACGGCGTCAAAGGGCTTGCCAAGGAAGCCACTTGTGAAAAGCGGTGGCTCTTTCGAATGTCTGCAGTCAAACCACATTTCCCTGCAACGGTGTCCAGGGAAGAAAGAGGGATGGGTAGCAGAGACTTTCAATGCCTCGGGAAGACTGGGCCGAGCTCCGGCCGCTGCAAGCCATGCACAGGAGCCGGGCGGGCCTGCCACAGGGAGCACACGTACTTGGGGGTCTGCTGCACCTCCGCCCACCAGCGGTAGTCGGTATGGCTGACGAGCAGCAGGATCTGACACCAGAGCAGCACCAGGGCCGGGTGCGTGGGGACCATGGAGCGCACCCACGCGTTCAGGCTCTCCAGGCTGTAGAAGCCGCCGTCCGCACTGTCCCTCAGGAGCCTTGAGGCAGCTGCAGTGATCCTCCGGAACGTCCCTGAAACAGCCCGGAACAGAGTGGATTACGGGGACACGCCTGTGCTGCTCCTCGCAGCCCAACGCTTCACAGCCACGTGAACCTTTTACACCAAAGGGGCACATGCAGGGCTCCTTCCTACATTCACACACTCAGGGCACCTGGTACTTAGGAAACTCAGCCTGACAATTCGCGTCCTTAACCGAGCAGCCACGGAAGCGGGCGCCCCACCGTACCCTCCTCCCCAGAGAGACCAGGCTCTCCAGGGGTTCTGAGCAGGAAGCCTTGCTGGTGCCAACAGTGGACGCAGCCCCGCAAAAAGGGCAGCAGCCCCTACGTGGCCTGAATGCAGCCAGGACAGCCCGAGCCACAGCTCTGCGGGCGGGCAGCGTGTGGCCGCCCTGCAGGCTCCAGTGAGCTGAGGGCTGGGTGGCCCCCACGCCCACCATGGCACGACCACCCGGGTGGGCAGGCCAGGCAGGCAGGCATCTGTGCTCAGCCCTGCACATCAGCAGCAGCCCCAGGCAAGCAGGCATCTGCGCTCAGCCCCACACGTCAGCAGCAGCCCCAGGCAGGCTCTGCTGCAGCTTCCCCACGGCATCCTCCTTAGGGCCCAGCCCTCCCCCAGGGCAGAGGGGATTCATGTTTTCTTCTCTCTCACCTCGGGGTGGACATGAAGCCAGCTCCACACGTCCCACCCCGCCCTAGACGCACCCACCCCAGGGACTCGAGGACACGACTTTCTCCACAAAGGAGAAATGCTCCGTTGGCCCACACATACAGGGGAACACAGGCCCATGTGAAAACACCGGGAAGCGAGCTGGGCCTGGAGGAAGGCAGCGAGGGGGGCAGGAATGCTGCCCGCGGCTAGACAGGCATCTGGAGGGTGGTGGGAAAGGGCAGGCGATGGGGTGATGGACGACACGGTAAGCAGCAGGGAGCCTCACAGTGGCCACAGGCCAGACCCAGCCCTGCCCGTGGCAAAGCCATGGGCACTGGTGCACGCTGCCGGCTCCCCCTGCTTCCACCTGGGCAGCCGGCTTCCCAGCGTTTGGGAAGTGGACACCAGGTGCCTTCTCGTGTGTTTGCGTCAGATGGAAACCGACACAGGGCAACAACTGTGGGGTTCACGGCCCTCCTCCAACACGAGGGGAAACAAAGCGAAAACACAAGGCCACTACTCAGACTGGTTCCTATTTTAAGAAATAACACCTGAAATGGGCAAATTCAAAGGTTTCAATTTTCATTGAGGGTGAAATTACTGTCATTGTTTAAGCAATGCAAAAACAAAAATTACCAACTTTAGATGCTAAAGGTACCTTATTTATATAAAAGTACAAGATGATTTAATTTTATCTCAAAACCAATCAACACAGTAATTCTGCCCCCTAGTGTGCTTAAAAGAAATGGTGTCGAAATACAGGAGGAGCTAGAAAGGAGACCTTAATACACACCCATCACCGCTTATTTACAAATACTGACAGTACACGGTGATCAAAACCATCCCCAAGGAAAAAAAGGCAAAAAGGCAAAATGGTTGTCTGAGGAGGCCTTATAAATAGCTGAGAAAAGAAGAGAAGCGAAAGGCAAAGGAGAAAAGGAAAGATATGCCCATTCGAAAGGAGAATTCCAAAGAATACCAAGGAGAGATAAAAAAGCCTTCCTCAGTGATCAGTGCAAAGAAATAGAGGAAAGTGATAGAACGGGAAAGATTAGAGATCTCTTCAAGAAAATTAGAGATACCAAGGGAACATTTCACACAAAGATGGGCTCAATAAAGAACAGAATCGGTATGAACCTAATGAAAACAAAAGATACTAAGAAGAGGTGGCAAGAATACACAGAAAAACTATACAAAAAAGATCCTGGTGACCCAAACAACCATGATAGTGTGATCACTCACGTAGAGCCAGACATCTTAGAATGCAAAGTCAAGCGGCCTTAGGAAGCATCACTATGAACAAAGCTAGTGGAGGTGATGGAATTCCAGTGGAGCTATTTCAAATCCTAAATGATGATGCAGAGTACATCACGCGAAATGCCGGGCTGGATAAAGCACAAGCCAGAATCAAGATCATCTGGAGAAAGGTCAATGACCTCAGATATGCAAATGACACCACCCTTATGGCAGAAAGTGAAGAGGAACTAAAGAGCTTCCTGATGAAGCTGAAAGAGGAGAGTGAAAAGGCTGGCTTAAAATTCAACATTCAAAAATCTAAGATCATGGCATCCGGTCCCATCACTTCATGGCAAAGATGGGGAAAAAATGGAAAGAGAGAGAGACTTTATTTTCTTGGGCTTCAAAATCAGTGCAGATGGTGACTGCAGCCATGAAATTAAAAAACACTTGCTCCTTGGAAGAAAAGCTGTGATAAACCTAGACAGCACATTAAAAACCAGAGACATCACTTTGCTGACAAAGATCCACCTAGTCCAAGCTATGGTTTCTCCAGTGGTCATGTATGGATGTGAGAGCCGGACCATAAAGAAGGCTGAGCCCCAAAGAACTGATGCTTTTGAACTGTGGTGTTGGAGAAGACTCTTGAGAGTCCCTTGGACTGCAAGGAGATCAAACCAGTTAATCAGAAGGACTGATGCTGAAGCTGAAGCTCCAATTCTTTGGCCATGTGAAGAACTGATGTGAAGAACTGACTCATTACTAAAGACCCTGACGCTGGGAAAGACTGAAGGCAGGAGGAGAAGACGATGACAGAGGATGAGATGGTGGGATGGCATCATCGACTCGATGGACTTGTTTCAACAAGCTCCGATAGATGGTGATGGACAGGGAGGCCTGGCGTGCCGCAGCTCATGTGGCCACAGAGTCAGACACGACCGAGAGACTGAATAGAACAATAAGGACCCACTGAACAACCTCCAAAGATGAGCTGCAAAGCCCAGGCGCCGCGACGCTCCTCTGCAGGGCACAGCTGCTCACTCCACTCCACATGTGGCTGTGCAAATTTAACCAAAATTAGAGCAAATAAAAGCGCTCTAGCCACAGCAGTCACACTTTCAGAGCCCATGGGCCATGTGCAAGCAGAAGCAGCTGGGTTAGTACAGACACGGAACGCCTGCCCACGGCAGGAAGCTGGCTGGACGGCACTGCAACAGACCTAAGAGCACCCTTCTTGGCTTCTGAGAAAAGGAAGAAGGCTACAGCAACAGGGGAGTGCACACCTTGACTGGCACAGAGATCCCTGGGTGTGGCGAAGGCCGCAGAAGGCACTGCTCTCACCAAAGAAGGTGGAAAGCAGCCCCCTGACGTGAACGGGGGTCAAATACACACCAAATGACGGCCAAATACGAAAGTGAGAGACATGCTAGAAGCAACAGACTCTTTAGGGGCTTAACGATCCTCTTAACTTCACACTCACTGTTGGTGGGATGGTGGGGTATAGATTGGAAGATCCTCAGAAAGAAAACTGTTTCCGTGTGAAGTAAATAAGGTGGCTTGAAGCTATAACCCATTATCACAAACTCTGGCCACACCCCAGGGCCAAGGGCGTGCGTAGTCACAGGGCGCAGCTGAGGAGGCATCTCGCCCCATCACTCTCGGTCCCGCCGCCTCCCAGGCCCTCTGGCCCTCACTGCTCTCAGGAACTCTCCAAAGAGCCAGCTCCTTCTCCTCCAGGCCTCAGCTCTGTGGCCAGCAAGGAGAGCCTGCCCCGTGCTGCCTGCCACTGTCTTGCTTCCTGATCAGGAGAAGTCAGGACCCGCGGCGGCATCTCCGTGCCGTCTGACTTGGAAGACTGGCAGCCGCAGGGGCAGGAGCCACATCAGCTCTACTGAGCGCCACACACCCAGGCCCGGCCGGGACGGGTGACTCAGCGTCTCTACCAAGTGAGCAGAGGCCGACGATGGCAGCGACCCTCTGCTTTAAGGGTGTGTATCTGCCTGTGTGCTTTAATTTGCATTAAGGTGATATATACACAAGTGGGATTTGAGCTCATGTGTATATATCACTCTGATGCAAATTAAAAACCTCGTACCAGAGAAGGATTTCTGATTCTACAGGTGCCCTGCCCTATCTCTCTGAAGGCAACTTCTCATCACTCTGCTTTCAGTTCTGGGAGTTTCCTCCGAGCTCACCCCGATGCGCTCCCATCACCTGTAGCAGACCCTCAAGTTACTCTGTCTACTCCGCTTACTGTCATTGTTTGTTGTTCAGTTGCTAAATCATGTCCAACTCTTTGCAGTTTACCCCGTAAACTGCAGCACGCCAGGCCTCCCTGTCCTTCACTCTCCCCCGCAGTTTGTTCAAACTCATATCCATTGAGTCAGGGATGCCCTCCAACCATCTCATCCTCTGTCACCCCCTTCTCCTCCTGCCTTCAATCTTTCCCAGCATCAGGGTCTTTTCCAGTGAGTTGGTTCTTCTCATCAGGTGGCCAAAGTATTGGAGTTTTAGCTTCAACATCAGTCCTTCCAGCGAATATTCAGGACTGATCTCCTTTAGGATTGACTGGTTTCATCTCCTTTCAATCCAAGGGACTCTCAAGGGTCTTCTCCAACACCACAGTTCTAAAGCATCATTCTTCGGCATTCAGCTTTATGGTCCAACTCTCACGTCCATACATGACTACTGGAAAAATCATAGCTTTGACTATACGGACCTCTGTTGGCAAAGTAACATCTCTGGGTTTTAACACGCTATCTAGGTTTGTCATAGCTTTTCTCCCCTCGCTACTGGAAAGCAACCCCCTTCCGCAAAGGAAGGCTGTCCAAGCTCTCAGCGGGCCCAGGGTGGCCGGGCCACCCAGGGGCGCATCTGTTGCTCCGAGGACTCATGCAGCCCTGAGACCACAAGTCAGAGGCCCTCCCTTCTGCCGTGGGGAAGGAACCCACCAGAGACCAGAGCTAGCACAGTAAGAGCTGAGACACGGAAACACGCCACACGGCCACAGAATGAAGCACACCGGAGGCCGCCACCCAAAGAGCACCCACTCCCACAGTTTCAGATGTGCTACGGGTCTGGGCCAAGCTTTCCTGCTGTTTGTGTTTTCCCGAGATTAGAACTGCCTTTCGCTTTTCTTGCTGAAAAAAGAAAGATATGGCTGTACCTGATAACTAGCAAGACTACTGCTTTTGAAAACGCTCATTCCTCTTGAAACACTCGGGCTGCTTCCTGTGCCTGCTATAGGGCAGGAACTTTGTGACGTCTCTCACTCTCTCTCTCGTGCAAGGACTGTTTAAATTCACAATCATATATAAAGGCCTCTCTGAATCTTTAACAGAGGAGAGGCCCTCAGATTCACGTTCGCACAGCACCGTGCTGTCAGATACACACAGGGCACAGCAGAGCTGGCTCCGTGCTCCCCTGCACACTGGGTGCGTGGGCAGGGCGGGGGAAACAGATGCTCTAGCCAGGTGAGCGCGGGGCACCTACCAGACTTGAAGATGTGGATCAGACACATGAGCAGCGTGCCCAGCTCCTGGCAGTAGAAGGTGTGCTGCTGCTCGCTCACCTCCACCCTCAGCTGCTTTGTAACGATGTCCTCTAAAAGGATGCCAACCAGTTGGAGCAGAAACCTTCAGAGAAAGGGAGAAGGGGAGAGCGAAGTAGGTGACTGTTACAGAGCACTCCTGGGAAGTGCACCCATGAACACATGCACATAGCAGATACAGGGAGAGTCCAGTGCAGGCGAAGGAGACAGTGACGCGTTAGCCGCCCAGTCATGTCGACTCTGCAGCCTCATGGACTACAGCCCGCCAGGCTCCTCTGTTCTTAGGATTTCCAGGCAAGAGTATTAGAGTGGGTTGCCATTTCCTTCTCCAGAGGATCTTCCCGACCGAGGAATTGAACCCGGGCCTCTTGCACTGCAGGTGAATTCTTCACTGTCCGAGCCACCAGGGAAGCCCCGTAAAATGAGAGGATGTGCAACACCATCCCTCTGGATGAAGGCAGTCGGCCCCTCTGTGCACCTCTTTCCTCTCTAACAAGATGGGATGACCACACCACCTTTGAGGGAGTGACCTGTGGTGCTCCTTCACGGCTTTCCGCCACCAAGCGGGCTGATGCCCACCACAGGGCATTCCTGCAGCCTGCACCTCAGCCACCCGCCTAACCGCGGCAACGCACCCACTGACTACTCTGGGCAGTCTTCAGAGGGTTCTGATTCAGGACCTGACCGAGCCTGCAGAGAGGCAGGACCAAGGGTCAGAGACGAGGCTGGCTGGGCAAAGAGAACATACCGGCTCCTTAACCCACCTTGTCGGTCTTAGGGCTCCAACACCACATGACCACCCAAGGTCGTGGACTAGACGAGGAGCATACCTGGCAAACGTTTCTTCTGGCAGATTCTTCGTCTGTCTCCCTTCGCTGTGCTCCTCCGGGGCTGAAGCACTGTCCGCATCTCTTAACCTACTGATTGTTGAACAGGAAACCAAGTTCGGAGAGAAGGAGAGCTCCTGGATGCGGGACAGGACGATGTCCTCGGTCGACTGGGAAATCAGCACCCGCAGGATGGCCAGAATGCCTGATACCCACAGCTGGACTGTGCTCACCGCCGCCTGGGGACAAAGTGGGGGAGGTGCTGCTGAGAGGACGGCCGGACTCCCCCCGCCAACGCCAGTTACGAAGACCCCCGGCTTGACAATGGCCCCCAGAGCCCCTGTCTCACTGGTTCTCAAAGTGCAGCCCGGACCAGCAGCCTCAGTGCTGTCTGGGAACCCATGAAACAAGCAAAGTCTCCACCCCCAGCCCTGCAGACGACCCCCAGGCATATCAGGTGGGGGACCCAGAATGCCACCAGGAGCCGGGTACTCACCAGGGTGTCTGGGGTGACGAACATACTCCGTAAAAGCATGTCCACAGGGCGCAGGGAGGAGGGGGCCAAAATCTCAAACAGCGTGTTCAGCACTCCCAGGGCCTCGTGAGAATCAATGTGCATCTGTTTCAAGTGAATGTCGCAGACGCTTCCCCGTAAGCCAGCAGAAAAAAGGCCAGCACTGCCCTTCACGTGAGGCGTCTCACGGCCCGATGACCTGGACCATCTCATCGTTCCCACCCCCCAAAACTGCCATACCACCCAACATCAGCAGTGAACCAACGAAACAGTTTTTTAGAACAATACCGTAACAGCTAGATTTTTTTCCCACAGTGGAAATCTTCTCATTTCATTTAGATTTTCACTAAATAAACCAAATATACTTTCTGCAAAAATTCAAATAGGCACAAGGAAGCGCTTTAATCAGCTGAGCTCACACGGCCGGACAGCCTGACCGCTCCGGGGACCGGCCCCTCCCGCATCTCTTCTGCGCGCGCAGCTCGCCCGCATGGCATCACACTCTCTGCCTTCCACCTCCTCTCACTCTCTTCACCTGCACTCCATCCCCACCCCCCCACCGAGCAAGCAACGTTAGCAAATTAGTGCAGTTCTCTTTAACTTTGTCCACATTCCTATACCTGTAGAGAAGTTTTTAAGTTGTTTCGAAAAATCGTATTACGTCTCTGCTTTCTGTTCCATTAAAAATATGATGAAGAATGGGTTTCAAACCTTAAGGCTACTTTTAAAGAATGCAGAATGGTCTGGATCGAGTCTGCACACAGCGCACTCTCCCGCCGCCCTGCCGCTGAGCCCATCCCTGCTGACGGTGCACAGGCCACGGCTGTGGAAGTGCCTTCTCTCCTAGGTTTCGAACACTGTGCCGCCTGCGCCTCCGGCCCCCACCCCCACCCGGTCAGCAGGGGCCCTCATGGCTCCCAGGGCTCGGCCGCCTCCCAGTGCCCCCGCCCCCTCAAGCCTGACCTACAGGCTGGCACCCCAGGGGCTTGCTTCAGCCTCCTTGGGGACCTCCTGCTCTCCCAACCCAACACGCCCAGATGAGGCTCCAAGCTCCCCCTGAATCCTGCTCCATCCAGGAGCCCCTAAGCCATCACCTCACGGCCACTGACTTGGCCCTCCTCTCATGCCCACCGAAGCTGTCAGCACAGCTCGCGGGTTCTGCTTCTGAGCTGTGTCCAGCGGGCGCCCCTGCCTGCCCCTCTGTCCCCATGCCCGCAGGCCCTGAGCTGTGAGTGGCTCTCTCCGCTACCCCCACCCTGACTGCCAGTTCAGCTCTCAGATTCACCCTGCCCTCCTCCTACTGAGCCCCCTGAGGGCTCCCCCATGGCTCCCCCAGAGAGAGCTTCCCCAGGCGTCTGCTCAGGTCACCCTCACGTCCTTCGAGTCCCCAGGAGCGTCCCCCCTCCACGAGGCCCTCTGCTGGCTGTCCCCAGCCCTAGCATAGCATCCTCTGGGGCCAGGAGGGCAGGCATGGTCATGGGGGAACGTGCAAATGCACCCACGCCGTGCCCCTGGACCACAGACCGCCCTGTGTGTGGCGCCACTGCCGGGGAAGGCATGCTGGGTGTTCACCCTGCACCGCGGCCCGCTGCCTCCTCAGTGTCTGCGGTGAGAGGAGCGCAGAGCACACGGAGCCCCACCCTGGAGACGTGCACCTGCGGCCGTGGATGCCTTGGCCAGCTTAAAACAGCAGAGCCACCCACTCACTAAAACTGCGTCTTATCAGGCCTTCCCTGGTGGTCCAGGGGTTGGGATGCCATCCTGCCACTGCCTGAAGCCTGGGTTTGATCCCTGGTCGGGACCTGAGATCCTGCAGCCACGTGTCATGTGCTGGTCAACAAAAAAATCCTGTATATCTGTTGCTCTTACCAGATGCCACAACCCTGCCCGCTCCCGCCTGGGCCCCCGCCCCGGCCTCAGGATGACAGTCTGTGACGAGAGCAGAGCAGGCAGCTGACGCTATGAAGACAGGGCCTACCCGCTCCCGTCAGCGCAAGAGCCATGGGCACTGCACCGCCCAGAGCACTCACTCCCGGGCTGGCCGACCCTGATGAGCTGACGGGCACCTGCTGGCGGAACCCATGGCGCCTCACCCAGAGCTCTGTCGGCCGCGGGCATGGTCTCTGGAGGGACCGTCTTTGCCGCATCCCTGCCGCCGGCTCCAAAGACACTGCTGCACCTGGGCAGGGTGTCCAGCCCTCGACCCCGCACGGGTGGAGCCCACCGACGGCATCGTTCAACCACAGAAATCCTACGTGACGCTTTACTGCCAGGCTGCTCTGTAAGCGGTAAGAGAAAACCCTCCCCAACAGAGCAAACAGGAGGGAGGCAGGGTGAGCTGGAAAGGAGGCAGCCCTGAGGCGCCGTGGGAGCCGGGCCGTCTCTGACCCGGGCCCCGCACTGGCCCGGGCGCACGGGTTAACGCTGATAAAACGCGCCCGCTGGGAGTGAGCCCGAGCACGCAGCTCCATGGCTGGCCCCACGGGAGGTGCGGGCGGGGGTGGGGGGAAGACGAACCTGCTGCTTGGCCAGCATCGGGAGGATGACGTCGGCCACCTGCCGGGACAGCCGCTTCCACCTGTCCTCGCTCTCCTTGTGGCACTGCCGCAGGACCAGCGTGAACATCTCCAGCACCTGTGGGTACGGCCCAGACGCTCGAGCCCAGCCCGCAAGCCCCAGGCACCGCGCACACTGGGCAGACCCAGCGCGGCCACGTCTCGGGCCTTCCCAGGCTCCAACCAGAGAAAGTAGGGCTCCTCTCGCGGCCACGCCTCGGGCCTTTCCAGGCTCCAACCAGAGGAAAGCCGAGCTCCTCTCAGTCTCAGGCAGAGCACAGGTGCAGGACCGGACCGCTGCACAGGGACCCCGGCTCCCACGAGCCTTCCCCCTGTTCTGTGTGCTCTGCAAAGGTCCCCTCCCACTGAAGATGGTTTACTTCAGCAGGGTTCACCATGGCTGAGCCCCAGTTTGGTCGTGATCCCTCCTAAACAGAGACCCCTGAATGCCTGTTTGGTAAACACAGTCTTGCGGGCACGGGGCCACCGTGAACCTGCTGCCAGGACCGTGCCTGTCACGACAGCAGACAGGGAGAGACGCAGGCACCAGGCAGGCTGCAAAGCCGAAAATGCCTAATCCAGAGACAGTGTATAGCCCAGTCTATAAAATGCCAGTTCCAGGCAGAGCCCACTCCCTGGAAAGCCTGCCCGGCCACTGCCTCCCACTGTGGCCTCTCCCTTCCCAGAACCCAGCGGCACTTACGGAGAGGCAGGCAACTCTGCACTGCGCCCCGTCTTCCCAAACCAAGGCCAGCATTGCTCTGTCCCGTAAGCCAGGCTGGGGACGCGCAGGACACCAGCCCACGTGCCTGCCAAGAGCTGGGCAGCGGCTCCAGAGCCTCTTATAAAAGTTGTACTTTTAACTGTATGGTATTTAATTCAACACTAAGTATTTAGTTAAACATTACCTAGGTTAAGCAAAACGAGAATGCACACAGGACGTGTTTTTATGAGAGAATCTGATGCCCAGAGACGAGCAGTAACGAATTACTGAAAACCGTGAGGGCAACGCCCCCGCCACCCACAGAAGAGGGCTCTCTGAAAAGCCAGGTTTCAGACAGCCTCACACCATCTGAAATTCCAAATGCACCTGAAGGCAAGTGAAGCCAGAAATCAGTGCAGACTCAGGTCCTCCACAGTGGTATATACACATACAAACAAGTCTTTAAATCACTTCAGGCTGAAATCTTTAAAAACAGTTTTACTCAGAACTCCACCACCATGATCAATGCTGCTGACTGATTTTTGGGCCTCGTTTTGGAAAAGGGTCCTCCACCACCTTGACCGAACTTGTGACCATCGGCCAGGCTGTGGGGCCTTAAAGAGAGACCCCATTAAGCCTTCCGCCTGCAGCATCTCCCCACTGCCCAAGAGACCAGGGCTGGCACAGAGTCACAGTCACTGGCGGGGGACAGGGCCATGGGGCGCTCCCTGCCACCCCCGCAGGGACAGGGGAGGGCCTGCGGTGCGCCCCGCCCCAGCCCTTACCTGGTGGTGCTGGACGAGCCGCAGCAGCATGGACACCACCACCTCTTTCTGGGTCTCCAGCTCTTTTCCTGCATCAGCCTTATTGGCTCCTCTTAAAACGAAGAGGTCGTGGACTATGGGCTGCAGGGCAGGTATGGCTGTGGGCACAGAAGGACACTGAGAAGGCGCTCGGGAGACGACACCAACCCCTCCAGATGACTTCCAAGGGACAAAACTGACCTATACTCGACTCGCTGATCAGGGATAATTTCAGGTTACCCAGGAGTGCACCCCGGAGAAGAAATGGCACCCCATTCCAGTACTCTTGCCTGGAAAATTCCATGGACAGAGGAGCCTGGTAGGCTGCAGTCCATGGGGTCACAAGGAGTCGGACACGACTGAGTGAATTCACTTCACTTCACTTCAGGAGTGCACTGAGATTACCTGTACGCCATCCTGGAAGGTCAAGGGTCTTCCCTGACGCTTGACAAGGTTGTGAAATCTTTTTGAAAACCAGGGCTTCTGTGACATAACATTACTTCTGACACAAAGTGATATAAATTCAGAAGTTTTAAACTAAAACAAAAACAGCAGCATTCTAACCTCATACACAATGTGCTCAGAGAGCCACCTGAAAAGAGGACAGGTGCTTTTCCAACAGAAAACAGTCAAAAGATTAGATTTCTGTACTGTTTCAAGCAACTAAACTCACTCTCTCGTTAGACTAAGGGTTTCCCCCTCAAGGCATGTCTTTACTCAAAACAGCAAAGTGAAGTATTTGGCCTAACACACCCTCAGGAGAAAACTACGAAGGCCTTTCACTGAGGAGCACCAGCCTGGCCAAGTTACCAGTTACTGAAAGGCACACGCTCACCCTCAGCCTCACACACACACACACACACACACACACACACACAGAGTCTCATACATACACTCTCACACACACACAGTCTCTCACACACACACACAGAATCTCATACATACACTCACACACACACAGAGTCTCATACATACACTCACACACACACACACACTGTCTCACATGCAGTCTCACATACACACATAGACTGTCTCACACACACACTCATACTGTCTCACACACACAGTCTCATACACACACACAGAGTCTCATCACACACTCACTGTCTCTCACACAGTCTCACAGTCTCTCACACACACAGTCTCATCACGCAGTGTCTCTCTCTCACATACACACACACACACTGTCTCATATACACACAGTCTCATACACTCTCTCTCACACACACACACACAAAGTCTCATACACACAGTCTCACACACACACATACACGCCGGCTGAGTCTCCTGCACATGGCCAGGCTCCACAGTGGAGACAGTGAGGTCTGCTGTGCATCACCTTTCCCTCCATAGAAAGAACGTGCTTCCCTCTGGTCTGGGAAGCCTCAGCCGCCCCTCCAGTGAGGCCTGCACTCTCAGCTCCAGGGCCCGGGTGCGCACGTGCAGTCAGGGTCCCACTGCTGGGGCGGGACGGGGCCCGCAGCAGGCTGGCTGCCTTGCTAGCATGGAGGCAGCAAGAAGCCGAGCCCTGCGCTCCCCTGCCCGCGGCCCAGGAGGTCCGCCTGCCACGGGACAGCACACAGGGAGCCCGGTGCGGCAGCCAGCAAAGGCCGCAGGAGGCGCCCCCAACCACGGTGCAAAGGCCTCCAGGCTTCTGCCGACAGCGCCGCAGAGGGTGAGCAGTGCGAGCTGGGAGGAAGTCAGAGGGGTGACACTCCTCCCCACAGCACGGCTAACCGCGCCAGGCGGCGGCAGGTGCCTGGGCCGCGGGCCGCTCTCTGTGGACCCCACTTTAGCTCCTGTGAGACAGCTGGGCAAAACAGAAGGTCCTGAATCAAAGCCACACTGTGCCTTCCAGGACACTGGGCAATAAGCCCTGTGGCTTCACAGAAGTGGGATTTTAAAATTCTGCTTCACGTGCATAGACAAGAGCATTTATGGCTGAGTGCACGTGCGCTGCTTGTCCTAGGTGGACCTCACACCTTTCTTCAGACACTTCTGCCAGAGCGCACACGTGCACACACACAGCCGGCGGGAGGCAGTGCAAGCACACAGACCCAGGAGCCGGGGAAGTCCTGCCCATTACCGTGCGTCACCGCCTTCCTCCCGCTGGCCATGATGCCGTCACAGAGCTGGATGATTTTAGGGATCCCGATGATCTGTTTTGAGTGGTAACGCTCATACGACAGTAACACCAGGAAGAAAAAGATGTTTGGGATAATCGCCTCTGACTCCCTAGAAACAGAAACATCCAAAGACTTCCTTTTAAAATGAAAAAACATCATCATATTAACAGCCCCAAACCACTGCTGATTCAAAGTGGAGAGTGTGCGTGTGAGAAAACGGAGAGCATGGGGTGGCGGCAGCGCCTGGAGCCTCTGGTCAGGGAACTAAGATCTGCATGCCGCTTGGTGTGGCCAAAAAAGTAAAATGAATCAAAATAAGATAAAAGTGCATGTAATTGTCTAACAAGGACAACAGATCTAAAGCAACAAAATGCGATTACCTGAACTGGCCGACCTCAATGTATTCAAACTGCTTCAGCACAAACCCGATAAACACCTACAGGCAGGAAATACAATTTTCACATGAGTAATTCAAATGTGCAAACAAGGTTACTTTCCTTGGCACTCATCTGTATAGACCTCTAAGAAGTTTCCTGACAGTAGGCAACCTTGCTTCTATACAAGAACTCAAATGCACTCTACGGCCAGATTAGATAAATTCAAGACACTTGCAGAAACCCCTTTAAACTCATTTACTGAACACCGAGGCGAAACCTCCTGGGAGAAACGAAAGAGAAGCGCCAGGGGCCACCAGGGGGCCCAAAGGGCACAGCGCAGGTCCCGCTGGTCCGGCTGCGCATGCCTGGCAGCGTGGGCGTCCTGAGCTGGCTGAGGGGCAAGACGTCCAGCTGCGCCCACCTTCTCCCTGCAGCACCAGTGCTCAAAGGGGCCAGGCACCCAGGGCTGCTGGGGGCGCGGTGGCCGTGAGTGGAGGCCGCACCCACGACTGCTCACGACCATGTCGAGCTTCAAGCGCATGTTCATTCCCCACCCTGACACTCAGAGCTCATCTCCGGTTTCCTCCTGGCCCTCTGGTGTGACCCGGACACAAGCAGGGGCTCCGTAAACCACGTCCTGAATGGAGGCAACTCGTGGGCCTGTTCTGTTTTTCTACCCCATTCATAAAGACCGTCACCACAACCAATCCTAAGAACTGGGGAGACAGGGGGCCTCTAACCACCACTGAGAGGACTGGTCTACGTGAGGAGTCGCAAAGGTGCCTGCTGGGCTGTGACAAGTGGAGCCAGCCTGCACCGGGCCCTGCTTCCTCCCGGAAAGCCCCACAGCAGGTCCCACACCTGCCTCCCCTCGGCCACGACCACCCCATCGTGGACAAGGGCGTCCCCTCCCCAGATGACAGAAGCACCATCCCCTGGGAGCGTCTCCCCAGAGGAGGGTAATGGCTCTGTGGAGAATGTCCTCCTGACAACCAGCGCAGAGGGCAGGATGGTGAAGATGCTGGCCAGCACACAGCCCCCGGAGACCCTCCCCTCAGGTGGCCCTCCAGCACTGTGGGAAAGCGGGGTCGCCTCTCCGTCGAGCTCCCCCAGGGGAGTGCCACGGCGCCCATGAGATGGTGGCGTCGGGAAGCTAACGGGGAGCTGCAGCATCTCCGCCCAGAGCACTCCCCATCTCGCCCCGGAAAGCAGCACACGGTCACAGCCCCACAGGGACGGCCACAGCCTGCCGCCCCACAGGCAGCTCTCCCTGTGGTGGCCTTGGCTGGCCTGACTCCTGCTTTCAGAGAATTCACATCACGAAGGGATCCACCTCTCCAGTCATACGTGCCAGAGCAGGGCGCAAGGGTGAGGGCCCACGGGGCAGAAGCGAGTGCGGACTCTCGGGTCGGCTCAGACAGCCGGAGCGCCCCGGGGGCCGACCCTGCCCGACGGACCCCAGGTCTCTGCAGCAGGTGACAGCTTCACACCGGCAACCGTCCCTCATAAGCTGTTTAAAACCACACTCTGGGTTCTGCACAGATGTCCCCTCAAACCGTAACTTCAAACTACTCCTGGGGTGGGGGCAGGTGGGTGGGCGGGAGCAGCTGCTGCGGGAGCGTGAAGGCTGGAGAGCCCAGCTGAGGGCACCATGCTCGCCGAGGCTCCGCGGGCCAGGCCACCACGCCCGCCCGTGGGTGAGGCAGAGGAGGGGCAGCAGCTGGTGCGGGAAGGAGACGCACTCTTCCTGAGGCAGATCTCAGCCTCTTTCCCAGTTAGCCTCACCACATCAGGAACAGGTGCGGCAGATCAGGACCCGAGTGCCGCACCTGGTCGGAGTCCAGCAGGCAGTAGTTGACCCGCAGCTGGACGAGCTGCGCCAGCAAGGCCAGCACCTGCTTCTGCAGCTGCACGGAGGTCGTGGTCGTGTACTGCTTCAACGCTTTTATAACAAGAGGCTCGAACAAGCGGATGTGGTTGTGAATAGCGTTCTGCGAAGAAGAGAAGCAACACGCGGTGAGTCTGCGGCTGCGGCTGCTTCCAGCCGCAGCCGGGAGGGGCTCCCAGTCACCTTGTCTGCTCGGTTCTTTGTGACGCTGGTGAGGTTTGTCTTTAGCTGGGTCGACACTTTCTGGAGGACGTCAAACCACCTGCCAGGTAGGAAAAAGGGCGAGCAAAGAACACCCTTACATACTCTCCTGTGTCCCCAGCTAGATCCAGTTCAAGCTAACTCCAACTCACAGAATCAAAACATTTCAGGGTCAGAAAGAACTTCAACAGCCACTCAGTGTAGCGGCATCAAGCTCTTTTTTTAATGAAGATTAGTCAGGCAAGGAAATGGCAACCCGCTCCAGTATGTTTGTCTGGAAACGCTCATGGACAGAGGGGCCTGGTGGGCCACAGTCCATGGAGTCGCAAAGAGTTGGACACGACCGAGTGACTGAGCATGCCATCAGACAGGACTGAGTTTATGGCAGACAGACCACCACGGCTCGTCACCCGCAGCAGGCAAGCTGGGCCAGAGCGCTGCTGCCGCTAGACACTCACGCAGCCCCGGGTCAGGGGCTGGAGACGGCCCGGCTCGGGAAAGGCTCGGAGACTCAGAAGGCACAGCTTGATTTCTTTAAACTTTTACAGCAAATACCCTTTTCTTTTCAAGAAACGTAATATTAAACGACAGCAATCAGACATTTGTTTGTTTTACTTATATCCCGTATTACACAAAAATTTAGAGAGTCCTAGTCGGAGAAGGCAATAGCAACCCACTCTGGTACTCTTGCCTGGAAAATCCCATGGACCGAGGAGCCTGGGAGACTGCAGTCCATGGGGTCATGAAGAGTAGGACACAACTGAGTGACTTTACTTTCACCTTTCACTTTCATGCATTGGAGGAGGACATGGCAACCCACTCCAGTGTTCTTGCCTGGAGAATCCCAGGGACGGGGAGCTTGGTGGGCTGCTGTCTATGGGACTGCACAGAGTCGGACACGACTGAAGCGACTTAACAGCAATAGCAGTCCTGAGATTTAGGAAAGGCCTGTATATCCCCAATTAAAGCCCTAAACATGGACATTTTCCTAAAACACTCTAAATCTATGTAAAGAAAACCCAGGAATTCCACTGCTACAACAGAGCAGTGACTCAGATATGCATAACAACTAACAGTAGCGTAAGAAACGGCTACTGCAATTCCAGACGCCCCGAAAGAGCAAGCAAGGAAGTGAGGGCGCTCAGTCATGCCTGACTCTGTGTGACCCCATGGACTGTAGCCCACTAGCTGTCCATCTATGGAATTTTCCAGGCAAGAGTACTGGAGTGGGCTGCCAGGGATTGAACCACATCGCAGGCAGACGCTTTACCATCTGAGCCATCAGGGAAGCCCAGCACAGCCATAAATTAAGTGGAAAGAGACCTTTATCCATGAAGCTGAGGACACAACCGCCCACCAGTCCTCCGGATACCAGCACAGCTGCACCGCCCGAGCAGCAGGCCCCAAGCGCCACCCACATGCAGGACCTGGCCCTGCAGCGATGCGCCTCCAGTGTCTGTGGACACACGCGCCCCCTTCCTGCTCTGCTGATATGTCAGCATGAGTGGTTGCAGCTCAGCTCTCCTGTCCCGCAGCCCAGCCCCACCCACTGAGACTGGAACAGCCCAGGCCCTTCTCTCTCACTGGACTACGTGCTTCTCTGAAGGGAGGTCCTGCCTTCAGCAGCACGGAGAGCTCTGGAGAACACAGGGGGCGCTCAGAAGGTTACCCTGCGGTGTCCTGGTCCTGCTCTGCCTGCGCCGCGTTCCGCAGGCTGGCGTCCGCTAAGGCCTGGGTGAAGAGGGTGTATGGTGCCATGAAGCAGTAGTGGTACAAGCCGGGCCGTGCACTGGAAGAGCCGAGGCGCTGCACACGGCCCTGCGACTTGCTGGCGTGCGAAGACAGGCCGTCCAACTGGGAGGCCAGGTTTGTCCCGAACAGAGTCTTCAGCAACTGGAGCGGAAGAATTGAAATCATCGACCGTTGAATTAATGCGGAATCTCCCACACACACACTGAGTCCACCTGCAACGAACTGGATGCGCGAGCAAGACTTCCGGCCATGCAGATACTGGAGGGGCACTCGGACAGCAGGAAGGGGACAGGAGCCTGTCCCCAAGGGCAAGCCCCTTCTCCAGGGGTGCGGGGGGCAAGCAGCCTCCTGGCCCGAGAATGAGCGAGCATAGGCGGGCCGGTGGGGCTGCTAGACACAACACCCCCTGAGTGCCAGGCAGCACGCCAGCATCGTGCAGGGAGAAGGGCTTCCCGGGAGCTCCTCGCTTACCTGCTGAACACACACGGTCGCCATCATCGGCTCTCGACTGAAGCAAGACTTCAGGTATCCCAGGATCTCTTCAACACACTGGAAAGGAGAAGTGTGAAGCATTAAAGGAAGCGAGTCACAGACCACTCACTGCTGCAGTCCCACACGGACAGCAGACAGGACCGCTTCCATTTAAACTGGGAACATCCATCAACGCCAGAGGACACTCAGAGCAGGCTCTCACTTATCACAGCCAGAGCCAGATGAAGTACTGAGATCCAGGCTCTCGCCCTTCCTTTCACGCGTGTCTACATTCACGCCTTCGTTGGCTCACCCATCCAGACACAGGACATCAAGGCTCTGCAGTGCCCTCTGCGTCCAGCCCTGTTCTCAGAGCAGGAGGTCAGAGTCCACAGGGGAGCTGAAAGCCCTGCATCCCGGGGACACCTGCAGACGGTCAGCTGAACGCAACACATATTACGTCAGGTGTGATTTGCCACAGAAAGTCCTAGATGTGTCTCGACAGCCTGCAAAGATGACCACCACGACTGCCTTCAACTACCCTCGCAGGTGCTTTTCCAGCCTTGTACACGAGGTCTGCATCAGACAAGGCTCCCTGGAGATGAGAGCTGGCCCACGACTGCCACCGGCAGGCCCCTGCTCGTGGCAATGCGGCCTCCAGCCACTGCTCACGGCACGCCAACTACAGAGAGAAGGCCACTTGCTTCATTCATTGGATACAACTTCCTGTACTAAAAAGTGACAGATTTCTGTTCACTTCACATACTCAGGCCCATGTACGTTGACTATTCCAGTTAACTCCCCCTGGACTAGATGTCCAAGGCTGTATATATATCCTGCAGGGTTGAGTTTGTTCCACGCCACTGCTCACAGCACGTAACTAATGGCACCCCACTCCAGTACTCTTGCCTGGAAAATCCCATGGATGGAGGTGCCTGGTAGGCTGCAGTCCATGAGGTTGCTAAGAGCCGGACACGACTGAGCAGCTTCCCTTTCACTTTTCACTTTCATGCATTGGAGAAGGAAATGGCAACTGTCAGAAGCCAGCGTGAGGAACTCTGCCCATGGCAAGGGTCATGAGGAAGGAGGTATGGCATAGGCAAAGGCGTGATCAAGCCTCAGGAATACCCTGTTCCTGAGCATCTACCCCTAAAACCAGAGTCTGTTTTATGCTCTCACCTACAGCTCTGACTTTACGGGGGGCTTTCCCCCATCACCATTTTTCTCGGAGAAGGAGTTAACTTGCAGCTCCAGTTAATAAAAATTCCTGGGTATGACAAGAGTGTTTCAACTTACAAACTCCTCTGAAGGTTCTCTAGCCTGCCTGATAAGGTTCATCCGGCCACATGTGATTGTTTACAGCCTCCCAACTGTGAGAGGCATGAGGTGCTTTAAAACTTTCTATATACAGACTCTTTTGAGAAGTTAGAAAATTATTAGTATAGTATAGTGGGTTGATTAGAAATTATATTGGTGAAGGGTTTTTTCGTTTGTCGTGCCAATAATTATTGCTAATTTCCTGCCCTGGGTGTGACAAGGGTGTCTCAGGTCAAACCTCTTTGCTGACAGACTCTCAACCATAAACAGCACAGAGAGTTTGGAGTATTAGCATAGGGCTTTTCTCATTGTTGAGTCAATGATTGCCGCCAGGCCTCCATATCCTTAGGCACCTGGGAATATATTAATCAATGTATTTGGAATATAGTAAAGGAAATATAGTAGTTTTTGATGTTAGCAATACTAGACTTTTTGAGTTAATGAATCTTCTCTTTTGTTATAGATCACTGTACTTTGTTATAAATCACTGTGTCCTTGCTATGTAAAAATGTAACTTTATCACTATTTTAAGACTAAACAGATCTTAAGGGGAACACTGGTGAAGGGTTTTCATTTGTTGGGTTGATGTTTGCTGCTAAATCTCCATATTCCCTGCCCTTATAATGAATATAACTAGCATACAGGAGAAATAAGTATTAACCTTTAAGATTAATCATGTTAAACCTTAGGCTAAGTAAATCCTTTTCTTAGTTGTAACTCACTACACCCTTATCCTATAGGAATGCAACTTTATTTGGAGGGTGGCTCCTGATTTAAGAAAAAATCACCCCTGGAAAAATAAGTTTTCTAGTTAACTGACTGTTAATAGAAAGGGCCATAAAATGTCATCAGGCCTCATGGCCAGAAGATGATGTAAAACCCCTAAGACCTTTGTTTAATTTTATATGAAGTACCTGATTGTGACAAGGGTCAGGTCTGCTGACCCCCACATGACTCTGTATTCATCCCTATGTATAACAAAAGGTATATAAACAAACCTGAAAAATAAAGAAATCGGATCAGTTTCTGGAAAGTCTGATTCCCCCATGTTGTTTCCTTCTTGCTCCCCGTTTTTTTGGCTGAATTCCCATCTGGAATGTGGGTACTCACCAAGCCTGCTAACTTTGCCTGGGCTTCTAAGATCGAACCAGGGAGGCCTCAGTGCCACCTCTCATTCGGGAGAACAGAAAGACACCTGTGGCCTACGTAGGTGGTGATTGGTATTCCATGTAAACCAAGTTATTCAGCCTCTTTTTCTCCATGAATTTTCCTACTACACTATCCGTTTCTAATCTCTCTATATATCTGTAATTAAATAGCTTTTTCCTAAGACGCCTACTCCGTCTCCCCTTAAAATTACCCTGAATCCACCGGGGCTAGACCTCGACAGCAACCCACTCCAGTGTTCTTGCCTGGAGAATCCCAGGGACGGGGGAGCCTGGTGGGCTGCCGTCTGTGGGGTCGCACAGAGTCGGACACGACTGACGCGACTCAACAGCAGCAACAGCAAGAAGTGTTAACGAGAAGAATTTGACCAGAGTTTTCCATAACACAAGCTGTCTAGTGAAGAATCATGTCTCTTAACAAATACATGTGGAATGCTTTCTGTGCACCTCAGATCTCCTACCCTGCAGGCAGATAGTTAACCATCTGAGCCACCAGGGAAGTCCAGAAACTCAAAGCAGCTCAGCTCAGTCGCTCAGTCATGTCGGACTCTTTGCAACGCCATGGACTACAAGAAGCCAGGCTTCCCTGTCCTTCTCCCAGAGTTTGCTCAAACTCATGTCCAACGAGTCGGTGATGCCATCCAAACACCTCACCCTCTGTCGTCCCCTTCTCCTCCTGGCTTCAATCTTTCCCAGCATCAGGGTCTATTCCAGTGAGTCAGTTATTTGCACCAGGTGGCCAAAGTATTAGAGTTTCAGCTTCAGTATCAGTCCTCCCAATGAATATTCAGGACTGATTTCCTTAAGGATGGGCTGGTTGGATCTCCTCGCTGTCCAAAGGACTCTCAAGAGTCTTCTCCAACACCACAGTTCAAAAACATCAATTCTGTGGCACTCAGCTTTCTTCACAGTCCAACTCTCACATCATCCATACATGACCACTGGAAAAACCATAGCCTTGACTAGACAGATCTCTGCTGGCAAAGTAATGTCTCTGCTTTTGATTATGCTATCTAGATTGGATATAACTTTCCTTCCAAAGAGTAAGCATCTTTTTATTTCATGGCTGCAATCACCATCTGCAGTGATTTTGGAGCCCAAAAAATAAAGTCTGACACTGTTTCCATTGTTTCCCCATCTATTTGCCATGAAGTGATGGGACCAGATGCCATGATCTTCGTTTTCTGAATGTTGAGCTTTAAGCCAACTTTTTCACTCTCCTCTTTCACTTTCATCAAGAGGCTTTTTAGTTCCTCTTCACTTTCTGCCATAAGGGTGGTGTCATCTGCATATCTGAGGTTATTGATATTTCTCCCAGCTATCTTGATTCCAGCTTGTGCTTCTTCCAGCCCAGCATTTCTCATGATGTACTCTGCACATATGTTAAATAAGCAGGGTGACAATATACAGCCTTGAGGTACTCCTTTCCCAATATGGAACCAGTTTTCCCTCTCTGGTTCTAACTGTTGATTCTTGACGTGCATAAAGGTCTCTCAGGAGGCAGGTAAGGTGGTCTGGTATTCCCATCTCCTGAAGAATTTTCTACAGAAGAATTTTCTTGTTATCTACACAGTCAAAGGCTTTTGTGTAACCAATAAAGCAGACGTAGATGTTTTTCTGGAATTCTCTTGCTTTTCTGATGATCCAACAGATGTTGGCAATTTGATCTCTGGTTCCTCTGCCTTTTCTAAATCCAGTTTGAACATCTGGAAGTTCATGGGTCACGTACTGTTGAAGACTGGCTTGGAGAATTTTGAGCATTACTTTGCTAGTGTGTGAAATGAGTGCAATTGTGAGGTAGTCTGAACATTCTTTGGCATTGCCCTTCTTTCAGACTGGAATGAACACTGACCTTTTCCAGTCCTGTGGCCATTGCCGAGTTTTCCAAATTTGTTGGCATATTGAGTGCAGCACTTTCATAGCATCATCTTTTAGGATCTGAAATAGCTCAACTGGAATTTCATCACCTCTACTAGCTTTGTTCATACAGATGCTTCCTAAGGCCCTCTTGACTTCTCATTTCAGGCTGGCTCTAGGTAAGTGATCACACCATCGTGGTTATCTGGGTCATGAAGATCTTTTCTGTACAGTTCTTCTGTGTATTTTTGCCATCAGTTCTTAATATCTTTTGCTTCTGTTAGGTCCATACCACTTCTGTCTTTATTGTGCTGACCTTTGCGTGAAATGTTCCCTTGGTATCTCTAATTTCCTTGAGGAGATCACTTGTCTTTCCCATTCTGTTGTTTTCCTCTATTTCTTTGAACTCATTGCTGAGGAAGGCTTTCTTACCTCTTCTTGCTATTCTTTGGAACTCTGCATTCAGATAGGTATATCTTTCCTTTTCTCCTTTGCCTTTTGCTTCTCTTTTTCTCAGCTATTTGCAAAGCCTCCTCAGACAACCATTTTGCCTTTTTGCATTTCTTTTTCTTGGGGATGGTCTTGGTTACTGTCTCCTGTAAAATGTCACGAACTTCGGTCTACAGTTCTTCAGGCACTCTGTCTATCAGATCTAATCCCCTGAATCTATTTGTCGCTTTCACTGTATAATCATAAAGAGATTTAATTTAGGTCATATCTGAATAGGCTAATGGTTTTCCCTACTTTCTTCAATTTAAGTCTGAATTTGGCAATAAGGAGTTCATGATCTGAGCCACAGTCAGCTTTGCTAACTGTATAGGGCTTCTCCATCTTTGGCTGCAAAGAATATAATCAATTTGATTTTGGTATTGACCATCTGGTGATGTCCATTTGTAGAGTCCTCTCTCATGTTGTTGGAAGAGGGTGTCTGCTACGACCAGTGCGTTCTCTTGGCAAAACTGTTAGCCTGTGCCTTACTTCGTTTTCTACTCCAGGGCCAAACTTGCCTGTTACTCCAGGTATCCTTTGACCTCCTACTTTTGCACTCCAGTCCCCTATGATGAAAAGGACTTCTTTTTTGGGTGTTAGTTCTCGAAGGTCTTGTAGGTCTTCACAGAACCATTCAGCTTCTTCAGCGTTACTGGTTGGGGCACAGACTTGGATTACAGTGATATTGAATGGTTTGCCTTGGAAACGAACAGAGATCAGTCTGTCACTTTTGAGACTGCACCCAAGTACTGCTGAGTCTTTAGCTGACTGTGAGAGCCACTCCACTTCTTCTAAGGGATTCCTGCCCACAGTAGTAGACATAATGGTCATTTGAATTAAATTCGCCATTCAAGTCCATTTTAGTTCACAGATTTCTAAAATGTAGATGTTCACTCTTGCCATCTCCTGTTAGAGTACTTGCAATTTACCTTGGTTCATGGACCTAACATTCCAGGTTCCTATGCAATATTGCTCTTTACTGCATTGGACTTTACTTCCATCACCAGTCACATCCACTATGGGCGTTGTTTTCACTTTGGCTCCATTTCTTCATTCTTTCTGGAGTTATTTCTTCACTGATCTCCAGTAGCATACTGAACTCCCTACCGACCTGGGGAGTTCATCTTTCAGTGTCCTATCATTTGCCTTTCATACTGCTCATGGGCTCTCAAGGCAAGAATACTGAAGTAGTTTGCCATTCCCTTCTCCAGTGGAGCACGTTTTGTTAGAACTCTCCCCCGTGACCTGTCCACCTCGGTGGCTAAGAAACTGAGAACAGGTGAGGAAAGGACGGTGCTGTCGGCCTTCTGAGAGTCCAGAGTAACCAGGAAACAAGTTCCAGGCAGGAACATAAACATATGGGACCCCATTCCCAGCCAGTAAGGGGTAAGAGGGACCTCATTTATCCTACAGTCAAACCACCAAAAAAGCCAGACAATACATGAAACCATGGTTCCAAGACCGTGATCACCAGGCACCAGAGGACAGGGGTCCCTGAGAGATGGGAAACAAGCTGGTTACCCAAATGGCTGGCCTGCTCACTGTGTCCCTCTGAGAGCTCCTGGGAGGGGCATAAGGACGAGAGACAAAGCAGAGCCCCGGAGCTCTGAGTCGAGAAGGAGTTGGGAGTGCGGGAAGCGGACTCAGTGAGGGTTCCAAAGAAGAGCAGCCTCCCAGAGAGGACCTGGGGAGGCCCCGCAGTGCTGAGCGGGGAGGAGGCCAGCAGAGGGAGCAAGCTCAGAGCTCACATAGGCCCGGACAGTGACCCCTCTCCCTACGGGCTCGCAGCCCCAGGCCGAGCCAGAGAACCTTTGCCTCAGGTGGAAGGCTTAGCCTTGGACCCAGCACTGCTCCGCCCCTCTCTGAGTTTGACATGTGGGAAAAGTACAAGCGACAAGTGAGGAAAAACAGAAGACAGTGTGTACAATCACCGAGACCAGGTAAGCTTTACGCGTGTTGAGAGGAAGACGGGGAGAACGAGAACAGTGAACTGCATGGTAGCCCACGCTCGGCGTGGGCTTTCAGAAACTCACTGTGGAGTTCATCAGACACCAAGATACCTCAACAGGACAGGTGGGTCCCAACACAGCAGAGCAAGTGGGCAAGGTGCTAACTGTCCCATCTGGACAGGGACACAGCATGGGCAGCCGCCGCACAGCCCCGTAACTCTCCCATCTGCCTGACCAGGTCCCCACGACAGGAGGGTGGTGGACAGAGGTCAGTTACTAGGCTCGGAACCAGAGTCCACAAGCCTCAAGCACAGCTCTGCTCCTTCCTAAATCACTGCCGAACAAGCCACACACCCTCACTGTGACTGTTTTGACTTTTCAACACGCAACGGGTCAGAGAAAGCAGAAGATTCAACAGTTTTAAACCCAGTAATCTAATTCAACTGTGTCTGAACCAATATACAGCAAAAAGTGAAAAGAGAATACAAATCGAACTCCCCTCAATGCAAGGCGAAGATGACGATCAGACTCAGGTGCCCAAACTGAAGAACCTTCTCCCTGCTTCCCAAACATGACAGGATGGTGGGCTCCCACCCCAAGGCACCTGGGCCAGACATGCATTTTAGGTGTGCCAGCCACAGTTCAACGAGAAGACAGGAAACACAAACCTTCCCGATGTCCTGCAGCGTCGCCAGCTCCAGAATCTGAGACAGAACGTCCAAGGCAGAGCGCAGGAAACCCCCAAACTTCTCGCTGCTGCTCTGAAGATCCAAGGTGACCTGCGGGATGAGGAGGGAGACGAGGACACAGCGTCACTGGGCCGGCAGCCTCCCGGGCACCTGAGACAGAACCATGGTCTGTGGCGGGGAGCTGTGTTCCACTAGGCAGCCC
>SJYG01000202.1:629704-655653 GCA_006410535.1 Litocranius walleri | reverse complement strand
GACTCACGGGCACAGACGCCTGCTCTCCCGGCTCCTTCTCCTTCCCCTTCCTTCGGATTGGGCTCAGAGAAGGCGGGTTTGTGAGAGAAGGCAGGGCTGCCTAAAACAGAACACAAGACACTGTGAAGGAAGTGTAACCAGCACGAAACCGAGAAATAGGCTATGTGTGTGCTTCACCATCTGCAGAAAGAGCCAACCCATGGAATTCATTTCATTTCAATCTGCATCTGTGGGGCTCAGAGTCTGTACACACACTGTCCACTTTAATCCACACGACAATCGCCCGTGGTGGGAGGTGGCCCAGCACTTCCTAACGGGAGCACTGTGAACGCCAGAGGCCAGAGAGGCCTTAGCAGGCCACAGGAGGCTTCAGGCGTCCAGGGCCGCCACCTCCAAGAGTGAGCAGGGGGACGCCTTCCGGGGACCAGGGCATGAAGCAGGGTAGGGAGCAACGCTCTCAACTCAATTTTCAAATAAGACAGGCTCAGCAATGATGAAGGAACTTAATCAATGTCACAGCCAACAAGCAGCCGAGCCAGGCAGCAACAAACCCAGACTCTCCACAAAGTCCACACTCTGCACACCTACGAGAGAACGCAGAGCCCTAGTCTGCACTGCGGAAGGCAGAGGCATGGGCATCCTGGCTCACTGCTTGCCTACTTCACGCTAAGAAGTCCCCTTACACCTTGGAGCCTCGTCTGCACAGCGGACACGGGGGCGTCAGGGCTGCCAGCAGAATGGACTGCAAGGCAGCAGGGAGGGGCAAGAGAGCCCGGAAAGAGGCAGCTGCACCCGGAAAACCCGCGTGTCTGGGAGCCCCTGTGCCGTCTGAGCTGCAGGGAAGAGCTGCCCGAGTGAGGGATTACCTTCACTGCGGGGCCCGGAGCCACATCATCCAAGACGTGCGCGCAGATGTTGATGACCTTCAGCAGGTGGGAGAAGAGCTGCTCCACCATGGGCACCAGGGTCCGGTCACCCAGGGCCGGCCACGCCTCCTCCTGTTTGCTGGCTGCCGTGCTGGCCTCGTCTTCAGAGGCCCACGAGCTCCTCAGAGACCTGGGGGCACTGGCTGCGATACGGGCACACACGTCACCCTCTAGCGCCAGGGCGGGGGGCAAGACCAAGCCACTCAAACCCATCCACATGGGGCGTCTGCTGGACAACCCCTGGGGCCAGCTGATGCCTTGGGTTCCACAGGAACCTGACATCTCCCTGTGTGCCTACTTGCCATGAACCCACCATCATACCCCCCAGGATGACAGTCCCCTTCCTGATCTAGACAACTCAAGTTCAACCAAGACCTGCGGATTCTGTCTCCCTCACTCTCTTTTAATTGGTTTCTTCAACACAAGTAACAACCATCACCCTGTTCAGACTCTCTCTACCTTGCCTTAACTGCGAGTTTCCCTAACTTCTCCAATCTGGATTCGCATAAGCCAAGAGGTCTCTCTAAAATACTGACCCGACCATTAGTACCTTTCGTGAAGCTCTCCAGTGACCTCCCAGAGCAAACGGACTAAGTCCTCACTAGTGGAGACAGACTGCTCACCGGCCACACCATTCTCCATCCTCGTCTTCACTCTCACGTGACACCCAGAGTTGTCAGCTCTCCAGTGTCACACATGTGTGCTCCATGTCCCGTGTGGCACACCGGGTGCTCTGCCCGTTCCTGCCAGCTGACAAGCCTTGTCCCTGCCCTAATCCCCAGCGGGGAGCATCGTGGCCCCGCTGGGCTGACACGTATCCTTACAGACCTACAGGCCACGTGAGCATGCAGCCCTCTCACTGCTTTCTTGCCACCCTGGTGCCCAAGACAATATCTGCACGCAGTGCCCGCTCAGATGAAACCAGAGACAAGTTTACCCACAGCTAACTGTTTCAGCTCAGGGCCAGTACCTGCCAGCAAGTTCCCCGCTAAAATGAGAGCATCCTGGTGGGCAGAGAGATCCAGCGGGAACCAGGCTGAGGAGAGCAGCGTCAGGATCACCGCGGCCATCCCCACGGTGCAGCTCTTCCTGGGTTCAGCTGAGGCACTCAGCGGGGGCACTCTGGAGGCAGGGTCAAATCACAGGGCAACGCCGAGCTAAGTCTGGCCTTCTCTTATGAACCAAACAGAAGATTATGGCTATTCATTTCATGGCGGCTCATAAAGTGATTTTACTATTGTTAACTAGCATCTTTCTTGTAACCACAGGTCCACGAAAATCACTGGGAAATGAAATCAGGGAGCAGATCTGATTGAAAGTATAAATCCGCCTGCAATGCAGGAGACCCTGGTTTGATTCCTGGGTTGGGAAAATCCACTGGAGAAGGGATAGGATACCCACTCCAGTATCCTTGGGATTCCCTGGTGGCTCAGCTGGTAAAGAATCTGCCTGCAATGCGGGAGAACTGGGTTCGATCCCTGGATTGGGAAGCTCCCCTGAAGAAGGGAAAGGCTACCCACTCCACTATTCTGGCCTGGAGAATTCCACGGACTGTATAGTCCATGGGGTCACAAAGAGTCGGACAAGACTGAGCGACTTTCACTTCACTTCACTTCATTAGGGCCATCTCCTGGGGGAACATCCATTTCATTTTTAAATGAGAGCTGCTAAGGTAAGGACTGAACCCTGGCCTCCTTCACTCCAGGCAGACGCTTTGGCCTCCGGGCCAGCAGGGAAGGCCGATGCAAGCACAGTGGCTCCTAAGCGACTCCCGTGACTGACCACGGCTCTGCATGATAGACCACATCTGATTTCAGACAAAGAGAGTTTCTGAATTTTTAATACACAGTGAATAATTCTGGAGAGAATCAAGCCAATGAGAACGGTCTTTTGCGAATGTATGCAAATTCCCTTCAATGAGACGGCAAGTCACACCCTCAGATCCTCCAAATGCTGATGAGTGAGCATTTCACATCCTGAAGAGTCACACGTAAGTCCCTGCTTCCATGTCTCCTGTCCCTAGCCTCCAACACCACTAACCGGGAGAAGCAAATATTCCAGTGGGTATTCCCCAAAAGGTGACACTGATGAGAGGCTTCACAAGGAAAAAACAAAAGGATCCGTATAACCATGTTTGTATCACAGGACTGTAGACAGTCACGTGCTGAAATACATACCCGCAGTGCCAACCTAAACTCCAGATGCAAACTGGGAAGGCAGTTGACAGCAGACACAGAGCTTCGCAGCATCCAAACTAAACAAGAAAGAAATGATAAGATCACACTCAACACCAAAAGCGTTTATCACACTGACCCACCTTTTAGGCTTCACAAAACGTACAACAAAGAAAACAAAATGAGCTCTGTACCCAAGCACAGGACATCTGCCCTCCCATGGAACAAGTTCACACCTGAGAATTCAGATACAGCTGGAAAACCGAGATACAGGTTTAAGGAGGGCCGATTACATCCAGAGAGGAGAGGCCAGTAGGGAGGCACCTCCTCTTGTTGACTTTAGTCTTCCTGCGCCCTCCTCCACCCCCGACCTGGAATTCCCGTCCCCTCTTCTCCGCTTCCCCCTGACCCCCCGCACCGGCCATTCCTGAGCTCAAGCTAATTAACGTGCATCTTCCTGGCCAGGATGAAAGAACCACAGGGCAAGGATTCTTCTTGTTTTTACATCTCAAGCCTAGAACAGTGTCTGACATAGGTAACCCACAACAAAGACAAAATTTATAACATTTTGAACAAATCGAAGAAAGCCCAAACTACAGAGAGCCCAAACAGTATTTAGGTTTGAAAGGCACTTTTATAGTATCAAGGGTCGAGTCACAACTGTCTTGAGTTTTTACAACAGGAAAGCATTCCTTCTGTCACAGAAAATAAATGACAAGGTTTAAGCAGCTAAATCAGTGAACTGGCACCACTTTTCCTGTTAATGTTCTTTTTTCTGATTATGGAAATTATACGTGTTCATTTTAGAAAATGTGTGATATCTTAAAAAGAATAACCATTCATAGTTCTAAAATTAATTTTAGTAATTTTCTGCCAATTATTTTCCTGAGTAAGAAATGTATTTACATGAACATCACTTTTAATAACCATGATACACAAGCACAGTTTTGTACTGTGCCTTTTTTCACTCAATATTATCATCTAGAGGCTCACTCTACAGATTGTTACAAACGCTCCCAAGCGTCATGTTAATAGGTACATAAATAAACACATCACCATCTATACAGAATTCAGTCATCCTCAGAATTCATTCAGTGCAGGATTCTTAGACATTAGAGTTCTTTGTACTTTCAGCATCATAAATAATGATACAGATAATCACATGACACAAAAATCTTTGTCAGTATTTCCAAGTATTTTTTCCTCTTCATATATATTATAAAGTCCTTGAGTCAATTGTTTTAGAGATATTTTAAACTGCTGATATACTACCAATTTGGATTATGGCAGTTTTTCATTATTATTTCTTCCTAGATGGGCTGAATTTTTTTTTTTAACAATAAACATGTATTACTTTAATAACCTGAAAACAGTTGTTTCCAAACCAGGGTTTTATTAACAGAGGCCCACATGTAAGAGCCCTAATACAAGTATCTTATCATGAAGAACAGAGCACACAGAACCACTGGAAATTGACTCATCACCCAGCCAAGAGACTTACTGTGAGTGCCCTTGTGGTCGACATCATCAGTTCATGAGAAACTGCTGCAATGACTCTCGAGAGGTTATTTTCCAGAGTGAAATCTGTGATGCTTGGTAACAGGTTATAGCCTCTATAAATTCTAACGAGAAAGATACAAAGAGACTTAAAATCTCCCATTAAAGTCTATGACATTCTCAGAATTCAAACGGCATTTAAAATTTTAAGATTAAAGGCCACAAGAAGTTAAAGCAGACTTGACTTTTTAAATTATAGGAAAACTGGAAATAAATGTGGTCATTATTCTATAAAGACAGATGAAACAATCCCTCCCTCCTCCAATGTCCAACCACACCAGAGGATCAATGCACTCCTCAACACAGCCTTGGCTGCAACCTGCATGCCGATCCAAAGCTGCCCATTTTTCAAGCTTTAAATTGCATCCAGTGGGAATCTACTCCTGATTCCAAACAAAACAAAGTCCTTTCCCACTACAAGACTGTCACTTCTTCCGTATTCCATTCACGGCACACATGAATTTCAATCCCTCCTAATAATTACATGCAAATTCTAATTCCCCAACTACAAGAGGAAGCCCAGGCAGGGTGAGTGTCAATTCACTTCTGTTCTCCTCGGGTCTTGTCCACAGACGCACCCAATGATACAAACAAAGGAGAACACACTTTATCTCCTCACAGAAATCCTGCAAGTACAGCACACAACCGGGATTTGTGCTCATCATGTAAGAACTAAGCTAAACAAAGCTGAATGTCTAGAGGACAGTCTGAGTTTGGACTGGAAATTTTTCACAGCTGTAGTTACTAATCAATTTTAATAAAATATTATACCTATCTCTGTTGGCATCTAATGACATTTAGAAGACTCAACCTTGTTGACTAAGTTATCATAAGCTTGTCTAATTCCTGATAATGAAATATTCATATATTGCTTCTGCTTATCTTAAAGGAACATTTATCCTGAATCTTGTCAAAGAGAGAAAATGCCAGTTTTGAGGTTAAAAAAAGGAAATTATCTAGGAAAAAAATTATTTCCATGTTTTTAAACAATCTTTGCATTAGAAGAGATATTTATTAAGAAAAAATAGCTTTAAAATTTGACAAGCTGAGTTTCAAATTCAGAACAAACTGTCACATGGACATTTTGGCTTCAAAAGTCATTTAGCCCAAGTATTTTTAAAAAATGCCATTCAGGAGAAAGAATTATCACATAAAAGCTAATTTTTTAAGTAACATTTAAAACATAGAGCATTCTTTAAAAGCATAATAGTCTTATTATCGGTTATTCAACCTTCCTGGCAAACTGAAATTTTAAAGAAAATTAGAAATTCATTAAAGCATTTCTGCTGATTACTTTTAGTTTATCCCATTCATCTGACAATCAGAGAATGGGCTGTGTTTAGTCATTTGAAATTGTATTTAAAGACCTTCACAAAAAAATGTGAATACTAATAATTACTAATCACTTAACTAGTGTATAACCCTAAATAACACTCTTGACATTAGGATAACCCTAATGACACTCTTTAACAGCTTGCTAAAATTAATGCCTGCTAAAAATAAATGCTAGTACATAACCATAATCATACTCTTAGATAACATGAAGACAGTGAAAATTTTAAGGACAAGATACAGCATTAGAGTCCTACAGAAATATACAGTCATCAGTGTGTGGCTCGTAACAAACCATGAGACTTGTGGTGTCGCTGCTGCGTGGCTGCAGCAGAGCCTGAATAGAGAGGCTGGAGGGAAACCCTGAGAGAGAGAAGCATCCTATCGGAGGCAGCCCACCTGCTCAAGCACCCTCACTAAAGCATTTTCTCTAGAAAATGAGAGCTTTTGATGAGCGCCCATGCGCCTCGCTTAGCGTACCTGGTTACGGCGCTGACGGAGAAGTGGGACGGAGGCTGCGGCTCGTGCATGAGAAGTGTCAGGTACACGCTGCTCTGGTCTCGCGCCACGGCCACCACTGGGTCTGCCTGTCCTTGGTCGCACTTGTAAAACAGCTTTGGGACGAGCCTAACATAAAAGTCAGGTTTATTTCCCTTAGAAAGTACATGAAACCCCTTCTGACTGCCCCACGCCCTGTGTCACCGTCAAGCCCAACAGTGCCTACCCACGGACACATCCCCTGAGCGGTGGCACTGGTCAGGCACGCCCCACGCCCCTGCTCTGAAACGAGCGGGGGCTGGACTTTCTTCTCGCCGTCACACAGTTACATACGGCTCTCTGCACATGATTAAATCCTCTGAGTTCAGAAGCCCTCCAAGCGCTCCTCTAATGGCCTCGATCAGCATCGGCAGGTGCAGGAGACTGCCCTGCGCAGGAGTCACAGGGGCGCGGCCCTCCTCACTCCCGCGACATTCTCCGCAGGACTGCCCCACACCCCCAGGGGCGACGTCCCAGCTGAGACCCCTCCCGCATCTCAGGCCAACTCTGCAGTGGAGGCATCTGCACGAGCCCTCACACACCTATGGGTGGGCCTGTAACTTCCAGAAATAAACAACTATTTTAAAACAGTGGTGTGCGAACCCCACTAACTTTAGTTAAAGTCTCTTTCTTCCAGGAAGACCTGGTCATAAATACCACTTTTTCCTAACGTTTAATAAATGACTGTCATTCATAGAAAATGGTAAAGATTCAAGATCTTTGGTCAAGCAAGTCATATAAAGCCAGTTAAGTCCCTGAAAAGGCACAGCTCACAAGCAACCAAAGACAGGCACGTGACCATACTGAAAACCCCTGAAGAAGGGCAAGGCTGCCCACTCTGGTGTTCTGGCCTGGAAAACTCCATGGGCTGTGCAGTCCATGGGCTCGCAAAGAGTCAGGCACCACGGAGTGACCTGCACGCTGAAAACCAAAGGGCTATCCACCAGAACACAACTGGTTTTCTTTGAGCAGTTTGACTACAAAGGTTTTTATATTTTTCCTGAGTTTTGCTTAGTAAACATGTTATTTTTAAAACAAGATAAAAGTTATGTTAAAGAGAAATACTAATGACAGCCTAAGCAACTGACACATATTTAACGTTTTTTGAAATGCTTGCTTTGGTGAAAAGACTCGGACTCAGTCCTACTCTGGTGGTGGGAGGACAGGCTGACCCGCTTCTGGACAGTAACGTCACTGCCTGCTCAGTAGTGGCCGACTATATGTGGCCCTGTGGACCACAGCCAGCCAGGCTCCTCCATCCACGTGATTCTCCAGTTAGGTACCAAAACCACAGAAACCCACTTGCTGGTATCTACCCCTGAGAAATGAAAACGTACGTCCACTCAAAGTCTTGGAGGCAAGAGTTTAACCAGCATGATTCGTAACAGTTAAAAAGTGAAGATAATCATCTCACCTCGTGAATGCACACATAAAACGCAGCCTCACCTACACAGCCGAACGCTGTCAGACACCGAAAAGAGCGAGCGATGGGCACCCACCCCACAGCGTGGGCGAGCCTCAGAAACCGAGTGAAAGGAAGTCAGGCGCAAAGTCCACCTGCTGACTGCGTGCCCGCGTTTACATAAAGTGTGCAGAAAAGGCACACGCTCCTCTAGGAACAGGAAGCAGATGAGTGGCTGCCTGTGGCCGGGTGGGAGTTGGGAGTTACTGCAAATGGGCACAACAGATCCTTTTGAAATGATGGAAATATTGTAAAGTTGGATCGTGTTGAAGGTTGCACAACTCTAAGTTTACCAAAAATCATTAATTGTACACTTAAAATGGGTAAATTTTAAGACATAAAAAAATTTTACTTCAATAAAGCAAAAAAAAAAAAAAAGGTTGCTTGGCTTAGTAACTCAACTTCCATGAATTAATTTTTAGAAACAAAAGTTATATGTAAACATTTATGCATTATACTAGTCACTAGGTAAACATGTATAATACAAGTCACTGAACCATAATTCATTATTTAAATCAATAAATACAGTATCCAACCAAATAATCCTTACAAAAAATTCTATCACAACCACACAGTGAAAAAGTGGCCCCAACTCCAAATTTCTTGTAAGGAGCCTTCCGAGCCTTTCTGTATCTCACACTGTATGAAGCGCCACTGGCTTCAGGACAGGAGCCTGAACACGACAGAACAGAGGGAGGCGCCCCAGACAAGGGCGAGGGTTAGAGAGGCTTTGTTAGAAGAGTGTTTCTCACAGAAAAACGCTAATGATTATTATGTGGAAATTAACAGATAACAAAATTGCATGTACACTGTGTCCTAATTTTGAAAAAGAAACTTGTACAAAGGACATAAAGCAAAAAAAAATGTTAACAGTGGTTATATCCGTGGGAGAACTAGTGATTTTTATTTTCTTCTTAGTGCTATTCTCCATATTTCAAAAATCTGGCCATAAAAGTCCATTACTTTTACAATATGAGGCCAGTATTTTATTGCTGTCTTAATGTTCATTTCAGGCTCCTGAGATAGTGAAAAATATGCTTTTTGATAGCTTAAGAGTCACTGAAAGTGAGCTCAAAGGATTTAGGGTTATGCCCTATGGCCTCCAAAGTTTCGCCTCTCGTCCCACTGTCATACTGTTTAGTACTTTAACCAAGAAAATGAAATAGGAGAGGAAATACTGGGCAAGTACCTCATCAGTGAAGCTGCAGCAGCATGCCGCACCCTGGGGTCTTCATCTCCAAGCAGATGGATGACAACATTACTGAGTACCCGCTCTTGCAGTTGTAAAAGCTTTGGAAAGAAACATGAGAAAAACAGATATGATCTCTATATTTAAATGAATTTTAGATCAGGTATCTTGGAAAGCCGATAAAGAAGAACTCAACGTCACTAGCCCTAAAGTCACAAATATGATCACAAGCTTCATGATACAACAGCTTCCTAGAAATCCCACACTAACAGGAAAGTGTACTGGAAGTTAGCTCATGGCCTCCGAGAAATGAAGGGCTTACCCCTGTGTAGTGATGGGCCCCTCTGTGCAGGCTTTCTGCTTTGGCCTCCAGAAAGCTCACCAACCTAACACAAAAGAACATATATCACGGTGAATAATTCAGCTACTGAAGAAAGTTGCGCGGATGGCCTGCATGGCACACAGAGGAGGATGGCCAGGCCAGGGCCGAAGGTGGGAGGCAGGGGAGGCTCTGAGGCAGCCCCACGCTACACGGCAGGAAGACGCCTGCTTCCAACAAGGAGAAAATGCACTCCTCCCGACCCCAGACTCAGAAAGTGCTCTGTACTTTTCTTCTAAGCGAATATACACACCTGGTGTTTGGAAAGACCCCAGGTGCCCTACAGAACTAGCTCAGACGCCTTGGGTGGAAGGAGGGCAGACCATGGGGAGGGGCTGAGGCTCTGGTGCCCTCATAGACCAGCAGGTCCCCCCACTACCACTCGGGGTCCCGTCTGTGAGACGCAGCGGGAAGCAGCTCTGACTTCACAGACATGCTCTGAGGCTGAAGACAATGACCCACAGAGGGCACCTAGCCCAGCCTGGCATACAACCAGCCTTCTACAAACGGGGGCTTATAAAAAAAAACCATAAACTCAGACAAAAAAGAAAATTCCCCATCTAAAAGAAAGCATAGAAAGAAAACATGGGGAATCATACTTTCTCAGAAAATGATAGACTGCAAGGCATCCGAAGTTATTCTTTAATTGTGACAATACTAATCCGCCGACTGACCGAGTCAGCACAGGCCCAAGTGAGAGGAGCATCACTGTTCTCGAAGCCTGAGCTCTTCCACTCACGCTGCACACATTTGAATGACTAACGCTACCAGAAAACTCCACTCTCTGCCTGGACATAAACACTCCAAGACAAGGGCGGAGTCTCAGAGGAGAGGGGTCACCACCTGCAGCTGGGCACCAGGCAGCCCAGCGCCGTTCAAGCCTGACCCAGTGGCCCATCTCACCCACCTGAAGTCGATCTCTGCCACGGTCTCCAGAAGCTCCGTCCGCACCAGCCAGTAGGAGCTGCTCCGCAGGGCCAGCAGGTCGGTGATAAGCTGCAGCCCCCAAGCGCTGTAGCTGCTGCTGCAGAGGCTCATGACACAGAGCTGGAAGGCAGGTGGCGGGTGGGCCTCTGCAGCCCCGACGCGCACCCTGCCTCAGGCCTGCTGCAACCCCCCGGCAGCAGCCTCGCTCTGAACACTGGCCACACACACGCACCTCAGCCCCACACACGCTGAGGTGGCACCTCAGCGTGCCACCACACGGGGCCCGGCTCTCCCCTACCACTGCGCATGCACCACCCCTGCTGGACGGTGGGTGCCCTGGCCGCCCAGGCCCAGCGCCATGACCCAGGGCCTGCGCCCTGCCCAGTGGGACCCAGCACTGGGTTGTCCCAGTGCGTGCGCAGTGGCTCCACACGCGGCCCGCTGAGTGCTGCTGACCAGCTCCCTTCTGCCCCAGCAGACACAGACTGACCAACATCTGGCGAACATCTGGGGCCAAGGAGCAAGTCTGGCTGAGCTGTGGCGCTTTAAAGGGGGACAGGAATCTGACAATGGTAGGGTTTGGGGTTTGATTCTTACTGCTTAACGTGGACTGCTGTTGGGCCAGTTGTGAGTTATGAACCAGCTGATAGAATATTTCAACATGCTACCTCATAAAGGCCTGGGGCCGTCCCACCACCAACACCACAGCGATTAAATAACCCCAGTGCCTCACTTTGTGCATTCGAGGGGCCTGAAAGAGCTGCTGCGTTTTAAATCAACAAGTTTTATGCTTAATATGAGCAAGGTAGAGATGCCCTTTAGGAAAAGTGTATTTCAAACAAATATTCTGAGATTTAAACCGAAGTCTATTAAACCTTGACTCTGCTGGCACTGTTTACCTTCTATGGCTGAGAAGTAGATATATAGATGTTTATTACTGTTGCGAATGGAAATATTTAATATTAACCTTAACTTATCATTGTTAACACTGGTAAAATTTCCACTAATCAAAGAAATGACGTCACAACACTCATGCTCACCCTCACAGCGGCACAAGCCAACTTGCAAGTAACCGAGGATTCGTCCTTCAAAGTTTTCTGCAGGAGGGGAATGCAGTCCACCAGAGAAAATGTATTTCCTGCCCGGAAGAGCAAGCACAGATGCCTTCGTGTGAACCTGAACATGAGAACGCCATCCAGGAGCGATGACACTGAAAGCTGAAAGCTGGTGGTTACCTGTCCGGGCTCTGACAGCGCCCATCCAGTCCGCCACGTGGAAGCGGCACCGGCCGAGGACGGAACAGACAAGGGTCCCACACAGGATGGCTGTGGCCCCCCGGACCTGCGGGTCCCCGTGGTCGATGTAGTTCAGGACGTCTGACACATACTGCTCCTCTGCAGAGAGAGATGGCCCAGCCACTGTACCGGTCCCTACCGTCAACTTTCTAACCCAGGGCAAAGGCTGAATTCTCAGGAAAGAAAAAGAAGGGCAAGGGAGCAATGCTAATCTAGAAAAGACTGTAAGAACCATCAGTGGTAAAAAACATCCCAGATTTAAAGACTCTATATTGATCACATCCCTGACACCTCTTCAACACAACAGAGTTTCTGGGTTATAATTCCAGGTTGTCAGCCAGTAATCAAAATTCCAAGATTTTGCTTCAAGAAAATGACTAGAGAGCCTCAAAGTTGTCTGCACTTATTATCTAATATAAATTCAAAAGCATGAGTTTGTCCCCGCACCCAAGGAAAGGGAGGAGAGAGAGAGCAGGCGGGAGGGTAACTTTAGCAGAGCAGTCTTCCACCAGTCACCCCACCAGAGGAAACACCCCAGGATGTGCACCGTGGAAGACTGGCCAGTGCTGCCCAGCTCATCTCAGCCCCCGCCGGCTCTGAGCGCCCCCGCCGGCTCTGAGTGTGAACGGCTCGCTCCCCACTGGCTCTGAGTGTCAATGTCTGGTCTGGCTAGTGTGACCCAAAGCAATTTTGATTACACACAATTTGTGAAAGTGAACCGTGTCTGATTCTTTGTGACCCCGTGGACGTAGCCTACCAGGCTTCTACGTCCATGGGATTCTCCAGGCAAGAATACTGGAGTGGGTTACCATTTCCTTCTCCAGGGGATCTTCTCGACCCAGGGATCGAACCCGGGTCTCCCGCATTGCAGGCAGACACTTTAACCTCTGAGCCACCAGGGAAGCCACACACACAATTTGTGCTTTTGCTAAAATCCAATACATATGTTGATCAGCTCTTACATTCCCAGACTTCTACTGCTCTCCTCTGCGTGTTTCAACTAAACACCGCATCTGTAGGGAGTCCAAGAAGCCAAAAACGTGACAATCGATGTGCTTTATGGGGAGCTGTAACAGCTCAAACGCTGCAGATTCACTCAGAAAGCTTGGTGCTCTAAGACTAAGACAGAGTTTCAAACCAGGGACAAACAAGAGGACCGAGACACAAAGTGTGAACGTACCAGGGAGTTCCATGCTGTCCAGAGGCGCTCTGTAGAGTTTACTGAAGAAAGACTCAGGATGAAGGGCCACGGCAGCTCCAATGCAGCTGAGGGCCAGCGCCTTCACACTGACCCGCACATCCCTGTCTGGAACCAAGGCTGCAAACAAGTCCGCGTGGCTGCCGTCAGCCTCACAGCAGCAAATCTTTAGCTTCCAAAACAGAGCCAGACCCACGAAACCAGCCTCCTCGCCTCTTCCTTGTCAGTCAGTGAAAACCAAAGCTCGTCTCCAGCCTCTACTCCGGCTGCTGCAAACAGGCTCAAAGCTGGTGACCAAGGTGACCTCTGAAACCTAAAGTCACTCCCTTCAGCTCTGCACCTGCTCTCTGATACTCACCATTCTTTTCCCCTGTGAGCAGAAATGAAGCGGACAAAAGGCGGACACAATGGACAAGAGGGGCAGAATCCTCGTCAGTGGACTGGCCAATGTCACCTTTGACCCGGCAGGGCTGTAAAGAGGAACCAACACTTACTGTCTTATAATCATGGAACCTACAAGCTGATTCCTTAGTTCACCCAACAAAGAATTCCAGAGCAGCAACTGTGCCAGGAGCTTGGCATTCAGAGACGTGCCCGACCTCACAGGCCACAGTGGGGCGGGATCAGACCCCCAGGGGGTTCCTGACAGGGGGCCTGAGGGCTGGGGCTGAATGAGCCCAGCGGGCAGGGAGCATGGTGCAGAGACAGAGGGAAGCGCCCAGGGACGCCCCCAGCTGTGAGAGGGGGCCACTCCCCAAGGAGCAGCCGGGGTCCAGACGGTGACTGGGCATCCACGGAGGGACTAAGTGTGAAGCACTACTTCTTGTCCTTGAGGAATTTAAAATTAACTGGGAGTACAGGACATTTACAGGGGAAAGGCAAGTGACACAGAGATGATACTGACACAGCTCAACGGACAGCTGGGCAAAACTGAAAAAATCAAACAGCCCGAGTTAAAAATGGGCAAAGGACCTCAAGAGATGGTTCCCCAAAGAAGATACATAAATAGCTAATTAACTCATGCAAAGATGCTCCACGTCTCTAATCCTTAGGGGAGGTGCAGGTCAGAAACCAGTGATATGCCACCACACACCCAGCATGACGGCCTCTCTCAAAAAAAGCAGAAAAAGAAAGAAGTGTCAGTGAAGATGCAGAGAAACAGTGCTGGTGCACCACAGGAGAGAATGTAAGGGGGAGCAGCAGGGACTTCCCGGGGTTAAGACCCCGTGCTTCCAAGACGGAGGCCGCAGGTTCAATCCCTGGTCAAGGAACTGAGACCCCACACGCCACACAGCGCAGAAAGTAAATAGAGATGAGGCGGTGCAGCTGCTGCGGCAGGCAGTGCAGGCCTCCTCAAAACGTGAGGCAGAAGCGCCATGCAGCCCAGCGACCCCACTGCTGGGGCAGGAGCCCCAAGAGGTGAAATCAGGGTCCTGAACAGGTATTTGTACACTCGTTGACTGCAGCAGTATTTACAACAGACAGAAGGCGGAAGTCACCCAACTGTCCATCAGTAGATCAAGAGAAAAGCTAAACATAGTAAACACATGCAACAAAACATCATTCAGTCTCAAAGGGGAGGGAATTCCTACACCTGCTGTAACACGGATGCCCCTGAGGACACAAAAGGACAAATACTGTGTGATTCCACTTACGAGAGGTCCCCAGAGTAGTCAGATCCAAAGAGACAGAAAGCAGAATGATGGGTGAGAGGGGCCAGGAGGAGGGAGGGATGGGAGTCAGTGTCGAGTGGAGACAGAGTTTCGGCCTGGGAAGGTCACACGGTCCTGTGGACGTACAGTCAGGATGGCTGCGCAGCACGTGGGCACGAGATAGCACTCAACTGCGCCTTCAGAGGGGCTGTGACGGTGAGCTGCACAAGCATCTACCACGGTAAGTGAGCAAGTAATTCAGCAGAACAAGACTAGGAAACGCTGCCAGGCCACACATGGCCACCAGACGGACAGCCCAAGAAGTCAGGTGCAGTCCACTCGGTACCGACAGCTGTGTCCAGGAAGGACTCCCAAGAAGGCAGAACTTCAGGCAGTTCTCAAGGACGCACCCACAACTCGAGAGGCAGACAGCAGAGTGGACTCGAAGTCGATGTGCAAAGGGAAAAAGCTGAGCAAAGGTGCAGCCAAGGGAAAGCCAGGAGCATGGCAGACACAGCACGCTTAAGCACTCAGCCCACGGGACGCGGCACCGTCTCAGGCCCTGGTGTCTCACCTTGTTCTCTGGATCCCCTGGTTCGGCAGCTTCCTCTCTTGAGACAAATTTATCCACACTGCTGTCAGAGGCCTGCCTGCTGTGGCCCGTGCTTTTCAACAAATGTGCTTGATGAAGGGCTTCAAAATCAAAGAAAGAGACTAAGTCAACTGACAAGTTTCCAATTAAAACACAGGTACACATATCAACACAAAGTTAATACGAAAGTTCAGGACTTATCATCAAGAAGAGATGATAATTTCTCAGCTGATTTTCTCATTTGCTATTTACAACTCAGGAAACAAGACACCAGAAGACCTCTTGGAAGCTAAGACCTGAAGGGTCAGGGTTGAAAACAAGGAGGCTTGGTAGGACAGTAAGGCCCCTCCAAGGTGTGAACTTTCCAAGGTGTGCACACATGCTCACGCTCCAATCACGGAGGCCAGTCCATGTGTGTGGGGTGCGCTGCCACACGCACACGCCCTCTACACAGTGGCTGCTGTTGCTCAGGCGTGTCCCACTCTCTGCAGCCCCATGGACTGCAGCACGCCAGGCTTCCCTGTCTTCTCCATCTCCCGGAGCTGGCTCAAACTCATGTCCACTGAGTCTTTCCTTCAAGTCCAGGAAGAAGTGTGAGGAGTATTATAAGCCTGTCACAGTGCAGTAAGGACTGGAATGGCCAATCATGTCAGTTGGATACCTGGGCTCACTTTGCTGGACTTAGGAACAAAATCTCGGAATGGAGCTCAGTTGCGTGTCGGGGACTTAGGTCCACCGCCTGAAGTCAACGTACCGATAGAAGAGTTTCTGAAAGCCTCTGCGTCTTCGTCAGGAAGAACGGCGGTAGCGTCCTCGTCCTCATCCTGCGTCTGCCCTGCCGGCATCCCTGGATACTGGCTGTCGGCGCCATCTAACACCTGGACACGCAAGAGGGGCTATGAGGGTTCTGAAGTGCCAGCCCCAAGGGGCACGCCCTCCAAAGTGGAAAGGAAAAGGCAAAGCCCTGTAAGCAACATGGACCATATCTTACACACCGACAGGAAGGTCATTTCCTCAAAGGCACATGGGTGCAGGCGTGAACAGAGCTTACTGATCACACGTTATGTTATGGAAAGCTTTTGTGATTCTAAAAATGCCAAGGAAATCCCAATCTGGACATTGCTCTTTTTTGATTACAAAAAGACAAAAATCCAAGCAAAAACCTGTGTTCACAAGCAGTGAAAATGAAGAAGTCTTTTAAACAAAAGTCTAACAATAGGTTACCCCCTGAACTGCTAGGACTGACCCAACTAAGTGTGGGGCACAGTATTTCATATATCTAGCTACACACACGGGTGGTGATTCCATACTGCCAAGTTTCTCACATCCACTTGAAATCCCCTGTAATTTACCTGAAAACTGAGTGAAAGGCCCTCTGTATGCTAGCAGATTATTACTGAAATAAACTCTGTATCATTTAAAGTATTATTCCTTTCAATTAAAATTAAAAAACAGAACTGAGCTATTAATACATGAGCAAAAACAATCAAGAAAGAAACAAATTTCCTCCACTCTCCAGATAACTTAAAAAAACAAACACCCCACACAGGCTAAAATGAGAACTTTAACCATAATAAAAAACATTTTCTGAAAAATCTCAGTACACCCCTCGCTGGCGTGAAAGCATCCCCATGTATTACGTCCCTTATCCCCACAAGCCTCACAGCGTTAAGCACCATCACCAGCTTCATTCTGTGGGTAAGGAAACAGGGGCAGCAAGGGCTGCAGCTGTGGAGGCTGCCCAGGTCCTGAGCAGCTGAGCGAGAGCTCTCACCGGGCTGGGCTCCCCGCAGGCCAGGCCCCAAACCGCCACACTGGATGGTCTCGTGAGGAAATCCTGGCCCTTACAGCTGGCTCCTTTTTCTCTGTGGCACTTACTGCCGCCTGCCTGTGTGTTTATTTACCTGCCGACGACTGGCTTATGATCTGCCCTGCCCACACGTACATACACTCCAGTACAGAGGAAGGGAAACTTGGCCCATCACCAGTTTTTGTAAATAAAGTTTGATTGGAACACAGCCACACTCATTCCTTCACACACTGTCTGCGGCTGCTGTGGCCCTTCAACAGCAGAGATGATGAGTGTGCAACACCAGCCCGATTGGCTCACAGAGCCAAGGAGGTTTACTCTCCGGCCTCAATGGAAAGAGTATGAGGGCTCGCACTCTGAAACGCCAGCTCCATGAGAGCAGGTCTGTGCGCTATGCCCTCTGCTTCACCCCCGCGTGTAGAGCAATCCCTGGAACGTAACAGGTGCTCAGCGCACGTGTTCAGCAAACAACTCGGACTGAATAAAAGACGTGGGAGCACCTCATAAAGCAGAGAGAACTCTGCAGAGGTGAGGAACGCCCAGGGGAGACGTGTAGCTACCTGCAGGCCAGAGCCCGGCCCCACTGCACACGGCTGCTGCAGCAGCTCCAGACAGGACGCGCGCACGACTTCCCGTGGTTGTTCAGTCCAATGTCTAGAGAACCCATCCAGAAAGCATCACCTATCAAAAGGCAAGACAGGCTTCCCTGGTGGCTCAGGGGTGAAGACTCCACCTGCCACTGCCACAGACACGGGTTCCATCCCTGGTTGGGGAAGATCCCACATGCTGAGGAACGTGAATCCCAAGAGCCACAACTACCAAGCCTGTGCTCTGGAGCCCCAGAGCCTGAGCTCCACAACAAGAGAGCAGTCCCTGCTCGCCATGACTGAAGAAAAGCCTACGCAGCAACGAAGGCCCAGCACAGCCAGTAAATAAAAATTAAAAAGAAAAAAAAAGGCAAGATGCAAGTTGGTACAATGAACCAACAACAGAAGCTTCCTCTGCTCACTTACCGTGTTGCTGGGCGCAGCACTTTCCCAGCCTCCCCTTCTCCCCGCCTCCCCTTCTCCCCGCCTACTGGTCAGTACTTGTCACCCTTTCCTGACTTCAAATCAGTTCCCACATCCCAGTTATTGGAATCATCTCCCACAATCCAGTTACCCTATCTTCTGCTAGGTCTTCTGGGTCTTCTAGCTAAAAACCCCAGTGGTGAGCCCACTCCTCCAGCCGAGCCAGTGGAAACCACCTGGGCCATCAGAAACCATGCCCACGTGACAAGTGGGCAGCTGCCAGTGCTCCGTGGTGTGTCTCTCAAAGCTCCTGCATTCACGCCAGTTTAAGAGAATAATCTCAATAAACACAACACATTCAGTAGGAGCCAAACAATTGCCAGTAGAAATTGTTTAAATAAAATTGGGCTGTAAAGCTCAGTTTATGCCTGTACCAAACTTCAGACCACTCCAGAGGGCTTCGTGTCCACTAACTCAGAAACGAGAGGTGCTTAGAGACATGTTCTATAAGATGGACTATGTAGTCCAGGTTCTTGAAAAGTCAGACAGTGTTAAAACAATGCACAGTATTACTGTTAATCACATTGCATTAAGACTGCAGATCTGTTAATAACAGGTTCATTAAGGATCTTCACAATAATGACTTACCCTGTGCCCAAAAAGGTACTAAACATTTCAAATGCACTTCCACGCACTCATCAGCTAGCCTAACTTTTGACTCCATGTCCAGCACGAAGGACATCTGCTGCCTCCTCCGGGGAAGGTCTCCAATGGGCCTGAGCTGCGACAGGATCTGAGCTGGAGCCCTCTACACGCTACTCATGGCCAGATGGGTGGAACAAACAGGCAGGAGGATCCCGGTCTGGGGGCCCTGGGAAGGCCCCTCTGCAGAAACCGGGCCACCCCTTCTGACCACTTACAATTTCAGAACTGTCAGAAGGGGTCACGGCTGAATCGGGCCCCTCAGTGGTAGTCTGGGAGCTGTCGCTGATGGGCGAGGAGGCCTGGGTCCCGTCATTCAGGTCCATGGCGGGGTCAGAAGGGACGGCGCTCATCTGGCTGGAGCTGTGGCTCAGGATGTCCTCCTCGTCCCCGTCAGTGGCGGCGCTCATCAAGTCACAGGCGGCCAGATCCACCGAGTCCGTCTGAAGAGTGTGCTGCGACCGAGGCTGCTCGGTGATGATGTCGTGACCCGCAGAGTCGGCTGCGGAGCTGGCGGAGCCGGGGGTGGAGACCCCGGAAGAGGCAGCCAGCTCGCCTCCGACCTCACCCTTGACTGAGGCTGCAGACAGAGGAAGATTCACTCTTCAAAGGGTCAGCAAGAGCAGGCAATAGGGAACCAAATATTTGCAGAATACCCCCAAATTCACTGTCAGCACCTGTTTTAACTGCAAAACTTCCTTAAATACATGGATTACTTATCTTTTCCTCTATCACTATGTTGATAAAATAAGGACCACAAGTAGATATTTTTAAATGCTATGAATATTCCCGAGTGGCATTTCACCGCCAACTCTCAAGTTTGACAAGTGACATTTGTCACACCACCTCCAGCTCTCAAGCTGCTGCTCCGTCCTGAGTACAGAGCGGCATGGAGACTCTGGTGATTCCCTGGCAGCCAGGTTGGGGTACAGGCGGGGTGCTCACAAGAGCTTGGAGCTCGGAGCAGGCAGCACTCCGGAAGGTGGGCTGTCCATCTTCCCAGATCCCGTTCAAGCCTCCTCGGCCAGTCCCACTCCCCTGCAGCATCAGGTTTCACATCTCCCTAGTCTTTAACTCCCATTCAAAACCCCCCCTACATAAGCACCCACACCCAGCGGTGAGCTATGGCACCCACACCCAGTGGTGAGCTATGCCACTCCTGGAGGCCAGGGGGTCAGTGAGCACTTGGGCACATGGATAACTATAATTTTTTTAACGTTTTAAGTTTATTTTTGTAATAAAAAATCTATCCATCCCAGTATCCTTGGGCTTCCCTGGTGGCTCAGATGGTGAAGAATCAGCCTGCAGTGTGGAAGGCCTGGGTTTAATCCCTGGGTGGAAGATTTCTCTGGAGGAGGGCATGGCAACCCACTCCAGTATTCTTGTCTAGAGAATCCCCATGGACAGGCTCCTCTGTCCATGGGGTTCCAGTTTGTGGAATAAACCAGTAAGTAAATAATCACCACTGAAAAGTATGCAGACTTTCTTTCCCTGTATTTCAGCCTTATTTTCAGTTATCTAAAGATATTCATTTGGCTGGGGTTATACAGACCAAACCACTCTCAAATGGTTTCCATCTTTCCCATTCGCTCCTGCAGTCTGCACACTAACTGTTTTGTGGACAGTGAGAAGCCCCCGCACCCCCGGGAGAATCCTACCTGACTGCATCTACGTTCATCAGCGACACTGGCCAGTAATTTTGTTGTTACTGTAGCTTTGTCTGGTTTCAGTTTCAGGGGGGTGGTGGCTTCACAGAATGAATTTGAAGTGTTCCTTCCTCTGCAATTTTTGGGAACACTTTCAGAAGGATGGGTGTCAACACTTCTCTAAATGTTTGGGAGAATTCAGCTATGAGGCCATCTGATCATGGACTTTGCTGGTTGAAAGCTATTATTGATTCAATGTCAATACTGATAACTGGTCTGTTCTCATTTTCCATTTCTTCCTGGTTGAGAGCCTCAGACAATTTTAAATCCCATTTTCCTCCTCACAACCCATGCAATTCATGAGATACTTTATCCACCATTCCCTTCTTAAAAAGACTTACACTCAAGGAGTACAAACCTAATTTTAAAACAGCTTGAAAATAGCATATATTTGATATAGGAAAATATCCTATATAGGAAAATAGCAAATATTTGATCCAAGAAAACACACAGAGAATGTTTCAAAGTGAACACTATGAAAGAAGCCTCAAGCTAGCTTCACGGCTGCCTCCGAGGAGCATGACCCACTGAGGTGCAGGGGGTCAGCGGAGAGGAGCAAGGGGCAGACCACTACCTGAGAAGGCGGGGCTGCTGCCCTCCGACCTGGACTCCGAGTCGTCTTCCAAAGGTGCCGCTTCTCCGAAGAGCCCTTTCCCTAGGGAAGGACACAGCAGAGTCCAGAGCGTGCTTCAGCACTCGGAAGAGCAGACAGACGTGCACCCCAAGAGGAAGCGCACGGCATGCTCAGCCCTGTTCTTGGCCTGCCGCCACATCTGTATGTCCTTCCTCCCCTGGAGCTCTAATACAAAACGCAGAGACACCCTGCTCAGAGTGTCAGTGACATCAATGGACCTGTATGAAAAACAGCTAAAGCACTGATTCTCAATCTGTACCACAAAGCATTTTAATAATTAATATCAGTTGACTTAAGACTATTGTCAATGTTAAATAATTTATTTACTATTTAATCTTAAAAATGTCAAGTTATAGCTAGAACCCATTCTATTAGCCGCCAGGATATTCACGTCATATCTCCAATAAAAAGTCACTTTTATTATCTTTTAACCTGCTGGATTTCTATTGCTGATAACCAGTACTCACGTACTGTAAGATCTAGGAGGATGGAATAGTATTTCATCTTTAGCAAAAATCTAAAAATACATTTTACAGTTAACAGTTTCCAAATTATAATATAGAAAAAAGAAAACAGTCTTAATATGATTTAAGTGGGATCATTAAATCCTTATGGTTACTTTACATATAAATGTCATTAAATGACAGTATCAAAATAATTACTGGCAAGTTCCAATTTCTAACTTCTCTTCAAAGATTTAAGTCCCAGGTGTGATACTTCCATAAATCTACACTGATGTGACTTTAAAGCCCTCCGCCCATCCAGGAAAAAGCAAAGGAAACTCAAGATCTAGATGAAACTAACACAGCAACTTGGCTTATCTACTAAATAACACAGCACTTTATCACAGAACAAGTGATTTACCTTGAGAAAGCAAGTAACACTCCAACCTGTGAATTCAGAGTTAACGAAAGCAGCCTCTGTCCTTGGAAACAGCAGTCTGCAAGTCTGTTCCCAGGAGCTCTCCCCACAGGGGGGCAAGGCCAGGCCAGGGCCCCCACCCTCACCCCGATCTGATACCCAACAGGGCTGTCTCTCTCCTATACACCGGCAGATGTCACCTGGAAAGCAGGATCTTGCAGCTACGACAGAAGAGTATGGCAACTGCAGCTCTAAAGGACAACAGCAAAACACTCAAACATAAAAAAGAGTCCGAGCACAGATGCCACATTCCAGCCCCTAAACACCTCAGCCTCAATCTGCCATCTCCCCACATCAGAAAGAGACCAGAAACAAGGCAGCGCCAGGGAAATCTGGTCACACACCTGAAGCCTCCTCCAGGCCAAGGGGAGAAACACGCCCGAAGCCTCCTCCCAGGCCAAGGGGAGAAACACACCTGAATCCTCCTCCAGGCCAAGGAGGGAAACACGCCTGAAGCCTTTCCCCAGGCCAAGGAGGGAAACACGCCTGAAGCCTTTTCCCAGGCCAAGGAGGGAAACACGCCTGAAGCCTCCTCCCAGGCCAAGGAGGGAAACACGCCTGAAGCCTCCTCCCAGGCCAAGGAGGGAAACACGCCTGAAGCCTCCTCCCAGGCCAAGGAGGGAAACACGCCTGAAGCCTCCTCCCAGGCCAAGGAGGGAAACACGCCTGAAGCCTCCTCCCAGGCCAAGGAGGGAAACACGCCTGAAGCCTCCTCCCAGGCCAAGGAGGGAAACACGCCTGAAGCCTCCTCCCAGGCCAAGGAGGGAAACACGCCTGAAGCCTCCTCCCAGGCCAAGGAGGGAAACACGCCTGAAGCCTCCTCCCAGGCCAAGGAGGGAAACACGCCTGAAGCCTCCTCCCAGGCCAAGGAGGGAAACACGCCTGAAGCCTCCTCCCAGGCCAAGGAGGGAAACACGCCTGAAGCCTCCTCCCAGGCCAAGGAGGGAAACACGCCTGAAGCCTCCTCCCAGGCCAAGGAGGGAAACACGCCTGAAGCCTCCTCCCAGGCCAAGGAGGGAAACACGCCTGAAGCCTCCTCCCAGGCCAAGGAGGGAAACACGCCTGAAGCCTCCTCCCAGGCCAAGGAGGGAAACACGCCTGAAGCCTCCTCCCAGGCCAAGGAGGGAAACACGCCTGAAGCCTCCTCCCAGGCCAAGGAGGGAAACACGCCTGAAGCCTCCTCCCAGGCCAAGGAGGGAAACACGCCTGAAGCCTCCTCCCAGGCCAAGGAGGGAAACACGCCTGAAGCCTCCTCCCAGGCCAAGGAGGGAAACACGCCTGAAGCCTCCTCCCAGGCCAAGGAGGGAAACACGCCTGAAGCCTCCTCCCAGGCCAAGGAGGGAAACACGCCTGAAGCCTCCTCCCAGGCCAAGGAGGGAAACACGCCTGAAGCCTCCTCCCAGGCCAAGGAGGGAAACACGCCTGAAGCCTCCTCCCAGGCCAAGGAGGGAAACACGCCTGAAGCCTCCTCCCAGGCCAAGGAGGGAAACACGCCTGAAGCCTCCTCCCAGGCCAAGGAGGGAAACACGCCTGAAGCCTCCTCCCAGGCCAAGGAGGGAAACACGCCTGAAGCCTCCTCCCAGGCCAAGGAGGGAAACACGCCTGAAGCCTCCTCCCAGGCCAAGGAGGGAAACACGCCTGAAGCCTCCTCCCAGTCCAAGGGGAGAAACACGCCTGAATCCTCCTCCAGGCCAAGGAGGGAAACACGCCTGAAGCCCCCTCCTAGGCCAAGGAGGGAAACACGCCTGAAGCTTCCTCCCAGGCTTTTGACAGGAGCCTTTCAGCTTTCCAGAAATCTCTGGATTTTCCCCAAAATCTCAAACTTGAAAGGATCCCACACCATGATGATTCATGCATGCATGCGTGCAAAGCCACTTCAATCATGTCTGACTCCATGCGACCCCATGGACCGTAGCACACCAGGCTCCTCTGTCCATGGGGATTCTCCAGGCAAGAATACTGGAGTGGAGTGCCATTTCCTTCTCCATATGATGACTCAAATATTGTTAATTCCAAGTATTCTAGGAAACGTTTACCTAATCCAGCCAGGACTAAAATATTATTCCTAACAAGATCCCATTCAACACTACAAATAATATTAGGCATTAGGCTGTCTCAAATACTCATGACATGAAACAGACTAGCATGTTACATGTAAAAAATTAGCTTTTATATGTCAATTAAAAAAAAAAAGAAGTCTTTGAAGATTTCAAAATAGAAAACAGCAATAGTTTCCTATGGAAATCTAGAGCAGAGGAAGAAAATAATTGGTGCTGTAAGTACTGATGTGTACCAAAACTTTCAGACCGTATCAGAAGAACTTTGATTAAATAAAAATAATTTCATCAGAAAACGTGGGTATGTACAAAGGTAAATATGGCTGAAAAATGACAACCAGGACCAAATTAACCAAATAACTAACCAAACATTATCCCTGACTAATACCAAACAAGTTTCTTTGGGATGATGAGCTGCCTTTACAAACAGAAAACCCACAGGAGCAGGAATCAGCAACTAAATAAAGCTGTGCTGGAAGGCAGCTGTGCCTGTTAGCTTCGCAACGTCGGTGCCTACCTTCCTGCCACAGGACAGAGCTGAAGCCCTGCAAAAAAAAGGACTCTAAGGGCACCACCTGGCCCTTCACAGAAAGGCTGATCCCTTTTGCTGATCCCTCACCTAAAGCGTGAGAAATATATGACATGAAATTCCCTGGAGGTCCGGTGCTGAGCACTGAGTACTCTCATTGCTGGGCCTGGGATCAACCCCTGGTCCCAGAAGTCACATGGTGTGGACCTCCTCAAAAAAAAAAAGAGAGAGACATTTACAATAAACCAATTCTGATCCACAAGTAACTTTCTGAAGCCACCCAACAGGACCACTCGGGCCTGGTTATCAGATTTCAGCTGCATTCATATACACAATCACCTTGCTGAGAAGAGGCACAGGCACAGCCAACTGCATCCGAGAAATACTGAAAAAGCAGCAAGATTCAAAACAACAATCATTTCTGAAATAATCACCTTTTTGTTTTCTTGAAAGGACAGGGCTGCATGAAGAACCCCCTCCAGCTGTAAGTCACAGAAAATGACAGGTGAAAGTACAGTACCAAGCGGCTGAAATCTAGAAACAATTAGAAAATCTTCAAGCTTGATTCAACTTTAGAAAATACATGAACGTTATTTCCACAGATGGTGCTTAACCACCATCCTGTAACATAAAAACTGCATAACTTTAATTTCATTAACTTGAAAATTACATTAGCACTCAAAAATAAAAATACAGTTCTAAAAATGTGACCTAAAATGTCAAAAGAGCTCAAAGTGCATTTAAAAGCCAAACTAAAAATATTAGAAAACCCAGATTATTTGGTCAACCAATAATCAAATCGACATTCTCATTAGATACAGTCATTAGAAATTAGATCACTGGACAGCAATCATTCATCAGGCATGCAACCCACAGGGGAAGGGCAGCTCAGGACAAAGCCCAGTGGACTGGCACAGCGAGACTCTCCGTGCGGCTCAGGCAAGCACTGTAGCTGCAGGAGGCCGCGGGCAGACGTCACAGCCTCCCTGGGCAGCACTGGCGGTGAAGGCCACCTCGCTCGCACTGCACCGAGCAGACCCTATGCACAGGGCCTGGTGCAGCCAGTCCGCAGAGGCCCAGAAGCCTCCGCGGCACCAGACCCGGTCCAGAAGCTGCCACTCAGGGAGCCCTGACTTCCAGCTCCCCGGAGGCCAGTCCGAGTCAAGCAGGGGGCTCTGCAACAGCAGCGTGTGGCAGGGTCAGAGCCGCGTAGTGCCCAACAGCACAGGGAAAAAGAGCAAAGCGGGGAAGGAGGGGCCGGGGGAGGAGGGACAGGGGGCTGCCTAGAACCAGGTGGGACCGCAGAGCAGGGCCCAGAGGGCAGGCACAGGCCTCGAGGGCCCCAGGAAGAAGCAGAGCA